>OY796680.1:58994631-59312320 GCA_963680715.1 Tetragnatha montana | reverse complement strand
ACTGCATTTTTTCATCGTTAGCATTAAATTGAATGCAAATGAAACGTACAAACATTTCAAATATAATCTACTTTTTAAATATTTTTTCATAAATTTTCATCAACCCCCCTAGTAGAGATAAATAAAAGCTTATATATGCAAGGAAATACCATCAATTTTGAGAGCACAGAAAATTTAAAAAAAAAATCCTACTGTTTCAAAATTTCAGGACAACCACACGATATTCTTATGAAAATTAAAATTAAAATAAGAATTTTCGAAAATTTCGAGAAAAAAACCCTTCGAGTTGTTTCTGTGAGTTTAGCCTGGGGACGTTTCCTTGTTATACTCGACAGCAATGTTTCTTGAATACAATACTTCACAAACGCGAAGGAGAAACTGCGTAAACAGAAAGCCTGTTGGGTTGCTAGGAGGAGTTTCGGTACGCAAATCGTGATAAAAAGACGCTATATATACATGGGTTTAACAAAATAATCATATTTCTGAATTGAAGATCTTCATTTCGCTCAAAATTCAGACACCGCAATGGGAACTACTTTGTTAGTGACGTCATAGGGTCAGGAAACGTTGCTCTGTCTAGTATAGAGCCCGTTTAATCAGATCACCTCCGAATTATCCGGTCGCACTGTACGGAGCATCCTATCCGAGAGAAAGAGTTAGAGAGGGCGGAAAAATGGAACTTCAATAGAAGTTATTCGGTCCATTCCCTCATTGGGCTTTTCGATCGCTTGTTCGCCATTAATGTCTCCTCATGCGCGTTATACGCTCAGAGAAGCTCTCTTTTGTTTTACTACTCATCCATAAAAACAAATTGAATTGTTTTTACAGTTAAGAGGAGATGGCGTGGGTGTATTGTGCGTATAGGAGGCGCTTCGGTGTGGTAAACATGCGTGTCGGTATATTGTGGGTAGTTAAAAAGGAATAACTAAAGTTGGAAGTCCCTCTATCTTAATCATTCACAATCTCCTTTATCTTTCTTTCTTCTCTCTCTCTGCTCTATCTGTCTTCTCTTCCCTGCTTTCTTCTATCTCTACTTTCTATCTTTCTATCTTTTTCTTTTCTCTACTAACATCTATCTGCTATTCCTCTCGCTCATTCTCCACCATGTAACACTCATCTCTATATCTCTCTATTTTTCACTACTCAATATTTCTTTCTACTCTATTATATCCCTCTCTCTATTACTCTTTTAATCTCTCTATTCTCTATCTTCCTTTAAGTCTTTGGTGTCTCTCTTTCTTTCTCTCTGTACACTCTACTTTCTCCCTCACTATTCCTCAATCTCTCAACTTTCTCTTGTTTTCTCTAGTTCTCCCTCTTCTGTCTCCTTCTCTCGTCTATTTCTCTCTCTCATTCTGCCCTTCTTTCTTTTTAACCCCACAACTCTCTATCTCATGTTTCCTCTGATTCCTATCTTCTTTTATATTTCCATCTCTCTCTTTGATCTCTTTTTTTCTCCAGTTCTCTTCCCACAGACGCTATCTCTCTATTATCTCTTGCTTTCTCTAGTTCCTCTTTCTCTTTCCTTTTTCCTTTCTTCTATTCTCTCTATTCTCTTTCCTTCTTTTTTCGACTTCATAACTCTTCTCTTTTTCTCTTAGTTCTTCTTTCTCTCTCTTCTCTATTCTCTATCTTATCTCTTTTTCTCTCTCTCTTTCTCTCTCTAATTTCTCTAGACCTCTCTTTTCTCTCTTCTCTTTCTCTTCTAATTCTTCACAACTCTCTCTCCTTCTCTTTTTTCCTTCTACCTCTCTTCCTCTTTCTTATACCTCTACTCTCTCTTTCTCTTTCTCTCTGTCTCTTTATTTCCCACAACTCCCTCTACTCTCTCTTGTTTTTCCCTAGTCCTACTTTCCTCTTCTTTTCCTCCCCTCTCTATTTCCCTCTACTCCCTCTACTTTCTTGTTCTCCTCTTTCTTTCTCTCTTTACTCTCTATATACTCTGTCTCTTTATTTCCCACAACTCCCTCTACTCTCTTTGTTTTTCCTAGTGCTACTTTCCTCTTCTTTTCCTCCCCTCTCTATTTCCCTCTACTCCCTTCTACTTTCTTGTTCCTCTTTCTTTCTCTCTTTACTCTCTATATACTCTGTCTCTTTATTTCCCACAACTCCGACTCTACTCTCTCTTGTTTTTCCTAGTCCTACTTTCCTCTTCTCTCTTTCCTCCCCTCTCTATTTCTCCTCTACTCCCTCTACTTTCTTGTTCCTCTTCTTTCTCTCTTCTCTGTATCTATATACTCTGTCTCTTTATTTCCACAACTCCCTCTACTCTCTCTTGTTTAGTCCTACTTTCCTCTTCTCTCTTTCCTCCCCTCTCTTTCTATTCCCTCTCCCTCTACTTTCTTGTTCCTCTTTCTTTCTCTCTTTACTCTCTATACTCTGTCTCTTTATTTCCCACAACTCCCTCTACTCTCTCTTGTTTTTCCTAGTCCTACTTTCCTCTTCTCTCTTTCCTCCCCTCTCTATTTCCCTCTACTCCCTCTACTTTCTTGTTCCTCTTTCTTTCTCTCTTTACTCTCTATATACTCTGTCTCTTTATTTCCCACAACTCCCTCTACTCTCTCTTGTTTTTCCTAGTCCTACTTTCCCTCTTCTCTCTTTCCTCCCCTCTCTATTTCCCTCTACTCCCTCTACTTTCTTGTTCCTCTTTCTTTCTCTCTTTACTCTCTATATACTCTGTCTCTTTATTTCCCACAACTCCCTCTACTCTCTCTTGTTTTTCTTAGTCCTACTTTCCTCTTCTCTCTTTCCTCCCCTCTCTATTTCCCTCTACTCCCTCTACTTTCTTGTTCCTCTTTCTTTCTCTCTTTACTCTCTATATACTCTGTCTCTTTATTTCCCACAACTCCCTCTACTCTCTCTTGTTTTTCCTAGTCCTACTTTCCTCTTCTCTCTTTCCTCCCCTCTCTATTTCCCTCTACTCCCTCTACTTTCTTGTTCCTCTTTCTTTCTCTCTTTACTCTCTATATACTCTGTCTCTTTATTTCCCACAACTCCCTCTACTCTCTCTTGTTTTTCCTAGTCCTACTTTCCTCTTCTCTCTTTCCTCCCCTCTCTATTTCCCTCTACTCCCTCTACTTTCTTGTTCCTCTTTCTTTCTCTCTTTACTCTCTATATACTCTGTCTCTTTATTTCCCACAACTCCCTCTACTCTCTCTTGTTTTTCCTAGTCCTACTTTCCTCTTCTCTCTTTCCTCCCCTCTCTATTTCCCTCTACTCCCTCTACTTTCTTGTTCCTCTTTCTTTCTCTCTTTACTCTCTATATACTCTGTCTCTTTATTTCCCACAACTCCCTCTACTCTCTCTTGTTTTTCCTAGTCCTACTTTCCTCTTCTCTTTCCTCCCCTCTCTATTTCCCACTACTCCCTCTACTTCCTTGTTCCTCTTTCTCTCTTTACTCTCTATAATCTATAGTCTTACTCTCTTATCTCTCTATAGTCTATTCTCCCCAAACTATGATTTCTTTTCCTACACACTACGAAAACACAAATTGACGTTTTGGAATTGTAGTAAAGATATACGCTCAAAGCACTATCTATACATAACACACCTACGTAAAGTAGAGTTCTTCCATTACAAAAGATATATTTCTTCACCGTAAACAACAAACGCAATAGGATTTGGAGTCCATTGTTGTCATTCTCATCATAAGATTTAAAAAGAAAAAAATGATTAAATACTATTCAGTAATTAACATTCATTCGGTATTTATATGTTAATTAACTGTCTTAGTTTCGTGACGTTTCTTGGATGTGATTAATTAATTTTTAATTAAGTTTAATCACTGCGTGAATCATTAAAGTAAAAGGGGAATTATAATTACGTCTGTTTGATTCTTTTACAACAGCTGCGAATGGCATTTGATTAGGTTTTTGTTTTAGTAGTTATAAGTAATCTTAACAACGTTTTAATTAATTTAAACAGATGAACATATTCTTCGCTGAAGCCATTTTTGAAGAGAATTAAAAAAAAACTTTCAGTGAATATTTTTACATTTTTTTTGTGCTTTCTATATGATTGTCAATATTTTTTTTATATAAAAGTGATTTAGAATCACTTACGCAAATCATGTTTTTTTTTCATCAAAAAAAAATTCTACTTGATCAGAAGTTCTCAGCTGTGTGTTAAAAAACCACTATCAACCTGAATTCTTTCTTATGGCCAAAATATGAGAAGAGTTTTTCAAAAGCGAAATAAAATTAGTATACTTTTTAACAAATTTGATATTTATGATACTTTTAAATATTTCATAACACGAATATTTTACCTTCATGTATCCATTAAGTTTCTTCTTCGATTTCTATGATATAACCACGAATTTTTTTACATTAAGCTAATAATATTTTTAAAGAAACTTTTTACATTAAAAAAATGAAAAATTAGAATTGAACTAGAGATTAAAAATTAGTACTTCATCTTAACTATTACACTAATTACTAATAAATTATTAACCATTAATTTGGAAATAATTTAACTAACTACGGAAATCTATTGATATTCAATAAATAAATTTTTCACACTCTACCCCTCTCAAGGGAAAATCCTGGCTACGCCCCTGGGTATTTACCCCCACCAGAAAACAACCAAACAGCTTTTAACACTTGAAACAACTTTCAAATCGCTTCCACTTTCCGTCCAAAGGCCGAATCATCCAGTCTCATTTGCTACTCCCTCCACACTTTAACATCCGCTCATTTGGAATGTTTGATGAAAAAGAATAAAACCTTTTATCCCCCTCAGGCGGTCCCTTTTCTTTCTCCCCTCCCACTTTTTCCGAGACAGGTGTCACAACAAAAGGACACTCGGGGAAAAACGCCGTCTGACGTCCCTGACCGCGTCTTTTAGCGTTGCCGAAATGTTTTTGTAAAGTATATAAAGTTTTTATATTTATGAGGTGGAAGTGTTGTTGGTTATTTGTTACTTGAATATACTTGACTGCAGTGATTCTTGATCGTATGACGTCACTACGCGGAAGGAAAAACTGAGTAAACGAAAGCCTTTTGGGTTGCTAGGAGGAGTTTCGATACGCAAATTAGTGATAAAAAAGACACTATATATACAAGTGGGTTTTACAAACTAATCATATTTCTAAAATTCAGACATTACGCTGGGAACTACTTTCTTTGTTTTGTTTTTCCACTATCAAGTAACTTTGCAGTTTATTATATACTACTAGTATATACGTCACTTGACCCTGGAGAAACAGAACAAAGTAGTACCCGGCGGGGTGTGTATATTTTGAGTAAACTTCAATTTAAAAATATGATTAGTTTGTTAAACCCCTGACTATATATATATAGAGTCTTTTTATCACAATTTGCGTACCAAAACTCCTCCTAGGAACTCAACATTATTTCTGCTTACTCAGTTTCTCCTTCCGCGTAGTGGAGTCATAGGTTCAAGGAACGTTGCAGTCTAGTATATTAACAACTTGTAACAGAAAATTTTGTTGATTTATCTCATATTCACTGTAAATGCCAATGTTTTCTTTATCACTGTGTATTTTGCCTTCATATTTCACTGTTTTATAGGTTTATCTGATGTTCACTTCTATTTATTTTCACAATACGAAAATCATACGTGTACTAATTCCATTAAAAGGTACAGATTCAAAAGACAGTTTTTTACCTAATTCCCAGAGTTTTCCCCATTTATAAACTTGAGAACGCCTCAAATGCTTCCTTCCATGTTCAATCAAAAATTACAACTATTTTTTCCAACTAACAATCAAGTGAAAAGAAAAACCCTTCAAACCTTAAAAAAATTAAGCTATTTTCATCAACACTACATACTCATGTTTCTTTCAAATCTGTCACGGAGTGTTAGAACACCTGACGTTTATTTAAAAATAAGATAACACAACAGTGTTTGACAGGTAAAAGCCACTGAAAACTATGTCGAAAAAATCCTTTTAAGTATACTTTCATTCAAACAGAATTTTTTTTACGTAAACCCCTTTCAACAAGTTACTTTTTTTTATTTCGAAACATTTTTTTTCTCAAGGATTTCGTGGGAAAACAGTTAAAAATCAAGCTCCCATTGAAAAGCTTTGTGTACAATAGAAAGAAAAGGATTCAAAGCGTTTATTTTTCTGAAAGGAGTGGAAACCGAAAAATTATAATTAAATTCAGTTTTAAGAGCTATAAATCAAAAGTAGGAAATTTTTTTTTCTATCCCAAGGTTGTGTAGTTTTTACACCCTACGTTTTGTTGTGTGCTGTGTTAGTATTTGAAAAAGAACCCGAGAGAAGCTGGTGTTAATTAAATCATGCATTAAAAACATTCGAGATTTTTTTTTCTGGAATACTTGCTGAGGAAACTATATCGACTGTTTGATTAGTTTAATTCCTTTTTTTTAGTTGTTGATTAGTTTAATTCCTTTTTTTTAGTTGTTGATTAAATTAATTCCTTTTTTAGTTGCTTAAACCCTTTTGGGTGATTTTGCGTTAGTTTTTATTTTTTTTATAGACTTTGAACATTAGTTCTTATCAGAATTACAACAAAAGCTATTCTCGTTTTTCTTTATTAAAGATAGATTTTTGAGAACGAAGAAGCAAAATAAAATTTGGATGCGTACGATAAAAAGTTTGGTTTTTAATGTGCTTAATAGGTATAATCCTACGTTACCTCATATGTTAGTTCACGTAAAATTAAAAAAAAAACTAATAAATTAATTTTTACCGCATGCTTGTGCTGTAACGTTAGCAGTTTTTTGCAAGAAATTTAAAAAAAAAATTCAACAGTTTGAATAATAACTCTTCCTTACATAATTTTAATTAGTGTATTGCAGTTTCTTTTATCTATAGGCTAAAAAAGTCTATTACATAATCTCTACCTGAAGAAATATTAATTTTCTTTGAATTGAAAAAAAAATTCATTTTACAGAGTACACAAACTAAATGCATCTTAGTTTGCAGTAGCTAATTCTTTTACTTAAGCACTGAAAAAAATAATGTTTGAGTCTCATTAACTACCTACCATTAAAGTTTTGGAAAAAAAAAACCGATTTATTTTATTAAAATGCATTTAAATAACTGATAAGTATTTATGTTCTACTTAAGTGAAGCCACTTATGTAAATGTTTTCGTGTTACGTCATAACCAGTGTTATTCGGGGGATTTTTTTAGGAGTAAATATACTCCTTGACTTTTTTAGGAGGAGTGAAATTCAATTATGAGTAGTGAAATACGGAAATAGCATTAACTACATACACAGAGACAAGAAAACCGTAATCAAACTCCCTAAGCATCAGAACAATGAATGTCTCCGCTGATATCAGTTGGTGTTTTGAGTAGAAAATAGTATTTGTTAATTTCGGTGGAGCACGGTGTATTACGAGGTGCTAAACCTTTGTGCACAATTTAAAGAGTGAAAATACTCCTGTCTAGTTTTTTAAAGAGTATTTCCGATTTTCAAGGAGTGAAATACTCTCTCAGAGGAGTTAAAAATAGCTCTGGTCATAACCATATGAAAAAGGTGGCCGACAAGTCGTCGGCAGCCATTGATACGAGAACCCGTAGTACGTCTTCATTCTCCTCGTTAAGATACTACAATAACAATGTCTAAAAAATAAGACAACCTAATAACAATTAAATGAAGACCTGATTTTAGATTTTTAAAGGTATGTTTTAAACATGTGTTTCTCCAGCCGTCGTAAAAGTCTAAGAGGGCCCTAAAAGTTTGGAAGGGCCTATAGCCATAAATTTCCTGAGTGAACGGACTTATGAATCTTGTCATCGCAAATCTGCAACTTTTTGAAAACATAGCAGTTACGTTAAGGAAAAATAGCAGCTAAAAGTAGCTGCTAAAAATTAGCAGATTGGCACTCTTTGAGGTTGCGGTACATGCGTTTTTTTAGAAGCTACAGTAGCTGCTACTGATAAAGGACATGATCGCGTTTTCCTTTCGTTTCCTTCGTTAACTGCTACTGCTAAATTTAGACGATTCTCATTGTTCAATGGTGCAAATTTTTTGACATTGCAATCGAGAGCCTACAAATGCTGCTAATTTTTAGCAGATATTTCTTAACACGTTATCAGCTACATTAATTTTTTTTCTTGTAGCAGCTATTTTTTAACTGCTGCTCGTTTTTTGCCCATCTCTAGTTGGAAGTGAAAGAATGACATCTGTTTTCCTCCGCTACTAAAGTTGTCTAGTAGTGGATCGTCCCTTGAGTCCCCATCAATCTATCCCCTCACTTAGGTAACGATCTTTATCGTTTTGGGACGAGAATCTCCTTAGTGTGGCCAGAGCCTTATGGATCTTGTCTGACTTGGTCAGAAATAGTAGTAGGTTAAGCATCAACAACCGCAAGCAATAAAAATAAATCCTACCTTTGGGTATCGGAGCGACTTGAGCTGTGCGATGACGTTCCCGCTGTCGTTGTGGTTGCCGTACCAGTTGTAGTAGTAGACCCCCGTGTTGGTGTCGTTGAAAGTTGCGAAACACAGCTGCCAGCCGTCCGGGGACCACCACAGGGCCCCTTCACTCCCGAGGATCTCCTCTGCAAAAGGGAATATACTCAGAATTAATATGTGGTACACTGCGAAAAAATTTACGCGTTCATTTGCGTGATTTTTTCATAAATTAATGGGCAATTCCCACACTTTTTTAAATTATTTTTTATTTCATTGAGATGGTTGAAAGAGAAATTTTGTGGCTAAATTTTTTTTAAGTATTTTTTTATTTAATTTCAAAGTTCGTCTTTTAAAAAGGGCACGAAATCAGCTGCTACGTCACAAATAGATGTGTGACATCAGTTGATATAAAAACACTACTAGACAGCAACGTTAGTTGACGCCACTAACAAGGTAGTTCCCAGCATGGAGGCATGGCATTTTGAGTGAAATAAAGAACTATAACGATATAAGACTAACGAAACTATAACGAAATAAGAACGATAAATTTAGAAGTATGATTATTTTGTTAAAACCATGTAATAGTGCTTTTCAATCACGATTTCTGCACCGAAACTCCTCCTAGCAACCCAACAGGCTTTGTGTTTACCCATTTTCTCCTTCCGCGTAGTGACGCACTGGGTTCCGGAAACGTTGCTGTCGTGTGTAAGGGTACGCGCATAGTGCGGCAGATTTTCAGATTCCGAAATCAGATTCCCGATTTCAGATTTTCGGAAATCTGCTCTCAAAATTTGTCAGCGCCGGTGAGTGCGCATAGTGCATCAGATTTTGCCTGCTTCTTCGGAAAGCGTTTTGTTTACATTTTGCTGAAGTAGCTTTATTTCTTCTCAAAGGGAGATCTGCTTACCCCACTGTTACATAAAAAAAACATAATGCAAATAAGAAGTTATTAAAAGAAAAACTATATATGTCAATTTAAAAATCATATTTAATGATCTAAAAATATATTTCAACGAAATTTAAATTTTAAAACTGGTAAATATAGTTTAAAATAATTTTATTTGAGTGTTTAATTTTTAAATAAAAAGTTTCATGGAATGGCATTGTTGTTAAAATAATCTCCATGGAAATGCGATAAACAATGACCACGTAATCTGAGAATTCTGCCGAATCTGAAAAACCAGAATTAAAATTTAATTCCGGCAAAAATCTGATTCTGACGATCGGAAAGTCGGAAATATGAAAGTCGGCCACTATGAGCACTCTCCACTAAATACGCTAGGAATTCTGGTTTCCGATTTTCGCTGGTTTTCAGAATCTGAAAATCGGCGGCACTATGCGCGTACCCTAACAGCCAATCTCGATGTTTATTTGTATCAAATAACATCACGAGCGTCTCGAGGTCAACTCAAATTTATGTATGTCTATTTTCAAATATCTAAGTAAATAATTTTTTTGAAACTTTTAAAGCTGATTTTTGAAATTAGAATAATTTGTTTTACCGAAAAATGACTTTATTTCTATTTTTAAAAATACGGGAATAGTCCATTTAGTGTGGCTATCAACCTGGGAAAAATCGTGGAATTTGCTCACTGGTCAGGGAATTTTTTTTCAGCAGTAACCAAGATCACCAAAAGAGCGAAATTCCGTGAGAGAAGATTTGAATGGAAAAGGGATCTCTGTTCAGTGAATCCTTGTTTTCTTGTTTAGTTTATGGCTTACCACTATCCACATTTTCTACCATAACATGTTATATTACCGTATTTTATAGTGATATATGATAATTTTGTTCGATATCATATTTCACTGATTTTTTTTTTCAAAACAATTCCGTATGAAAATTTAAGGAATATTGAGAAAAGTTAAGATTACAAACAAATAATAAATCTTTACACTGAATTTTTATTTGTAGTTTAACTCTGTCCTTTGCCATTAAAATCTTTTAGTAATTACCATATCCACATTGATTAATTATTTAATTACCATGTTCCTGCCTTCCAACAAAAAACCTAAAGAGTTCTAAAACATCGAGTTCCTATTTTAATATTCCTTTGTGTAACATAAGAAAATAAGCGATATATGAAATTTAAAGTTCATATCATGCATGGAATGACATAATAGAAAAATGAAATTTTCAAAGAGAGACCGCACTTTCTCGAAAAAAAAAAAATCTTCTCATTCTACAATATCCACGACAGCATGAACTTTATTACATTATTACCAACCCTCTCAGTTCTAGCCGGCCCGAATCCTCCATAGCATTCAACGGTAATCGAAGGCGGCTCAGGATTGAAAGGGACATAAAATAACCGAATGCCGAAAAAGACGAATTTGTTTAATATGACGAGGAATTTCGAGAGATAGGAATCCAATTTTATTCCAAAAACCTCCTTTCGAACAAAAGCAATGGGCATACCGCTTTTCATTTCAGTTCGCATCTCTTTTTCGAACGAATTTTAGAGGGGTTCTCTTTGTTGTTGTTCATTTGGCAACAATTCGAAGAATGCCGTGATTAAAATTTAAATGGGGAAAAGTCTCTCCGGAAACAAATTAACGGAGAACCCGGATGCAGTTTTGTTTGTTGCCATCGCTGCCATCCGTAATTATGGTTCTAAATTATTTTGCATTTCTGTGTGACGATTTTTGCGGATTTCATTATAAACGGATGTGTCAGAATATAATCGCTCTTTTTTAGAATTGGATTTGACAATACTCGAGGTGGTGGTATTTCTGCGATTGCTTTTTAAAACGATCATTTAATGCTCCGGGAAACACTTCATTATGGTGTTGAAGTGGGATGGAACGTAAAGATTTTTCCAATGATTTGTGGAACTTTTTTTTCTTATCTCATGTCTGATTGTTAAAAGTTTTTTACTTTTTTACTTTAA
This sequence comes from Tetragnatha montana, assembly GCA_963680715.1. Lineage (NCBI taxonomy): Eukaryota > Metazoa > Arthropoda > Arachnida > Araneae > Tetragnathidae > Tetragnatha > Tetragnatha montana. The sequence goes on along the minus strand of OY796680.1, from coordinate 59,301,076 downwards.
ATTGAATAAACTATCTTTGATGGTTAGGTAATTTTTAAAGTATCAATCAATCAATCAATCAAATTTATTTACAAAAAGTCACATAAAAAAAACATACACACAAGAAAAATAATAATAAACATTGATATATGGCTATCCCAAAGGAGCAACTGCTCGTACATGGGCAAGTGGCATATCTAGTATATTTAAGTCAGGTAAAAGAAAAAACAGTGGAAGAATTGGAGAAGAATTTATTTTTTTACTTAGAAAGAAAAAAAATAAAACGAGAATGGCTTGGCTGGCAATTAAATTTATATTATAGGAAGAATAAGAGAACATAGATTGTGCATGTAAATCTGACAAATTAAATTAGGGTTTCAACATTATTTTGGTCTAGAATAAAAGCAAAACAAAGTTTTTTAAATAATCTGATATTAGATTCTGTTTGAATTTGGCTTGGTAATTTGTTAAATAAAATAACCGAAAGATATTGAAAAATTTTTTTGTATATTTCTTTACGAGGGGTAGGCACTAAGAAATAATTTTGACTGCGGAGAGTGTATGAGGTGTTAGAGTTTATAGTTGCCCATGATGGGAATTTTTTTTTAAAAAGAGTAGACTATTTAACATAAATAACTGATGCACATTTAAAAGATGATTATTCTCAGGAAAATAACGTAAAAATTTCTTTTGTAAGTTAATTAATGGTAAAACATTGGAGGTGTAGTCTCCACCCCAGATTATTATACCGTATTGTATTCGAGATTGAACCCAAGCAAAATACAATTTTAGAAGTAAATCAGAATCAAAAAATTTTTTTAGGTGGTAGAATTTGAACAGAATATATCTTAATTTGTTACAGATTGAGTTAATATGATCTTTAAATTTCCAGTTTTTATTAGGTAGTTTTAATTAAAACTGGAAAAATTGCAAAATTTGTACATAGTCAGTTTGATATAATAATTCTTCTAACTTTATAGAAAGAAACATTTTCACATAAATCTTTCAAGGAAAAAATGGCATTGTAAGAGAGAATGAATTTTAATTATTATTCTTACATGATTCAATCATGGTGGTAAATACATGCGTAACTATTGAGCGCCAGCTCATGATTCTAGATGTATTCAAAAGGTTACCATGTACAGAATGGGAAGTAGAGATCTAATATTAGATCTCTAACAATATTCTACTGATTACTATTATTTTAGGATCTAATAATAATATTAACAATTAGATCTCGAGGTTGTCAGTCATAATTTGAGCTGTGGGTAAACATGGGGGCTGGAGGACTCTTTCTAAAGCTATACCCAAATTTTCATTTTAAGATGTGAAAAATTAGAAGAGACTAGTGTTAACTCCATGGGGCGTCTACTTAAGAAATGCAGAAAATACATTTTTACGTGGCCCCCGGAGTTTAAAATTTCCAATGAGTTAATTTTCTCTATTATTTTCTGAATAAGACGCAACAAATTCTATCTCAATATCTTCATAACTCACTGATATATTAAAAATTTAAAATCAGTGACTTACACCACTTTATAACACCATTTTTGAGTGCAAAAAAATATTCATCCACAAATCTAAGTTAAACCTAATCTAAGGTTTTACTAAGGCAAAAAACTAATTACTGGCGACGCCTTAAAAATTTAAACACGCATATCTCAGTGATTGGTCAATTACAACACTTAAAATGCATAACTTTTGATATCTCAGAGAAGAAGATATACAATAGTTTTGAGATATAAACAATCTAGTCCAAATATAGTTAAGTTGCAACAGAATAATATACAAAGAAGAATAAAAATTATTGTAACTATCGAAACAAATTCGTACCTTCGTATAGCCAGTCCGGCACCCCGTTGAACACGTATCCTTCAATCCCGCTGGTGGTCACAGTGTAGTGCATCCCGTTCACTTTGGGAACGTAGTAGATGTTGTTCTTGTAAACGTACGCCTGAAACAGGTGTCAAAGTTAGCACTTCTACGAGCATACAAATATCACAATTAGGGTTTTATTAATACTAATCTAATTAGGTAATCAGTAGATCTACCATACTCGACAGCAACGTTTCTTGAACCCAGTTCGTCACAAATGCGGAAGGAGAAAATGGGTAAATAGTAAGCCTGTTGGGTTGCTAGGAGGAGTTTCGGTACGCAAATCGTGATTGAAAAGCACTATAGATTAACAAAATAATCATATTTTTAAATTCATGTTCACTCAAAATTCAGATACCGCGATGGGACCTACTTTGTTTGTAAGAGACGTCATAGGGTCAACTAAATTTGCTGTCTAGTATAGTTAGGTAATTAGTATATATTTTTCTTGTACACGTACGCCTGAAACAGGTGTCAAAATTAGCACTTCTACAAACATACAAAAATCACAATTAGAGTATTACTATTGACTAAAAATGAGACAAGACAAAACGGAACATACGAGTTAAAGAATGCACTACTTCGAATAAAAACCACAAACGCTTTTTAAATTCCAAGGATTAGAAACCTAGTAAAATACACGGAGACTGCTGTAATCGCATTGGGAGGGTAAACAATTTTTAGACTCAAATTTTAAAAACATTCAGTTTACAAAAATGCAGACAGTTACACAATAGCTATAATGATGCCAGATTACATCGTGGTCTATTTGGAAGTTGAATCGATTAAATAGGCTCGAAGATAGTCTGGAAATTGGGATCAATGGTTCTATTCCCAAGCATTTAAATCCAATTTCTTTTTAAATTGCAAAATAGATATTTTTTAAACATGTCATAATTACAGAAAAGAAAGTAAACAAGAAGAAAATGGATTGATTTTCATTAAAATTGACCATTTACCATTATTCCCTGTAATTGTATTTTAAGAGGGCAATTTTTTTCTGGCAATGATAGAATGGTCTGGGGGTCCTCCCTCCGAAAATTGTACGGATTTGACCCGAAATAACTCATTTTTGATCAGCACAAGCACTTAATGAAGGAAAAAGTTTGAACAATCTCGGAAAAGTAACCCCCTGGCCCCTGGGCTAAAAAAAGGGTCCAAGATAGGGAAATTGAAGAGAAAAAGGTTAAAAAGAAGACGAAAAAAAATTTTTTTTTAAATGAGTGAAACATTTTTTGGCCTTTCAAAATATACTTTCTTCTTTTTCTTTTTTACGCCTTTTCTCTCTTTTCCACTATTTCCCTTTCTTTTTCCTCTCAAAGAGGGAAAACTTGCCCCCCTCCCTTTATGTCCCTCCCTTGAACCCTTGAATCCGCAACTGAATCCAATAGGAACTTCAGTTCCGCTGACTTTCTGTCTTACGTCAGTACAGAAAGGGTTAATAAAAATCAAACGTAACTCACGCCCTTTAAGAAGCATTCGCCGTTTCAATTATTGTAAAACACGAAAAGAATAAGTCTCCTTTATCCCTCAATAACATAAAAGGACGAGTTTCACATAATTAAAACGATCTCACGGAGGAATCGGCCTTAATTATTCTCTAGTGGTAGGATCGACGCTAAACCGATTTTCAAAGGGTTCTTTTTCTCAAAGAATAAAGTGCGAAAGAGACGTTCTAACAGTTAGTTAGCTTTAATTAATTCCCAGATTGTAATAACTGGAAAGAGCTTTGAAAGAGAGCGAACATGATGTTATTAAATATGCTGAAGATTTAGATTTTAATGGAAAAATGAGGTTATGCAATTTGGATTCGAGCGGGGATGTTTAAAAGTTAAGTTTCGCAATTTCCTGAGACTTTATTGCTTTAAATACTTAATTTATAAGTTAATTTAATTAACCCTTGTTTTCCAGTTTCACGTATTAAAACTTTAAAATTAAACGTAAATTTGGCCTCACAAAATTTTATTTCTCCATTTTTGTATGGAGAAATTATGTTTGTTTTTGAAATACGTGATCTGACGTGAATCTAAGGATGTTTCCAATTTTAAATTTTATATATTTTTTGTCAATTAACAACAGTTTACAGTTGCAAAACCAAGAACAAACGAATTATATAAAGTTCTTTATTTTCATTTCTAAGCACCTCGGTTTGGTTTTATGACGCAAAAGCAGCATCCGGGTATTTTGTTCATATTACGTTGGAATTTTCTTACCTTCATCAAAGAAATAAAGTAAAAGCGACCCCTTTCAGTATTTCATTGTAAATTTGCATAACTTTATTGCATGTAAACTTAAATCTTTAATATAGAAACAAATTTCAAATAAATTGTCTTATGAAAATTCTTAATATATTAATTATTCCTTAATAATTCTTAATATATTAAGCAAAATATTAATTATTCCGGCTACGAAATCATATTCAGAAAATAATTATAAATCCAAGCACACAGCATCCCAATAAAAAAACTTTATGTAATTTTTGCTAGTTTTGTGCCTAATACTCAAGTTTGAAAATAAATTTTGACAGGTAAATTATTCACTTAGAAAGCCTTAAGGTAATTTTAAAAGCTTAAGAATTATATTTTACTTGAAAACAATTTTTTTCTGTACTGAAAAAGTCACTGTAATTTATTATTCAAATTTATCTCATAAAACACTGCAAACTTAATCTGAGAGATATTTTGATTTTTTTTTCTTTCACCTTTTATAAATTATTCATACATTTCGTATTAATAAATTTGTGTTACAAAGATCAAAATTATTATTTCAAAAAAAAGATTTCTGTATGTAGGTAGGTATAATATATTTTTGTGAAATTTTTTTATACGAAATGTAAAGTAAAATTAACTTAGGTCTTCTTAGTTAGTGATGAATTTTACATTGAGGAAAAGCTATAGGGCTTACAGCGAGCAGAACTATTGTGGAAAAAGCCTCATCAACCACATCTATCATACTACTAAATTTTGCTTTTCGGTGTAAAGGGTATACTGAAGGCAAAACCTGTTTTACAGGCAATTGGTGTACTGCGGTCAAAACAAAATATAGGGGAAGCTCCTTAGAAGGCCGAGATCAAGTATTCATTGAAACGTGTAGATTAAAAAAGATAAAGACTAAAAAAGATTCAATGCTTAAAATTATTGATATTTTAGAGGTTTTTTATTCTTATACTACACAACAACGTTAGTTGAACCTATGACGTCACTCACAGAGTAGTTCCCATCGCGGTGTCTGAATTTTGAGTGAAATGAAGAACGTCCATTTAAAAATAGGATGATTTTGTTAAACCCATATAATATAGTGTCTTTTTATCACGATTTGCGTACCGAAACTCCTCCTAGTAACCTAACAGGGTTAGTATTTACCCATTTTCTCCTTCCACGTAGTGACGTACTGGGTTCAGGAAACGTTGCTGTCGAGTATATTAGTAAAATAAGTATTTGAAAACGTTTGAAATGATAGAATTCAATAAAAATTGAACAATCCACTCATTAAGGAAATTTAAATACCCTTTAAAGTGAGTAAGTAAGATACTATCAGGCTACTTTAAGATAACCTTTTCTAGGAATCCAACAGTTGAATCTTTCCTCTAAAAATGGTTCAGACGCGTAGGAAGAATAGGGAAAAAATGTGAGAAAAATACATTATAAAACAGTTTTACGTTGGGAAAAAAATCCAAAAATGTTTTCAGTTCTTTGGATTTCATATTTCCCAACTTGTTATTTGAATGTCTTTCGAAATTCCTGAATTAAAGAGTTTTGAAACACATTCTTCTGGTGAGAAAAAATGAATACTTGACTTTTAAAAGCAAGTTTGTATAAAAAGTTTTAAAGAGAACTTCGAACATCTTTTTACCAATAAATTCATGTGTTACACAAAACAGACGAAATAAGGTTTTGAGTTACGAACCAAGACTTCTTACACAACATTTAAATAAATGTAATGTTGTTAAAATAGAAATGCGGAAAAAATATTTTTCTCGTTTTTGTTCTTGATTATCCAACTTTGTGTTTTTCAGAGATCGTTTTTCAAAAATACCTATAAAAATATAGTAGCGGAAACATCATATTATTCTTATAATGAAAATAATAACTCTTTAAAGTAATGTTTCGAGTCATTTTCAGACACTTGGGATGGACTGACTTTTTGCTACGCGACAGGATTTTGAAGGTGAAAACTGAACAAAACTAATCACCAAAACTTGGAGAGGGGGTTGAACCTTTTAAGAACACCTTGCACGCACACCCTTCTGTAATATGATACTTTATTAAATCAATTGTTTTCAATTTTTGAAATAACAACTAATAAATGTGTAATAATTAACGAAGTGGCTATTTCCAACAGTTGAAGCACAGGAGTTTGTTATTGCGTGTTTTAAAACATTAAAATTATGTTCTTTATCAATCCTGGCATCAGCACCGATGGCCTAGTGGTAGATTGTGCGGCTGGTAACTCAATAGAACATTTTCAATAACATGACTCGAACTTAACAACGGCCTTAGCAACGTTGTTTTTGTCCTCCACGTCGTCAAGTGTGACGTCATGTGCGAATGCTCTATGGTCCCCGGTTCGATTCCTGGCTGCTACTTTTGAGTATTTATCTTTAATTTAACTTGCAATTTTTCAAAAATAGCGAGATTAGAGTAGAGTTTAGTTGTTACTTTCGTGGAAGTAACCAGTGCAAACAAATAATTTTACCAATTAAGAACTTTTGAAAGATTACTCCCCAAAAAAATATTTAAAAAAGTGGGTTTTTTTTTTTACATTTTTCTCGGTTGATGAAAGTTAGTAAAAAAAGCGGGACTTTAGCGGGGATTTAATGAAAAAGTGGGACATTTAGGTGGGCCATTCGTTCAGCGGGACAGAGAGGCAAACAGCGGGACGTCTGGTCACCCTACTTATACAGTCGACTTAATCGTAGCTACGGCAGCAAAAAATTCCTTTCAGAATGACGTAGCTACTACGTAATCACGTTAAGAACCGATGGTGGGACCGGATTCTTCATATAAAATGTTAATGCTGCAGCTCTGCACTAATTTTCTAATTGGACCTAATTTTTTGCGCTTTCTTGTTTTGCTCGAGATTTTCGAAAATTTCGATAAAATCCGGAATTTCAAGATTCATGGTGTTAAAAAAAAACGAATTTCCAAGGCTTACCCGGAGAAGTATAATTCCTGCCCAAAGGTTGCCCTATCAACAACATTAAACAGATTCTCCCCGAGAATTACAGTAAAATAGTTGCACATCAATAAACAAAAACTATATGCCAACTAACACCAGTCTCCCCTATGTCCCTCCAGTGCAAGAGTTACTATTAAAAGACTATTCTTCAGCAGACAAGATGGCCGATGACACGTGACGGATCTCCCCGGGATACCCGTAATTGCAGGTTTCGGAATGCCAAGACGAATCGATGCAAGAAAGGAGCGAAACAAATAACAAACAAATGATGCTGGAAGAATCGATTCTGTATCGATACATCTGTATCGAATGCCTTTGATGAATGTCGGAGAATAGGGGAATTTCGGGTGCCAATCACAACTTGAGTACTGTAATTTAGGTTATAATGGTTGATTATAGGACATTCAGTACCAAACATGGATATTAGTTTTAGGTGTTATATTATTACTTTATTTTGTAGACGGGATGTGGAAAAATTGTTAAATGCTATTCTTAACTGTTTCACACATTTTAAAGATGAAAAGTAGAAGAAATCTGCAGAAACGTTACCATTTATTACATTATTTTATAGTTTCATATTCGAGCAAGTTTTCCTTAAAATATTCAGATCAGGTCATTTTGTGCCAAACAAGGTATTAACATTTTAGGTGTCAAACTTGATGTGGTAACAAAAAGTTATGAAAAATTGGATAAAATGCTATTAACTTTTGTTCCTAGATACGACAGTCTTCCATATTCGAAATTTTACTAATTATTTTCAGATTTTTTCCATAGAAGACTAGGAATCTAGTTTTACGTATCAGGTAACAAAAGTTTTTTTTTTTTAATTTGATTCAATTTTTCCAATACTGGTTTTGTAACCTTTGCGTTTATTGGTATTGGTAGTTAGTATTGAGTATTACCACATAGTTTCTTTTGTATCCCTAAAGAAAAGTAGTTTCTATGTAAGTATTATGCCTCAAATCGAGCCCTGATTTAACGAATTAACTCTGTTTTAAATTTAGCTTCAAATAATCGATATTTATATGTATTCGATACCCTCAAAATATCGATTCTCCTCATCAACTACATAGAAACAGTGGAAAAAAAACTAGAGTGCCGTGTTGTGTCATCAGTCTTCAACCTGTCACCGAGATAGGGGTAGGAGTTGAGGTGTCAGCGGTTCCTTATCTTCCTGTTTATGCCGCCAGGGGGCCACAAAAAGTTGAGGAGTCTTATCACCGGAGAGAACTTTTAAACGCTATCGGTCCACTTTGTCAGTTCTAGTGAGAGGTTTAGCTTCTAAGACTCTTTCAGAAAATGTCGAGGCTTGTGTCAATGATTTTGGAAAATTTTTATTCGATTTTTTAGATTGGAATGTCGTTAACTTGTGTGTGACAGTAGAAGTAGATGGTGATCCAAATTTATTTTAAGCACTGGTAATTTCCACGAAAGTAACAACTAAACTCTAACTAATCTCGTTACTTCTGAAAAATTACAAGCTAAATTAAAGCAAAATACTCAAAAGTAGCAGCTTGGGATTGAACCGGGGACCACTAGGTTTCTATACGCACACTCTACCACTAGGCCATTGGTTCAGATACCAAGATTGATCAATAATATAATTTTAATGTTATAAAACACGTAATAACAAACTCCTAATACTGCGCATGCTTCAACCTTCGTGGAAATAACTACTTCCATTATTTTAAGTTAGCGTAAGATTTGAGAAGGAGCTCGGGTTTTGATACTTTAGGATTAGTTGGGCTATCTTGGCAACATGCCTTTATTGGCAACGCTTTAAAACAAGGTATAGACTAAACACTAAACCCCCACACTAAACTATAGCAATTGGCGGACCCGCAAATTTTTTTCACGATATTACAAGGGTCGTCTTGAAAGTAAAACCATTTTTTTTCAGGAAACAAAATACAAATAATATTTACTGAAATAAACTATTTTGTTATTTCCTATGAGCCTATCATCACAAAAAGGTAATATTTTTATCCGGAATTTATAATTTTTATTTGCAGTACACTTTTATCGCTGATCCATAGATAGATACAAGGGATCACTGCATTTGAACTAAATAATTTATTTCTTAGGATCATAATAGTTTTTTTTTGGAATTCATGCTAAAATACACTGCAATCAATGACAAAGAATGAAAGAAATTAAAAAATAGTTAAAAAGGAGCAATTCTTTCATTAAAATAATCCCTTTTATCCTTATAGCCTCAATGCTTCTTATTTTGTCAGGTATAAGTACGTCTCCTATATGCTTAATTTATTTCCATAAGCAATTTATTACTCTAATCTAGCATTGTGTTATTCTTTGCACAGCTCCCCATATCATCAGAGTATAATAAAATACCTCCAAGAGTAAAATACACACATTGCTTAACTCAAAATAATTAATTAAAACCCACCTCCACAACTAAGGATAAAGAGCACGTACAACTAAAGCAACTGCAACAATTTATTCATCCGCATCTAGTTAATAAGTATTTTGTCTTTGTTGCTACTACTAGTAGAATAACGCTTCGCTAACATATTTATTTAATTTAATAGAAGAACCGTTGAAAAAGCAGCGTTATTACGTTAGAGGGTTTAGCCCAAACTAAAAAAAGTGGTAGAACCTTGTTAATACATAACGAACCGTATTACCTGGAAGCAATAAATAAATAATACCTTCCTCTCGGTTGCCACAAGTAAGAAGTGAAATTAATATTCGATAAGCGAGACAAAGAACCCAGAAACGAGATTAGGAGGGGACGTCCATAAATTACGTCAGTTTTTTTTTTTTTATTTTTGACCCCTCTTTCCCCAGTGATGAAGGCGTGTATTAAAAGGGGGACACTCCGAAAAGTGGCCCCTGCTTGGGCTGAAAAAGAAAAGGAAATAAGGGAAAAGAAAGAGAGAAAAGTTGTAAAAAGAAGAAAGTAGATTGTGAAAGACCAAAAAATGTTTCAGCCATTTAAAAAATTTAATTTTTTTTTCATATTGTCCTTTTTCCTCTTTCTGTTTCTTTCTTGGGCCCTTTTTTAGCCCAAAGGGTCACTTTCCCCAGATTTTCAAACTTTTTCGTTCATAATAATTGGTCAAAAATGAGTTATTCAGGGTCAAATAATAAATCCCTACAATTTTCTGGGGGGAGGACCCTAGACTCTCCTACCATCGTCTAAAAAGATTTGCACTCTTAAAAGACAATTTCAACGTTCAGATGGTGATCATAAGTTCAGAAACGTTGTTTAGTTTGAACTGTTTATCAAACATGGGAGTGCAAAAATAAAATTCATGGAAGGGATCTGGAGAGAAAAGGTAAGCGAGCAAACCCCCTCCCCATAATAACATAAAAAAACTGACCCCACTTTCTTCTTTCTTTTGTACAAAATCTTTAGCAAAGCAAAGATTTCTTAAATTTAGTTCTCCATGAATACTTAATCTATCGTTACTTTCCTTGTGAAAAATGCTTGAATTTTTTTGTGAAATTTACTTTTGGTGGACTTTTTAGCTTATTTATGCAAGAGACAAGATATTTTCGAAAATGCAGTGTCCTTAACATCTTACGTATGCATCACTCATACTCCCCCCCCTTGTCAAGAAAAATACGCAAATAGCAAACCCCCCCCCTTCCCTCATAGGTGCTTATGTAATATTTGAACGTCCCCTACTAGAGGATTCTGGGATTTTCTCTTAAACAAAGCGCGTGCGATGTTCTGAGACTGGTTAACGAAGGCAAAAACAACAAAAAGCGTTTTTACAGATATGAGAGAAGGACACAGACAAAAACCCCAGAAGAACATCCCCTGGAAAAAAACCGCTGAGGTGCAGAGAAGGAACACAAAAAAAACCCCAACTCAACTCCCCTCAACTGGACAAAACAGAACACAAAGAGTTAATGAGATTAACGAACACAAAGTTTTTTTTTTTTAAAGAAACTCACAAATAAGGTGGGTAAAGGTGAGTAGAAAATATAATTATCTCGCAACACGTTTTTTATATATCGTCGCCATGTTTTTTTCTTTCTTTCTTCGAGGTGGCATAAACTGATATTATGACGCAACTTAAAACTTTTGCGCTTCAATTATCCGTTTCATGGTTTTGAGGAGAAAAGGAAACAATCTTCTTTTTTAAGGCGTGTTTCTTGATTGTTTCGTCTTAATTGTCGCAACGTCCTTTATTATTCCGAGACGTGACTTTTTAGAAAGGGGGGAAAGCCTCGGGCCAGGTGCTAATAGCTTCTTATCATGCCGCAGAGTTAATGCGATGTTATATGCTAAGAACAAAAGGGGTTTAAGCGAGGAAAAACACTAGTAAGGTGGTTTAAGATGTACGCTTTTATTTATTTTTCTTGGCCAATTGCGTTTTAAAAATTAGTGATTTTCATTCAATAGAAAAAAATAAGGAGGTTTCTAAAACACCAATTTTTATTTCTTTAATCACTTTATTCCTTTTAATTAATATCACCGGCACACAAAAAAAATTAAGTAGAATGTGCATTTGACCAGCAGACCTACCTACGGGTACGTATTTTGGTCCGCTGAATCCGAATTCGAGGTCAGTTTGACCCCTACACCCTCGAAATTTCGAGAAAACTTCGAAAAACCGTAAAAATTATGAAAATCGGCAGTTTTAATGATAAAAAAATTTTTTGGAACTAAACTAAGCGTGATTTTCATGTATTTCGATTCGCTGAATATGAATCGAAACTTTCATAAAAACCATTCATAACAGAAAAAAAAATTCTGTTATAAATGGTCATTTTTACAATTTTTTCGAATTTTTCCAGCTTTAGAGGGTGAATAGACTAAAAAAATTAAGATGCGAATTGAAGACATCAAAAGATATAAAATTTTATCTGAATTGGACCAGAAGAAGATTTTTTATCATGAAAAACTATATGGATGAGAATGGATTTTCGAGAGTTTTGTGTGATTTTTTCACATTTAAAATGGCTCGTGGTCTCAATAAAGTTTCGATTCATATTCAGCGGATCGAAATACATGAAAATCACGCTTAGTTTAGTTCCAAAATTTTTTTTTTATCATTAAAACTGCCGATTTTCATAATTTTTACGGTTTTTCGAAGTTTTCTCGAAATTTCGAGGGTGTAAGGGTCAAACTGACCTCGAATTCGGATTCAGCGGACCAAAATACGTACCCGTAGGTAGGTCCGGTCAAATGCACATTCTACTTAATTTTTTTTGTGTGCCGGTGTATTTAAAAGATGTGTCCCGACAAAACCGCGGCGTGACTACGTTTGATGAAAAGGTTGTTCATTGCTTTTTAGAGGATGGCTGCAAACACTATACTCGAAAGCAACGTTTCCTGACCTGTGACGTCACTAACAAGCAAAGTAGTTCCCATCGCGGTGTCTGAACTTTGAGTGAAATGAAGAACGTCAATTTAAAAATAGGATTATTTTGTTAAACCCATGTGTATATAGAGCGTTTCAATCACGATTTGAGCACCCAAACTCCTCCTAGCAACCCAACAAGCTTTCTGTTTACGCAGTTTTTCCATCCGCGTAGTGACGCCACAGGGCAGGAAACGTTGCAGTCTAGTATAAAAACTTTGATTGATGATACGCATTCTTAGTAAACCTGTTTCTATCCATAACCCTTGTATGAAATTCTAATGTTTGATTAATCGGATATTTAAAAAAATACTCAATGTTGAATAAATTTTTAAAATTCTTGTCAAGTAAAAAAACATGTTGGAAATTTAAACGTACCAAAAACTGCAATGAAAGTAAAAGAATGACTCTGAACACAGAGAAACCAATTTAAAAAACTTCCTATTCCAATGAAAAAAATCTTGTTTAATTTGAAACAAAAAACTTTAAAATCTATTCAATGCCTCATTAGGACCAATTTTGAGTAATTATTCCAATTAAAAACAAAAACGTTTTAAAGGTAAAAAATACAGTTCTAAAATTTAGAAAATGGGGTAGTTAAACACATTTCTTACAAAGAAAAAAATGCTTTTAAAAACAGTTTTGTTTTTTTACTGCATTTGATTTTTAATCGCAATCATTTTAATTATTTGTATAGTTAAATATAAATAAAGACATACTCTTTTGAAACTTTGAATGAATGCATCGAATTACATTTGAGATAAAAAATACATGTTTTCAATGTCTTTAAGGTTTCTTTGAAACTGTTCAGAATATTTTTTTTTTATCGAACTAGCTTACTATTCCAAGAAACTGAGTTTTTTATTCCTGGAATTTGCAAAGTATTAAAAAAATATCTCGAAGCACTTAAAAGAAAATTTAATGTTTTATCAATTCGTTGATAGTTTGTTTACTATCATTAGAAAAATCATTGAGCCTAAAGCAGTTCAAACAGGTTAGTACTTGTTAACATTTTTCATTACTTAAATATGTTCCATTTAGTATCCGCTTTGTAAAAGTAAGGTCCTTTTCAAACAATAAACTAACCAGTCTATATAAAAAAAGAAAAACTATTTTAAAAGGCCCTATTAAAACAAAAAAGTAAACATATTTCATTAATATAATCAGGAATGCATGGAACAAATCAAATTATTCTCCAAAATCTCAAATATCTTTTTGTCTCAATTTTAGTTGTTATTAATAAATAATAATTCAAATCATAGTTGTGAACACTAGTGAATCCAAGGGGGGCTTTAGCTTCCCCAAAGTAAAAAACTTTAACCAAACCAAAGTAACCAAACCAGTGAAACCAAGAAACAGGAATAATACCACATTTTGACTTTTTTATGTTGTTTTACCACCCTATTCGTACATGTCTATCATAGATTAGTAATTATCGCATTCTTAAAATGAGAAAGAAGTTGTTTTACCACTTGGCCCATTCTTTTACATCTCTTATTAGGGATCGCACACAATCTGCATTTATGTAAGGTCAAAGAATTCTTGTATTATCGTGACTATAAACATACATTCGGACCGAGGTACCAAAAGAGTTATTTAAAACCCTGTTTTTTTAGGGTCAAATTTTAAAAAAAAAATCTGGGAGAGGACCTCCAGACCCCCTCTTCGGTACTTTGAACTCTATTACTCACAACATTTTATATAGAGCTCATCAAAATGCAAATCTTGCCAAAAAATATATTGCTGAAATTAGGATTAGATGTATAGCAAAACGAGTTAAAACTCTGGTTTTTAAGTCAAATTTTAAAAAAAAATATTCACCATTCACAATTTTTTTATATTTAGATCATCAAGATGATTCAGTGCAATTTAAACCCTCCCAATACCTGGATCCGTCAATGGTTCTAAATAACATGCTTCGAAAGTGTTAAACTTATTCATAGGAAGCTAGCTGTGTGGGATGAGTATAAAAAAACGCGCAATTTTGATGATAAAAAAAAAGTTTTTCTTACCATTTGATTGCCTTTGGGGCCCCAGGAGACGTACTGGAATTTCTGACCATCTCGTTTCAAAGGCCAGAAACTCAGCATCTTTCTGAAAATTATAAATTATATACGTTATTATAAAATCATTTCCTATGAGAGATAAATGCATTCATGTTAAGAATAGTACTAAACGTTACCTGTTTTCTATGTCATATATTTTACATCTGGTTTCATAAGAATATTTAAACACCTGAAAATAGAAAATAAATATAATTTTTGTTCTAGATTTCAATTCATAAAACGGCATTAGCTCTTAAGATTTTTAATGTAGGGCCTAGCAACAGCACTAAATACTAAAGTATTTAGCCACAATCTGTTTAAAATGTTGTTAATATTCTGAAAATAAATGTTTTTAAAAGGTATGTCTAAGTAATTCTAAATTCACAATTCACAATTACAGAAAATCTGAAACATTAAATTCATCGAAATTTCACCGAAACGTAAGTTTAATTTTACCAAATTTAAAACTACTTGTATTAAATAAGACTACAGAGGTCAGACTGGACGTTTCCTAACTGTGGCACATCAGTTAACGTAAAATTTAATACAATAATTTAATCAAATTTAATACTAATTGTATTAAATTTGTAATTGTAATAAAAACTTTACATAAAAATATAGGAGTCTTAAAAAGTCAATTTTTAATTATGATAATACTTTTTTTAGTATTAAAACATATGGAATAATTACTCACTGGATTCAGGTCATAGAAAAGTAACACGTATTTCAGATCTGAAGATATACTATATTTTACTGCTCTATTCTCTCTCTAATATTTGTCCAATCGTCAAGAAGCATGAAAAGCAAAGAAAAAAGTGTTAAGGAAAAGGAAGACACTTTTCTCTGTATATTACAATCGATTGATTTGGATGTACGATATTTTAATTTTTAAGATTGCTATTGATTATTTCAAAAAACAAATTTCAAAGAATCCGTTTTTACTTTATTAAAGGTGCAATTTCATATTTAAAAAAAAAGTTTTTAAAATGAACTTTCTCAAAATAATTTAAAAGGATTTTCATTAATGCACAAAAAAAATATCTAGTTTTATTTTATAGTCCGGTCGTTTTTTTCCTGAATGTAAACTCAAAGAGCGATGTTTTTAGAAGCAAATTAGTTTCCATTCCTTTCCAATAAAAACAAAATATTGATGCATCATAAGTTAAATATATTCATATTTTATTACAGGTTTATAGTATTTACTTCTTTGACAGTAAGTTTTTCAGAGAAAAATAAAATAGCTGAATAAATTTAACTTTGTTAATATAACATTCAAAAATTTCCATATTCACTTGAAGTATTTATTTTTATTTCAAGTTACGATAAAAAAAATATATGGGATTTTTAAGTTTATGCTAATTACATTAAGAAAATTTCCTTCAGTAAGATCATAAAAATTTATATGCTAATTTTTTAAGTTTTATATGTTATTAGATGTAACTTTTTTGTAGCTTGATTTAAATTTTGAGCTAAATAAGTAAAGTTCTGTGGTCGTACAAGAAAAATATATTTACACAATTTGAGAAAAATGAGTATAAAGGTTCTTACAAATATAGAGTTGTGAAGTATTCTTCTCGAACTTTTCAGTCGTACAGAAAATAGGACTAAGTGACCATCTTTATCTCTAAATGCTAGTTGGTCATCTAGAAAGGGGAAAAAACAGTGTTAAAAACATATGAACCTTATAGTATTTATGTATGAAAAACCAACATGCACTATACTAGACTTCAACGTTTCCTGCCCTTATGATGTCACTACGCTGAAGGAAAAACTGCGTAAACGGAAAGCTTGTTGGGTTGCTAGAAGGAGTTTCCGTACGCAAATCATGATAAAAAGACAATATATACATGGGTTTAACAAAATAATCCTATTTTTAAATTGTCGTTCTTTATTTCACTCAAAATTCAGACACCGCGATGGGAACTACTTTGTTAGTGACGTCATACGGTCAACTTAAGTTGCTGTCTAGTATAATCGAAAAATCAGAACACTAAGCTACCTAATTTGAAACCTATGAGTAATACCCTGAAAGTAACTTTTTTCACCCAATAACTGAACCATCACAATCACCTTCAAGCTAAGAGAAAAATTGCATTTTTTACGTACTCTGATCACCATTTTTTACACGCACTTAGCTAAAATTTTTACAAAATCGCCCAATAAAGGTTTTTCAACTAAGCACGCCCAAACGTGCATAATTATAAGCACAAACGCCCTCTACTGGGAACAAAAAAACCCTGACACTATTAAACGACACCTGACACTAAGTACGCCTTTCATAAATAATAACAACGCCCTTCGAAAATTTTCACACGTACGTGATCTAAAAGATAGCAACAATGTCCATGACGGCGCTAGACATATTGTTAACAAAAAAACACACACCTTGAATATTCAATATTGATCCCCCCCAAGAAAGTCACGCCTTAGAAAAAAAAACGTAATTTAGTGAAACTCTCAATGCAAAAAAAAGTGAGAATAATTAACAGTTACTTTTTTTTTTTTCATCTTAAAGCAACGTGTTTTTTTGGTTCTTTTTTCCAGGAGGCCCCACTTTAAATTTTACTCTCGAACCAGGCCTTAATCTTCTCTCATCTCATTTTCCGCGTCCGATGAAGATTATGGCTGTCCCGTAGTTTGAAAAGAAAATCGATTCCGTAATCCATTTACTAATGCTGACTAAAAAGTTTCTGGCATTTTTCTTTTTTTACTCTGCCCCGACTTATTTAATAACTCCGGTGCAGAGGAATTTCGCTTTACGATGAGGGATATTATATGGTATCTTTCGATATAAAGTTTTTTTTTGAAGCACCGTAAAACCGCCCGCTTATTATTATAAAACAAATATTCCCCCCCTACCATGAAATTGCCCTTGTCTTTTTAATACGTTGTAATCTTAAAAATTCTAATTTCTCTTTCATTTTAAACGGAATTAATTTTTAGATTAAATATTTTGTTTCGTGTTAAAATTAAAATTCCACTAAAACTTCAAACTATAAGCACTGCTTTGAAAGTATAATGTAAATAAAATTGTATTATAATAAGATGTTCATTTTTAAAGTTTACTTTTAATAATTTTTCGAAAATGTATGTTTTTAAGTCTTAACACGTAAAGTTTAGATCAGTGCACTTTTGATAATTAGAAGCTAAATTCCATGGCTTCAAACTTTTTTTCATAAAAGTTAATCTAGTTTGTATCGCATCTATATTAACCAATTTTAATTCAACAGTCAGCATTTCTATAAAATTATAAATTCCATCCAATGTATTTCCTTTCTAGAATTTTAAAGCTACTACACTGTAAAAAATTCCCGTGAAATTTACGGTTTCAATCTGGCAGCTGGGTTGGTTGTGGAAATCCGTAAAAACAACGGCATTTTACCATTTTGAATTCCAAGTTTTTGGTTAAAACAAAGTAAAACGCCGTTGTTTTTACGGATTTACTTTGTAATTTTTACGGTTTTCCACAACCGACCCAGCTGTGAGTTTATAACCATAAATTTTACGGAATTTTAAAGCTACTACGCTTATTTGTGATCCCAATTTCAATAACGTTATAAAGATAATAATCTAACTGATGAATATCACAGTGAAAAAAATTAACAGCAATGGGATTTTTTTTTAAATGTTTGATATCACAAATGAGTGAACTTTATCTCCTGTGTCCCATTGGTCTCCAGAATTCTGGTTATTCTGAATAGTCCCTAACCTGCATTAAACCATGTAAGATATATTTAAAGAATACACATATATAAGGGTAATTAGCAAGTTAAACTAAAATGAAAATTTATATAAATAGTAATGTAATACGACAATGCAAAATCCTGTTGTTATTACTAATGTCGGAATAGTCTAGGAGGGCCAGACTAGACAATAACGTCTTGTGGCAAAGTCCTTAAGCTATATTACCTTGTGGCATTTAGAGTACAATGCGAATATGCCTGTCTAGGGATTAAAATTTTATTCAGTTAAACAAGACATTAAAATTTATACTACTGATCTCGACTATATTTCCCTTTATTCCAACTCATAAATGAGATGCAGATGAGAAACAGACCATTCTTATAATAATAATACACACAATCCTCAGTGTCTCAAATCCGCACATATATTTACTTACATCTCGCTCCACAAACCTACATTACAAAAAAAAATTTAACTAGTAGAATTTCCGCACAATACGAAACTAGTCGAAAATCCCAGCAAACACAGTGGTTTCAACGGCAACGCAATAAAGACTACGCATTCAATTTCCATATCAGCGGCCGTTTTTAACCCTTTTAAGCCTACACCGCCTGGAATTTCTATAGAATTCAAATGCATCCTCGGGCGGGGAAGAAGTGAAAAGAGGTAGATATGAAAGCAAAACCTGACTTGGTTGGAGTTTAATTACGCCGAAGCGCGGGTTCCGAGAAGAAAAGGGAATTTTTTTTCCTTTCCCGGTGAATAGGGAAAAGAGAAGGATTTCTACAAGAAGGGGGATTCTCTACAAAAGATTACTATTTACATAATCATGTGCCGCGAATTCCCGGGGAACATTCATCAGTGGGAATGCCCGGTTCAGCTAAGCAGAAAGGGATGATGCTGTGGGGAAGATTTCACGGGAAAGTAGGGAGGATTTAGGTGGGGATTTTTTTTGAGGGATGCATTAGAAAGTACTACTGCGTTTTACACTCGTATCAAAGAATAGGGGCCATATTCAGAAACTCAAACACTCAGAAGAAACGAGATGGAAACGATTGATTTGAGATGGTAACTCTACAGCTCCCGTTTCCTCTCCCGTGCGTTCCTGTCGCAAGCCCTCACAAGTAATTAAAATATGAGCAAAATAGCACGTTTTTGAACAGTGATTACTGATGTTGTAATTACCCGAGAGTTAAAATTCTGGTTGGAAGCTGTTCGTAATTTATTACTTAATGTTCCCTACCGATATCATATAAATTTACCTCATACACTTTTTTTAAAGAATGTTTAACTGGAAGTAAATGTAACAACTCATTTTTTTCATGACATATTAATACAAAAACTTTCATAAAAAAATATTTTTTAAATTATTCACTTGATAATGGTTAGGGAACATACTTGATATTATAGAGACTTAGTTGGCAAAAAAAGTAAAGTAATAATATTATTATTTTTTAAATTATCAATGTTTAAACTGTCTATTGTATAGCAAAAACCATATTCCTCAGAAATTGAGTTTAAAGTTACTCAGCTGAGCTTACTCACTGAGACATCACCTCACGTAAAACGCTATACCTCAAAAACTATTTTGAGTATTAACAGTATTCTAGTACCATTGCAAAGCTGAAGGACTAGAGAATGTTTTAAACTAATAAAATTTTATTCGATATTTTGACCGATTTTCGCGATCTGAAGTGTGTACTTACGCCTTAATTCAAATTAATGCAAACACTAGATGCCCATTACTTTCGTAATATATGTCTGTGGACTTTTTTTTGGTAATTAGTAGTTCTAGATTTTTTGCAACTATTTAATGGACCCTCAAAAGTGTAAATAAAGCAATCCGCATAGATTCGAATCTCGGAACAATATGGCGGACGAGACCTTTGGAGTTTGAAATTTCACGTTTCGAGAGCGTTTTCACCATTTCCGTACCGTTCTCGTTTCTTCAACGTGTTTGTCTTTCAAAATATGACCCATAGTCATACCCCCACGAGAAAAAGGTAACAGAAACCAGAGAACATATTAAGTTAAGGTACAGCCTTTTTAAATTTCGAAAGTAGGGAAAAAATAAGTGAAGAAGGAAATTTTTAAATCAAATAGTAATTTATATTATACGGTCATTTATAATAAATAATCAATCGTAATTTATTTAGGTAAAAGTATTTTGATAGGAAATATAATCAAACAATTTCTTCTAAGACTTTCACAGAAGATTAATTTGTTAGAGTTGTCAATCTTGACACTTCTTATGGTTTAACAAGAAAATAATGCAATTTCCCCGAAGAATAACTTTTACTACATTATAAACACAATTTAATTCAATACTAAATCAAAAGAAATACTTTTTAATAAAGACATATTTCCACAAGAAATATTCTGCTGGTAAGATAAGCAAATCAAATAAAACAAAACCAGGTTAGGATTCCCAAAAGCGTTAAAAAAATGTTACGTCTTAATTTGAGGAACTTCTTCCCCTAAAAAAAAAGATTAAAAGCTTCCTCTATACCTTCCGAATAAAATAAGCTGTCATAATTCCGATCATAATCATAAATTCCATCATCAATCAGGTGAAGGAAAAAAAATATTTGCATTACGGGCAATCACCACCTTTCTCCAAAGCAAAAACCTTTCTCTTTTTGATTGGATTCCACACAACCTACATAATTCATCAAGTATTTACCGAATATAATGATTCGACAAAGAATTTTTTTTACCGAATAATACCGATGACTCAGGAGGATGGAAAACCTCAGATTACCTATTCCTCACCTTAAAAAAGATCTCACAGAAGAAAAAAAAGTTGGACGCAGGAGAAAAAAAGTAAAGAAACCGAAGACAGCGAAGATTACGGCATCGATGATAAATATTAAACGAAACTGGAGATGTTGGGCGGGAATTTAAGCGTCAACTTTAGGCCGGGCTTTATTTCCGTATATCCTCGGTGTATTTTATTTCCTCTGCGGGGGTTTATACACCCTTGATTTGATCGGCCTGTGAGCTTTCGGAGGCGTTTTAAACAAGCTTATAGTATGAAACGACGGCGGGAGTTAATAGTTAGAACGAACGTCAAGTTTTGTTTCTTGGTTGGAAGTTTTGAAGGTATGAATATTTGACTGGATCTAAAACGCTTATATGAAGCATTTTTAGGTTAGAATGTGTTCCCTATAGACGCAGGTAAATATTATCAAGAATGAAAGAACTGTTATTATTAAACTTAACAACCGGTTATTATTTAAAATGTAGAAGGGGAATTAGGGGCCGTTCAAATATTACGTAAGCACCTAAGGGGGATGGAGGTTTGCTATTTGCTTATTTTTCCTGATAAGGGGAGTATGAGTGATGCTTACGTAAGATGTTACAAACACTGCGTTTTGGAAAATCTCTTTGCTTTTTGCATAAATAATTTTAAAATTCAACCAAAAAAAATTTTACACAAAAAAAAAACTGAAATAAGAAAAATATTTTAAGCATTTGTCACAGGGGAAATTTTAACGATAGGTTAAGTGTTTATGGTTTGGTATGGGTTTGGTTATTATTTTATGGTGCAAGAAATAAGTGTTCATGGAGAACAATGAATTTCAGAAATCTAAGCATTACTTAAGAAAAAAGAAAAAAAAAGAACAAAGGGGGTGGGGTCGGGCAGTTTTCTTACGAATTGAGAGGGGGGGGTTGCGGTATGCTTATTTTTGCTGACAAGGGGGGACAAAAATGACCAAAAATTTTCTAACGTAATATTTGAATGCCCCCTTACCAAAGAATATTGATTAGGATAAAGTTTTAATAGACACAACAGTTTAAACTTGCAAGATTTGATCAGTTAATATTATGTTACTTTAGTAGGTTTACAATATTAACTGGAAAAAATCACTTCTCAATGTGGAATGTTTCTAAAAGTAATGTTAAAACGAATTAACGTATAGTAGAATCTTGTCAAGTCTCGGATTAAAAGTCTGAATTAATAATTCATAGGCAACTTGATGAAATTTTCAAAATAAATAAGCCGTACCTGTACCTAGCATCATTTGAAAGATATTTTAAGAGTTGGATTTGTTTAACATTTTAGCAGGGGAAAATGTGATTTTGGAGCAGAGAAATTTCCATTTTGGAGCTGCAAATAATAAGCGTTTTGGAGCAACGTCGTCAAATTAGCTTTTAAAGTTAAATTCGTTGTGAAATATAATTCGAAGAATTTATAATGAATACACTCCCTAAGAAAATGCTCTACTTAATTAGACATTTATTCACAATTAATATATGTACGCTCAATTTTTAGTGGTTAATTTTACAAGTAAGTAATTAATCAGCAAAATAACAGTTCACCAAGAATATTTTTCTCATTTATTATTAGTTCAAAAAGTGGTATTCTTGGTTTAAAAATTAAAATGTTAGGAATAAAACTTTTTAAATACTTACTTGTAGATATTAACTAATTAACAGCATAAAATACACTGATTTTATAAAAATTAAAAATCCCTGAAGCAATGAAAAGTTATTTCGTAAAAGGGGAAAATAATCTACATAGTTTTATTCTTTTTGAGTTATCAGTTGTGTCAGAGACTTAAAAGTTATGTAAACAACGTAATTACTTCACAAGATAATTAATTTCTGAATAATTCTTCGGAAATGTGAGATTATTACTTTTTTTTAACAAAATAGTTATGTTGCAAAGGATAAAAGTAAAAGCTGAAAATTACATAACCATTCATAAAAAAAAACCTTAAATACTGTAATTTTCGCAAGTACAAGCGTGAAAATCAAAGATAAACAAGTTAGTTGTTTTCAATTTGATTTCAAAATTTTTATTTCACACACAATACGTTTTGAAATGAAAATAGCTTGGTTTTCTCTAGAGTGCAGTTTTATTAAGTGTATTTTAATTACATTAGAGAAACTTCCAAATAAACATAAGATTAAAAAGCAAATTTAAAAAGCTTGGCTGATTCTTTAAATTTTCTGAAATAAGGTTTCATATTTTGTTTTGAAGGGGGCAACTTCGGGCCGTTCAAATATTACGTAAGCACTTAGGGGGGTTTGCTCTTTTCTAATTTTTCTTGAAAAGGGGGAAGGGGGGTATGAATGATGCTTACGTAAGATGTTAAAAACACTAAATTTTTGAAAATCTCTTGTTTCTTGCATAAAAATTATTTCAAAATTACACAAAAAATAATTTTTGCAAAAAAAATTTACATTTTTACGCATTCCTTTACTAGACAGCAACTTATGTTGACCCTATGTGACGTCACTAGCAAAGTAGATCTCAGCGCGGAGTTTGAATTTTGAGTGAAATGAAGAACGTCAGTTTAAAAATATGATTATTTTGTTAAACCCATGTATATATAGCGTCTTTTTATCGCGGTTTGTGTACCGAAACTCATCCTAGCAACCCAACAGGCTTTCTGTTTACGTGGTTTCTGCTTCCGCGTATAGTGACGTCATAGGGTCAGGAAACGTTGCTGTGGAGTATAAATGTCTTATACAAAAAAACAAGGGGTGTCGGGCAATTTTTTTACGCAATTATGAAGGGAGTTTGTGGTTTGCTTATCTTTGCTGACAAGGAAAGGGTTTCAAAAATGACCAAAAACATGCTTACGTAATATTTGAAAGGCCCCTTTTGTAATTCAGTCCTTATTGCTTCCAAAAGAGAAAAGAGGAGTTGGTTCTTTTCTGAATGTTCTTCCATTCGATTATGTAATATACAGAACGTAAGTTTTGTGTGTGGGGGGGGGGAAAGGAAATCAAGTTTTAGCATAACAAAGAAGATGGTTTAGATTTTCTCTCTTTTCTGTTACAGAAAGAGAACGGGAATATGAAGATTGAGTTAGAGTAACTTGCATTTACGAAATAGCTTCAGAAGGTAACAACAAAGAAAAGTTCGGGTATTTACGGGAAAACTCGGATATTTGAGATTTGCTCTTTAGAAATAGATTTATATTTGTAAGGAATGGTGAAATATGTATTGTTTTGGATTAAATTTGTATCTCGGTTTAAAATGAAGTTTTATGCTTATTCGTGATGTACAGGTGTAAGAAAAGAATGGAATATTTAAACACCTCTCAACCACTTATTATTTTTAAATCGTTGAAAGATCTGCAAGTTAATTAAATATAAATCAAATACGTTATCAAAGTTCAAGTGAAACACGTATTGATAACGATCACTTCTATTAAACTTAACGCAAAATGTATCGTTGTATGTGATCAATATATCGCTTAATATTATCAAAATCTGGTGGAATTCCATAAAAACCTCCTTTTTTCCGGTTCGAAGGCAAGGCCAATTTTAATACACAATCATACAAAATGAGTTTTTATGTTCGTTTTATGTTCCACGCTCATATTTCTCCTTAAGAATGTAAAAGTTGCCAATTACATACTTAGTAATCGTTTTAAATATACTTTAATTACGACTACATAGTTGTTACACTCGAGTTACGCTGTTTGAAACTTTCTAGTATCAAATCGCTCATTGTTATCAATCGGATATAGTTATCATTCTACTCTTGGATAAAAGTGATCACATTAAACGGAGTCGACTGTATTACAAAAAGTTAATTTTAAATGAAGTTGAAACATGTAATCGTTATAAAACAGGCTTATTTGTAAGTTAGTTTGGTATGAATCTATAACGTAAGGACCATTTAAAATTAAAAAAAAAAAATTAAGCATTCAACTGTTTTACGAGGAATGTTCGAGCCCAAAGCAGTATCTGAATTATTAGTATTATTCTGTTTTTACATTAATTAGTTTCAAGTTGTGTGGCAACAGCCATATTGTAAAAAGGTATAAATGGAAGTGTTGTACAGATTATGCTGTTTGTTCTTGTAAATAAAAACATGTGTTCATAGTCAACGTCTTCGTAATTCTTTTTAATCAGGGTCTCGGCTGAGATAGAAATCGCCCAGCTCAAGTCTGGACAAGGAATTTCAATGGAGGATATTTTTTTATAGTACGCTAAGTAAAATATGAATGGGAGAACTCAAAATAAATCATTTTTAAAGTTATCTCTTTATTGGTCGCAAAACCACTTAAACACAGAAGGAGAAAATAATTTTTTAACCATATAAAAATTGACAACTTGCGCATTCAGGGATTCGGATTCAAAAGTGCACTTACAACAATCCAAATGCTCTGCTGAAAAGTTCGTAAATACTTCACTAGTGAACACACGCACTTTCATTTTGAATATGCGAACATCTTTCAAAAGAGCTGACACACAATATAATATGCTCCATTCGTTTTGATATTTGTTTTGAGACAGCACAGGATTTTTTAAGGAAAAAAAAAACGTTAACCATGCAATGCTAGACAGACCAACATTTAGAAAATTTCGGGCGTCAGGAATAAAAGGGTTAAAAAATGAATTCTTCTCAAGTGCAGCCGCAAATATTTTTAAACAGTTTGGATAGTAAATAAAAATGAAACTGACGAATACTTCTGTATTTAAGCATTACTGAATATTTCCTTATAAAGAGGACGAATTTATTCGAGTGATTTTAATATAAGAGGTGTTTTGGTTCGGAAGTAGATTTTTTTTTATGTTGGATGGTTTTTTGGAGGGTTTTTTATGGACCGAAAAGTCAACCTAAGTTCGTAACTTGGAAAGGCTTTTGTGTCGTGAAGTTAAGTGAGTTTGACTTTGTTTTTATGTTGGCATGCAAAAAAATATGTGTTTCTAAAATCGAAAACGTATAGGCGGCTTGTGTTTGAAGAGATGCTTTAGAAGATAATTCTTTGAAATGTTAATTTTTTATAGAGTTTTTAAATATTGCACTTTTTTTGTGAAGCTCACATATTAAAAATTGTCATTTTTAAATCATCGAAGTATGTACTGAAAAATGATTTGCTCACGAATATTTGAGTTTCATACATTTTTGCGCGTTTTCAGTATTTTATTTCTACAGGATATTTAATGAAAACTATGTATAGAGACAAGGAAAAGGAGGGAAAAACTGAGGAATAGTTATATTGATAAATAAAAATAGAGATAGGTAGCAAATACTAACCACAATCTGGGGAATTGTTTTTAATAATATCAGGACATATACTGCTTAATTCCGTGTAAATATATTGAAATTTTAACTATAATTGTAAATGAATAGTTAGTTGATTGGTTTGTTTGTTGACTCGCCTGGGTTTTATAGATTGATCACCAAAAGAATAGGAATATTGAGCTTATTTGATCCCAGAGTGCTTTAGTAACGATATTCTATCCAATAATAATTAGGTAGGGTACATTGAGGATTTACTTACTTACTTTCTTACTTAAAAATGGAATCTACACTCGATTCCTCGATCACTGTTAACGTTATCAATCGAATAATATTATCAAAATTGACTGGTTCACTTCTATTAATTTAACGCAAAATGTATCGTTTTATGTAATCATATATCGTTTAATGTTATCAAAATTTGGTGAAATCCGTAAAATTGTCCTGTTGGAAGGACAATTTTTAATACATAAACGTTCAAAATGAGACACTAATCTAGTAGTGTTATAGAGACGCTCCTGTATTTTTCTTTAAAAATGTTTAAGTTGCAAAATACATACTAGAATACCGTTTTAAATGCTTCGATTTAGATTACACAGTCGTGAATTTAATGCAAACACTCTAGTTACACTGTTTACTATTTTCCATTATAGAACCGCTTATTATTATCAATCGGATATTGTTATCATTCTGATCTCGGACAAATGTGATCACATTAAGCGGAACCAACTGTAATAAGACTTAAAAACAATTCAGAAGAGTCATTTAAAAGACTTTAGTAAAGTTTGAATTTGTTTAATGGACTTTTATCGAATCCTACTGCATTAGAATTTTGATGCTATCTAGGCGCACAAAATAATATGTATATACTGTGTTCCACCAACCCATATAAAGGTTCAGAAATGCTGCTTTTCTACACAGTACATCTCCCCTCTGACCCTGCAGCCGATAAATAAAAGCCAGAGAGTCGACCCCCAGGGGGCCAGTCCGCCCCAGACGATTGCCCCTCCTTCATTAGAACGGAAGTTGAGGAAATATCAGCGGGAAACGCAATCGTCTCGGTGAACGAGGTTATGGAAGGATGAGGAAGTTGGTAATTGACCGAGTAAATAGACCAGATAAATAGAAGAAGAAGATCACTCTCTTCTATATGGTCTTCTAAAAAGGTTGGTTCATAGAGAATGATGTTTTTTTTTGTACGGAGATGGAATATGTTGGTGATTCGATTTGCATTGATGGGGCGAGGAAATATGCTATGGATTGTTTAGTACTGGTTGAACACTATACTCGACAGCAACGTTTCTTGACCCTATGACGTCACTAGATGGAAGGGAAAACTGCGTAAACAGAAAGCCTGTTGGGTTGCTAGAAGGAGTTTCGGTACGCAAATCGTGATGAAAAGACGCTATAGATACGTGGGTTTACCAAAATAATCATAAATCTAAATATGAGTTCTTAATTTCACTCAAAATTCAGACACCGCGCTGGGAACTACTTTGTTTTTAACGTCATAGGGGCATGAAACGTTGCTGTCTAGTATAGACTGAAACGGTACTTAACCCTGGAGAAACAAAACAAAGAAAGTATGTTCCCAGCGTGGTGTCTGAATTTCGAGTGAAATTAAGAACTCATATTTAGATTTATGATTATTTTGGTAAACCCACGTATCTATAGCGTCTTTTCATCACGATTTGCGTACCGAAACTCCTCCTAGCAACTCAATAGGCTTTCTGTTTACGCAGTTTTCCCTTCCAACTAGTGACGTCATAGGGTCAGGAAACATTTCAACCAAGTATAGTAGTCAAGAACGAAATGTCTTCTCCTTTCAACATCATGCAAAACGGATTAACAAAATAACCCTTCATATTTAGCATTCTTCACTATGAGAATTTCATCTTACCCAAAATAAAAATTTAGAATGCACAAAAATGGACGTTTAAAAATATCTAAATTCAATATAAAGACAGTTTCGATGAATTAGACGTGCCTAGACGTGCCTAATGCTTACTGTGCGTACAGAAAAACGCCATTTACAATACCATTCCCATTTCTACCAAAGAAAAAAACAATAAGTAAAATAATATATATAATGAACACTCGCGAGAAAGCGGGAGATTTACTCAAAACAGAATTGAAGTGACTTTAAAAACCCCGAATAACACGGAGCAAACTCCATCCCCCAAAAGAATAAAAAAAAAATTGTGACACCGAATGAATGCAACAAAGCATTTTATAGCCGAGTCCCTTGCATTAGGAACGAATCCACACACTTTGAGGGCTCATTCATTCACGCTCGGCTTGACATTAACTTTCATTCGATTCTTCTTCCCGGGAGCATCCCCGAGCAAATATGCTTCGGCAAACCTGGCAACGCGCGCGCTCATCAAAGTTTACTCTCGCAGCAGCCGTGGAGACAGAAAGTGTAGAGGGTGATTTGGTACGGGTAACTTGCGTGGCAAAGTGTTAATTAAGTAGATAAAAGATATTCTCTATATGGGGATCTCTAATATTTCTTACTTTCATTTCTCTCTATTTCTTGATCTACGTATCAGTTTCATTCCTCATTCTGTTCATTTTTATATTTTTATTTTTCCCCTCCCTCTATCTCTAATTCTCCCTTATACTCTATCTGTTTCTTTCTCATTCTCTCTGTCTCATGCGTCTTTCTTTTCATTTCTATTCTTCTCATTTCCTCTCTCTATATCTCTTTCTCTCTCATTCTTTCTCTTTCTCTCTCTCATACTCTATGTTTCTTCCTCACTCTCCCAGTCCCATTCCTCTTTATTTTCATTTTTCTCTTTTCTCTCTCCATATCTCTTTCAATTTTTCTCTTTCCCTCATTCCATTTCTCCTTCACACACTCTCTGGCTTTTCCTCATTCTATTTATTTTTCTTTTTTTTTTCATCTATTTCTCCCTCATGTTCTCTGTCTCATATGCCTTCATTTCCCTCTTTTTACATTTATTTCTATCTTCTCCTCAATTTCCCTATCTGTCTTGCCCTCTTTCTCTTCAGTTTTATCGTTCTCTTTTTCTCACTCTTTATCCCTAACTATCTTTCGCTCTATCGTTATTTTACTCTGTGTCTCCTTCACACTTTGTCAATATCGAGAATAGGATCCATACAAAGTCCAATACGAGAGAAAACAATTTAAAATTATGGAAAATTCGGAGAGACTGATTGGACGAAAGTCAAAGAAACAAAAGTGACGTCATCCTGATATCGAGGGTTGTGAAACTCTCTATACCGACCTTAGACCACGATCGCTACAATAGGAAGACAACCCAAATCTCTGTCTTTTCCTCATTCTTTCCATCTTTCATTCTCTCACCCTGTCTTTCCCTCTCATTCTCTTCATTTCTACCTTTCTCTTTTTCTCTCTCATTTACTCTCTTTAACATTATTTCTCTTTCTATGCCTCTCTCACTCTCTTGGCTCACTCCCTGTGCGTAAGTGCCACTGTTAAATAGATAATCAAGGAAAGAGGGGTTTCAATTTTCAACATGAGAGAAAACAATTTGTACACAGCAAGCAATTCGGCGAGCCCGATTGGTCAAACCGCAGAGTAAAAAAAAGTGACGTCATATTTAGCTACCTCAATTTGGTTCGTCTAATACAAACCGGATTGCAGCATCGCAACTTATTGGTTAAAAAAACGCTCCTTGAAGTCATTTTGACCACGATATCTACAAAAGGAAGAAAATCCAAAGCGCAGTCAATTCACAACACCTCCACGCTTCCAAAACCTCTCAAGATTCCATTCCATTCAAAACCAGCGAACAAACAAAAAGAGGGGGAAAACACACAGTTGCGACAATTTTAAGCTAATGGGATCTCAAAAGCTATTTTTACTACGACGGTGACGTTTACACGCGTTGCGTTGACACTGCGACTAAAAGCCCCCGATTCGCTAATTGATGAGGAACGACGAATGGCTGTTGACACGCGTTCTTTTTTTTTCTTTCGTTGTGACAATTGAAAGGGGGTCTTTGAGGCTTTTATGGAATGTTCCTGCTAATGGAGGGTCGTCTTTGATGTCGAGGGGGTTTATCGGCTGCGAAGGTGAAATGCAGGTAGCCGAAGGGTGTGGTTGTTCCCTGTGTTTTGTTATTTCGAACATTCGCGGATTTGAAATGGAATGTTTCGTGGGATTTGGACAAAGTGCCTGTCTGAAGATTTTGGAAGAGATGGCTTTCTTGTTTTGTGTCCATTGAAAAGAATTGGCGTTTTGTGTTTTCAATGGTAAAAGATATATAGTGCTGTCCTTTAAAACAACCCACTGTTTAATATTTTCTCCATTAAAAGCTTAATAAAAAGGATAATTAAATCGAACAAAAAACTGTTGTAACGGCTCGGCTCATCCTCCTTAACATTTTAGTGCTTAGCATTTTTAATTCCAATTATCCGTTACAAATTGGCAGTCAATTAAGTAAGAATTTGAAAAAAACCCACTTTTTCCTAGAAGGACTCTAATTGGCGGACTGAGCTAAAACTTTAATATTTTATTCTTATAGTAATGAGATAACATAAAAACGCGCGAAAAATGCTCTAAAGTCTTTATAACATACATTTTTACAAAATCTGAAGCACATTTTTTGCCAAAAATCTACATTCTCAGCTTGATTAAAAAATAAGTAAATAAACCGTTCTTTGACCAGTTTTTACACCCCTGACACTCTAAGAAGCATAGAAGGACAGGTTATATGAGATGGTAAAATTATTTCAATTACGTAATTAAAAAATCTCAATGGGTTGTTTTTAGGGTACAATTCTCTAAGTGGAGTGGAACTAATTGGAGTGGGTTGTTTTTAAAGGATAGCACTATATGGCGGTGGTGTCGTATCTCCTTTATTTTTTTTCTGCAAAATATGTAATACTAAAATGTAAATGGTGTTCTTGAACATGAGTTTTGGATGTGAATAAATAAACAAATGGAGTTTAATAATGGTTTTAAAAATGGCGATTTTTGTGAAGGATATTTTTCTCATTTATGTGGTCTGGGTCAGTTCAAATATTTCGTAAGCAAGTTTTTGTCATTTTTTGACCCCCCTTCCCCCTTGTCAACAAAAATAAGCAAACCGCAAACCCCCCCTCTCATAATTACGTAAGAAAACTGCCCTTCTTTGTTCGCGCGTTTTTGTACAAAATCATTTGTTTTCCTAGTTCAGTTTGTTTTTGTGAAATATATTTATGGCTGAATTTTGAAACTATTTATGCAAGAAACAAGAGATTTTTGATAATGCAGTGTTTGTAACATCATTCATAACCCCCTCTCCCCCTTGTCAGGAAAAGTAAGTAAAGACCGACCACCTAACCCTCCTTAGGTGCTTACGTAATATTTGAACGGCCCATATGCATCATTTATGCATGCCCAACTTACAAGGAACCCCAAATAAAAAAACAAAACAGAACATTTATCCACCTTACATAACAATCCATCATTCTCTAAAAAAAAAAAACAATAACATAAAACAAAACGAAAAAAAAAAATCCGTCCGTGCTTAGCAAAACACCCCATTTTATCGCTAATTAAAATCTCTTCATTAGCTATTACGTTATTTACATAACAAAATTGAAAGGGGGGATTTCTTAATTGCCTAATCAAGGACAAGCGTCACGCTTCACAACCCTTTTAAACCTACACCGGCCGATATCCCCATTGAATCCTACAAGAAAATCGGGCGGGTAGGGCAGAAAGGGACTCTCCGGTGAACATTTTATCAGTAGAAAATACACAGCACGGTTAATGTCCCTATGGAAGAGCATTCGCCTGTTGACAGTTTTGAAGGTGTTTCCTCTGATTAACATTCCCATTCAATTTACGTCATTGTTAGGGATTTAATGGGTGTTTATTCGATGTTATCGAGAGAGGAATGCTTGTTTTAAAATCTGGTTAAATATTTAGTGTTAAATGTGTTTGCTTACATTCTGGTTTAAGAAAATGTAGTGCAGTACTTTTTTATGACAGTATTTTTTTGAATACTTCTTTATATATGCTTACTAGCTGATTTGCCCGGCCTTGCACGGGTGTAGTGTATAAAATTATTTTTGATGCTCTCTCTCAAGTTGTCATGTCTATAAATTTCTGTATCAGCTATTACCAATCATCCCGGTGTCTCTGGATCCTTTTTCCTCCCAGTGTTCCCAATACTTTTCATTCCGGAGGTCCCGGCATCTTATCCATCCCGTTGTTCCCGGTACCTTTTCCCCCATCCCGGTGTTCCCGGTACCTTTTTCCTCCCGTTGTTCCCGGTACCTCTTTCATCGCCATAATATTACTTCATTATCAGGAAAAAATCCCGCAGAGGAATTTAGTCAACAACTCCAAAAAAAAATTGATAATGCTCCCATTTGGCTATTTTGACGAATTTCCCGATAAATAAATAAAAACAATCATATAAGGAATAAGTATTTAACATTCCTGCTGTTAAATTGAATAAAATTTCGTTACGCTATCATGGAAAAAATAATGATGGAGAATGAAAATTGACCTAGTTTTTATTACCAACTTTCTTAAAACTACACTAAAATAATTCAAGTTTTGTTACTATTAAGATTAATTTTAACAGTCTAAACATTCAGTTTCAACTTAAAGTTTCAAGGAAAACGAAGTTTTTAGTAATAAAATACCGTCAAAAGTTTTTATAACGACAGTTTTCAATTTTTTAAATTATTAATAACCTTTTTATAACAATTTTAGTCCGGTTTTATCTTTGAAACCGGTGCCATTGCCTTTCCCCCGTCCCCATTCGTCTGTGTACCATGTTTGTTCCGAATCGTTCAGGTAGTTTAGGAGTAATTACGCCACATCTGATCCGTACACAGCCACCCAGCCAGCCAGCCACCCACCCAGATCTTCATTATATATAGAGAGATTAATGTTTCTTGAATGTTATTGGGCGTTATATCTGAAATAGTTATGATTAAATTTAATTTGCTTGAATTTACTGCCGATATAAGATCTATTTTTGGTTTTCCTTTTGCTTATGGTTGTTATACAGGGTGTTTCAGATAAATGTTTCAGAAGTTCTAGGGGATGTAAGGTACATCAAGACGAACAAGAATTGGTGTAGGTTAGGGGGTCGCTTGTGGGGGTTCAAAGGGTGAAAATCACGAGGGAAAATTAACGTTGTATTGTTCCTGCATGATATCCTGACTTTTACTTTTTATAAACCGCTTAGTAAAACTATTAAAGAACAGTATCATCCACCTCTACTTCACTAACAAATAATTTAAATTGACGTTCTTCATTTCACTCAAAATTTAGACACCGCGATGGGAACTACTTTGTTTGTCAGTGACATCGTAGGGGCAGGAAAAGTATTTTATTTCTGATCCAATATATCCCACCAGATACCTTTATCACTAAATCATGATCCGAAATCGCACTCAAAATGTGGATTAAACTTGTCCAATACGAGTACTTAAGATTGATAAATCATAAATGCTCATCAGATTATCTCGGGTCTAAGATGCAGCTGATAAACAAAAAAAATACAACCAGAAAAAAAGTGAATGGGAACTTTCTTTCTCTAAAAATTTCCCAGAACCAACAAGGTTATTTACTTTATCAGAGAAGCCTAAGGGTAGAGGCGGGTTTTCTCAAGTTTTTCAAAGGTTAATTTCCTCAAGAAAAACCTTTTTATGACGAAGGATTTATCAAAGAAGGCGAGTCTTTTATATAAAAAAAAACAAAAACACCCTCAAGCGCTGTGGAAGATAATAACAGAGCGTCCAAGTTTTTCTAATGACTT
Organism: Tetragnatha montana; assembly: GCA_963680715.1. Lineage (NCBI taxonomy): Eukaryota > Metazoa > Arthropoda > Arachnida > Araneae > Tetragnathidae > Tetragnatha > Tetragnatha montana. The sequence continues at coordinate 59,267,235 of OY796680.1, read as the reverse complement.
CAAGTATCTTCAAACATAAATTTTTAGTTTTTGTTAAGATATGCTCCTCCTGATAAACAACTTCTTTCGGAGGTCCTTTCTTTTGAAAAATTAGATTCATATAGGGTTGAAAGAAAAAGAGTTGAATTATTATGTGCCGAAGTTTCTTTCACTTTCTTTTTTTTTTAACCGAGAAAAGTTACTGAGGAAGAAAATTAAATTAATTTATTATTCTTATCGTCTTTTTTATGTTTGTTGATTTTCACGCGGTTTGAATACTTTATATCGAACTAGAATAGATCGGAAGTAAGATAGCCACATGTGATACATTTGTTATTGTGCCCGTTAGCTATTAACGCCTTTATTAAGTCATCAGATACCCACGTTACTTTTAAAAATCGATTTTTATAAAAATGACTGATCAATTTTAGTAAGTTGATAAAAATCCTACAAACAGTAGGGTCGGGTCTGGGAAAATGGGTCTAGTGGGATAAAATAGGGGTCTAGGGATTTTAACAGTTCATATTTAAATTTTAATGTTTTTTGGCATGCTGATTTTTATTGAGATTCAAGTAAAATCAGCATGCCCAAAAAACATTAATTTTTATAAATGTAAACTGTTAAAATCCCTAGACCTAGTATTTTACCCCACTAGACCCGTTTCCCCCCACCATACCCTAATCATTCTATGAATAAAGCACGGTTTCTAATGAAATCGAATTAGTGTTTATTCACACTAATTTTATATTTTCAGTCGACTCCGCTTTATATGATCACTTATGTCCAAGAATAAAATGATTACAATATCCGATTGATGATAACAATGAGCGATTTGATACTAGAAAGTTTCAAACAACGTAACTCGAGTGTTTGGTTATCCCAATAGTAGGGGAGCCCAGAGTGTTTTTGGGTAGTAACTCGAGCGCGTCAGATAATCATAAGGTGGATACCTTGCATGCTTTTGATAAGCTCTCTATGTAGGGGGGTTTGTCTAGAACAGCCCGTCAGATTTGTAAAAAAAAATTAGTTAAATGGACATACTCGAGCGCGTCAGATAACGATAAGGTAGGTTAGTTACCAGCTAAAAAGTGTACATTTTCTAAAATCTGCCGATTTGAGCGGTGGGTAAGGGAGCGGGAGGGTTACAAAGTTGCAAAGTAAAGCCAAGACCGGTAAGACGCTATCGCTCTTTTTGAGAAAAATGTACGAAACAAAATGTTTATAGACTAGTAGCAAATCCACATTTAGCATCATGGGCTCCCCTACTACAACTATAGAGCATTTTCAATCACATGACTTGGACTTAACAACGGCCTTAGCAACAGAAAAGTTACAGTTTTTTGCCCTACAGAGGTTAACAGTTACAGAAAATGACTAGCCGTGGAATTCTTCTATTGGAGCATTTGCAATCACGTGATCCCATACCTAAAAACCACCTTAGCAACAGATAAACAACAGCCTTAGCAACAGTTAAAATCCCTACAGAAAGTACACAGTTAAAAGAAAATAACCGGTTGTGACGTCACCTGAAAATACTCTATGTAGTCCTAATTGAAGTAAACGTATCTAGTTTGTATTTTGCAACTTTTACATTGCTAAAGAAAGATATGAGAGTGGAACATATAACACTAATAAATTAAGGACTCATTCTGTATGATTAAGTATTAAAATTGGCCTTAAAACGGGGAAAAAATAAGATTTTTAGGGGATTTCGCCAGATAGTGAAGAGGCAATTCATCCTGGACAGATTCGGAAAGGGGGGATGGGGGACAATTTCAAAAGATCGTCACGAAAAACCGCAAAAATTTTCCCGCTCCATCCAAAACCCCATTCTATAAATTTCTATCATCAGGCCTTCTCTTTCATTAGGAGATGATAGAAAAGGGGCTCATATAATACAAGTCGTGGCTGGCATTCGAAATAAAAATAAAAAAAAAATAATTCAATCCTCTTATCTCATAACTCCTCCTGATTCAACAACTCGTCCAAAGGAGGAATTCCTTCGACTTTTCTTTGGAACCGACCGTCGCACGTGTTTTCTGTCCTTTTTGGGGATTCCGGAAAGGCGGGAATGGGGAGGAGGAGAGAAATAGGGTGAGCGTTGGGTGTAAACCCGGCGTGAAAAAATTGATCTGAAGCCAGTGTTATTCCTAGGATTTTTTTTTGGAGGAGTAAAAATACTCCTTGATTTTTTTAGGGGGAGTGAAATTCAATTATGAGGAGTGAAATACGGAAATAGCGTTATACAAGAGACACGAAAACCGCAATCAAACTCCCTAAGCACCAGAACAATAAATGAAAACAATACAGGGTGTATCTGAAATGATGCGACAAACTTTGAGGGGTGATAGTACTCATCAAGACGAACAAGAATTGGTATAGGAAGGGGGGTCGCAGATACGCCGTTAAATAGCTAGGACCTAATGTAGTGCGAGTGCGTTTCAAAAGGCCGTTTTTAGAAGGCCCGTGGGACCAAACAAAACATAATAAAATGAAAAACATTATTGCATGAGGTACAGGAGTATCCGTACTACTTAAATCCTCAATGTGATAGAAATTGGACCACTTGCTAAACAGTGGGGTGAGTTTTAAAACGTGCAATATTCATCTTTTAGCCAAAGAATGGAGTTCCCTTACATTAGTGTAATGGCACTTAGAAAAATGATGATCGGGGAAGGAATTTTCAATGATCATACATTGATCATTGGAACTGTATGATCATTGAAAATTCCTTCCCCGATCATCATTTTTCTAAGTATCATTAAGGGAACTCCATTCTTTGGCTAAAAGATGAATATTGCACGTTTTAAAACTCACCCCACGGTTTAGCAAGTGGTCCAATTTCTATCACATTGAGGATTGAGGAGGTACGGATACTCCTGTACCTCACGCAATAATGTTTTTCATTTTATTATGTTTTGTTTCGTCACACGGGCCTTCTAAAAACGGCCTTTTGAAACGCACTCGCACTACATTAGGTCCTAGCTCTTTAACGGCGTATCTGCGACCCCCTTTCTATACCAATTCTTGTTCGTCTTGATGAGTACTATCACCCCTCAAAGTTTGTGGCATCATTTCAGATACACCCTGTATAATACATTCCTCTCCTAAAACGACAAAAAGTAGTTCCAATCTTTCCAAATTTTTTCCAGCTACGCCATGGCCACAAACCATTTATCTAAAGTTAAATTTCATAGGTATTTGCAAAGTCTAATTGATTGGAATCACTGCAAAAAACATTTCGGTGTAAGCACGGTGCATTTTTTTTAACTAAATCTTTGTGGAAACATTCAAAGAGTGAAAATACTCCTGGCTAGTTTTTTAAAGAGTATTTCCGATTTTTAAGGAGTGAAATAATCTCTCAGAGGAGTTAAAAATATCTCTGTCTGAAGCGTAGTAAATTTCACATAGGGTGGTAAAACCTGGGAAGACCGGACACCCTGACGAGAGTTCGCTCTTATCTTGAGTTGTGATTTGAAAAAACTGCAGACTACAGACTCGTGTGAAATTAATTTGAAAAGAGAAAATAAAGTCAAAAATTCATCTAAAATATTCATTCAACATTTGAAAACATTCTCACAATTTTGGTTATGGTTTATTCAAAAACTTTTCAATTAAAATTTGAGTTAAATAAGTATGTAGAAAGCCGTGTGCTGTTAAAATATTACGTAAGTACCTAAGGGGGGAGGGGGGGGTGCTATTTGCTTACTTTTCCTGACAAGGGGGGAGGGGGATACAAAGGAGGATGTTACAAACACTTCATTTTCAAAAATCTTCTGTCTGTTGCATAAATAATTTCAAAATTCAACCAAAAATTCATTTCGCAAAAAAACTGAACTAGGGAAACAGTAGTTTTAAGCATTTTTCACAAGGAAAGTTTTAACGATAGGTTACGTGTTCATGGAGAAAAATGAAATTCCCTAAATGTTTCGTACAAAAAAAAAACCAAAGGGGGGGGGTCGGGCATTTTTCTTACGTAATTATGAGAGAGGGGTTAGCGGTTTGCTTATATTTGCTGACTAGGGGGGAAGGGGGTCAAAAATGACCAAAACCAGGCTTACCTAATATTTGAACGGCCCCAAATTCTGAAATGGTCCAAAATTCGGAACGTTTATGTAATTTTATTTTATTGCTCAGGAAAGATGACTTGGTCGCTTTTATACGATAAACGAAGTCTCATGCTCCATCTATTCGCTTCTCGGTCTACGGAACCGGAGACATTCCCTCGGGAATAAATCCAGGGCAACAAAAGCGCGCTGCCAGATCCGCTTTTTCAAAAAAAAAAACCGGGTTTTTCATCCCGTAATTAGTTTGCTCCTGACCTTCGGTTTTATAGTAGAAATGGAAATTTCTATCCATCTCTCTCTAGAAAAGGAAGAATTTTCCAATTTCGTTTCGAGCAAAAACAATGGCTGCTGCGAGAGAAATAAAATCATTTAGAAAATTTAATCAAATCTCGACTAAAATTTCTTTATTCTCGTGCGAAAAGCGCGGGATATTAAATCCGTATGTGATCAATTCATTCGATTTGGAGGGGAAAATAGGGAAAAGTTTTTTGATGTGATATGAATTCGGGTGTTTCTCTTATTTTCTTAGAGAGAGGGTGCTTAGAATTAAAGTGGTACAAGTCCAAAATTAAGACATAAACATAGACGGGTAAATTCACACTACAAATGAGCTAAATTTGAATCTTAAACTCACAACTGAAGGATTACACCGGCACACAAAAAAAATTAAGTGGAATGTGCATTTGACCGGACCTACCTACGGGTACGTATTTTGGTCCGCTGAATCCGAATTCGAGGTCAGTTTGACCCCTACACCCTCGAAATTTCGAGAAAACTTCTAAAAACCGTAAAAATGATGAAAATAGGCAGTTTTAATGATAAAAAAATTTTGGAACTAAACTAAGCGTGATTTTCATGTATTTCGATCCGCTGAATATGAATCGAAACTTTATTGAGACCAAAAGCCATTTTAAATGTGAAAAAATCACACAAAACTCTCGAAAATACCGAAAAAATATAGATATAGTTTTCATGATAAAAAAACTTCTTCTGGTCCAATTCAGATATAATTTTATATCTTTTGATGTCTTCAATTCGCATCTTAATTTTTTTATTCACCATCTAAAGCTGGAAAAATTCGAAAAAATTGTAAATGACCATTCATAACACAAAAAAAATTGATTGAACATGATTTAATGCCTAAAATAAATACTCTATTATATACTATATATTATATATTATACTCTATTATATATTATTATACTCTATTATATATTATATATTATATTCTATACTATATTTTTTTATCATTATAACTGCCGATTTTCATCATTTTTACGGTTTTTCGAAGTTTTCTCGAAATTTCGAGGGTGTAGGGGTCAAACTGACCTTGAATTCGGATTCAGCGGACCAAAATACGTACCCGTAGGTAGGTCCGGTCAAATGCACATTCCACTTAATTTTTTTTGTGTGCCGGTGTTATTATTCGATTAAATTATCTACTCGACAGGCCCCAACGTTTCCTGGACCCAGTACGTCACCCCGCGGAAGGAGAAAATAGGTAAACAGAAAGCCGGTTGGGTTGCTAGGAGGAGTTTCGGTACGCAAATCGTGATTGAAAAGCACTATAAATACATGGGTTTAACAAAATAATCATATTTTTAAATTGACGTTCTTTTCACTCAAAATTCAGACACCGCGATGGGAACTACTTTGTTTGTAAGTGGCGTCATAGTGTCAACTAACGCTGCTGTCTAGTATAGATCTATCTTTGGTTTTTATTTTGCTGATAGTTGGTTTATACATGCTGTGATAAAACTTTCTATACTGCCACGCGGGACTTCTCATCTACTTCCATAACTCATCCCAAATAAAACAGCACACACAAAAAACTACACATCGGTTAGCACTAAATTCATTTATTCAAACATGTTGCAAAGTAAACTCATAATTTAAATTACTGCGCATAAAATATAAAAATTATACAGAATAGCAAAACAAAGGCACGCAGGCCAGTGGGGCGCCCTCTATATCAAAAGAAATAAATTTCACACATGCAAGCTATTAAATTTCATTTATTTATAATAGATTTTCAGTTTTTGGCAAAATCTCCGTTGTGACTCACACTACAGGGAAGGGTATTTAAGAGTCGTAACTCAGATTTTTTCAAAGAACAGAAAATCATAACAATTATATTACTTCGGTCATAGAGTGAGTGCTGCACTCTTTAAGTGGAACTAAAAACATGTGTATGGTAGTCGTGAAAGTCAAAATTTCAATACGTTAGCCTTTAAGTTTTCTGTAAGTCTGAAAATACCTTCACCATAAGAACAATACAGACGCCATTACCAAAGATATTTAAAACTATTCAATATTAAGTTCAATGGACTTGATCCTCTTTCCTTCTCAACAGTTATTCTTAACGTAAAGAATTGGGTTAGAGAGACACGTGTAATGTAATTTGAAACATGAAGTAATTTAAGAGGAACAGGATTTATGTTACAGAATAATATTAAAATGTATAATTCATGTCCTGTGATATTGCTATCAGATTTCAGTGTCCCGATTGCTTCTGATTCATGACGTCAAAACAAGTTCTCGGTTAACAATTCAGACGTTACACCAAAGTTGAATTGCTTCTGAATAACAGGAATTTTATTTCATATAAAATCTTTGAAAATATACTTTAATATTCTTAGGGAAATTAGTTTATTTTTTTGGATTGGATACTCTTAAAATTTTTTAGTCCATTGTTTTATGTAAAAAATGGAGCACCAAAAAATTAGACTTTTAAAATATGAGATTTTTGTAATTCAAAATTGATTTTAAATATTGTGTACAGTATTTTACAGTGTTGAGAGTATTTTCAGTCTCATGTTTTATTCTTATTATTATTTATGCTTTTAATACAAATACAACAACAAGTACAACAATTTATACACCTCACGATTAAAGAAGACATCCATTAAATTGAATCGTCAAAAAAGGAATAAGTTAAAAAAATGGCGAATTGACTATTTATTCTTCTAAAAAAAATCCAAGCTTCGCTCTAAACATGACTGTTAAGAGGAAAAAATAACTACCCCTATATAGGCAAATATAGGCCCCTTGAATATGTCGAAATCAATGTCCATTTAGCTTGTTTGAAACATTTGCAAAACCAAATATCTGATGCCGCAAACCATATTTCTATTTCCCAATTTTTAACAGCAGTGTCGAAAACAGTAAAATATAATGACGCTATTAAAATGTTTACTATCTCTATTAGAACCTAACGGATACACTACAACACTCTATTATAATCCAAACAATTAGCCGAAATGATCCTACACGAAAATTCCCGAACCCATCAGTTTAGGAAATATCAATTAAGATGCGAACAATTATAAAAATCGCACGACCGTGATAAACCATATACAGCTTCGCCAAATTGCTCTTTTGTGTTATGTTTGTCAATTATAAAAACTAAAAAATCGGATTTAATTGAAGCTATCAAGCACGGTTCAAAAATGATAAAAAAAAAATAAATAAACACGCGATTGGTACAGTCCAATTACCGCATTGTGCATTTTTGGAACGTCATAATTACCACTGCAGTGACTCCAGAAATTGCGGTTCCTCTATCAAACGTTTCAACAGCGAAGAAAGAAAAAGTCGTCTTTAATGAAACGAATTTGCCTCGGTCTGATCCATCCGTAGAGTCGGAATATGTAGAGGACACGAAAAAGATATTTTTCGAAGAAAAGCGTGATCAATGGCAATATTTTCTGCTCTACAAATTTTGGTGGGATAACTCTGTTTAGAGGTTCCTTTTCCAAAAATACGTGATTTTTAAACCTTCTGAATTCTTGTAGCACATGTTGTCAACCCTTCTTAACCCAGGACGCCTGAGATTCCCATTAAATAGTGTACAAAATTTGGAGAGTTGACTAATCTAAATCAGTTAAATAATATTTTGGGTTTAGAAAAAAGTAAATCATGATTATTTACCCTTCAATCCCTTAAAGGGAGAACCATAAAAAATATTTTTGTAAATAACTGAACATTATGATCTTTTTGAGTGATGATTACGTTTAACTCCATTCTAATCACTAAAACTGAATTTAAAGAGCATTTTCAGAAAAAAAAGTATCTGAAAATTTTCCAATTTTAGCTAATTCATACAAAAATTCATTCTCTTCTAATTCTCTTCATTCGATATTTACTTTTTGGCTAGACTTCTTTTCTCCACACACATCTTTAATTTTACATGGTGGATATTTAAATATCTTGAATAGAAATATAGAGAGTATCCAGAGTAATAAAAACTTTTCTGAAATTTTCATAGGGGAAAAGGGTAAAATTTCCAGAAGTGTTTATTTATCGGACACTGTTAAATATATTCAAAAATCCATACATAAAATTAAGGATGTGTGGAGACAAAAATCAAGCCAAAAAAGTAAGTATTGAGTGAAGAGATCAAAGTTAGTTTATAATGACTCTCTGTAACAACTACCACGTTATCCACGTATGTTACCCTCGAAGTTCCCCTCTATCAACAACCCCCCTCCACGGATCCATCAGATAATTGAAGCGAAAGTTCTCCGCAGCAGAACTTCTTTTGGGTGGTGTAAATGAACCTTTTCTAGAGAGTAATTGCCGCTCGTTACGGCCGATGCAAAAATCGCGCCTCCTTCGATTAACGCGCGTTCAGAATTTTAATCGAAACGGTCTATCATTTGATTAGGCCCCTAAAAACGCCCCCTTAGACCACCCGCAATTCATCATGGTAATTACCGTTGTTCGGAAGGGTTCGCATCTTTGACGTAATGTTTGCTTATCGGTAAAATAGCTTGTAGGTTGTGAGGTGGAGGAGTTTTATTTTTACGTATTTAATGTGGAGGGTTCTGGGTGAATTCATTAATTCATATTTAAGGGAGAGAATTCTTAATTTTTTTTGGCAACCTTTATGTTCTGAATTATTCTCGTCCATTATTTGGTTGCTACATCTATCAGGGCAGTATCCAACGGGAGAGGTTTAGGAGTTCAAACCCCCGTCCTAAATTTCGATATCAATTTTTATAGTTTTTACCTTGGAAATTATGTGACTCACAAGGAGCGGTCCTCTTTGGGTGTTACCCAAAAGGTTTAAAAATGAGTTAAACCACTACTTTTAAGGGTAAAAATTCCAAAACATTTTTGGGAGAGAACCCCCAAATCCCCTTGAAATTTAAAAATCTACTATGTACTGTTTTTCCTTGAAAATTGTGTGACTTACAAAGAGGTTAATGGCTATTTGGTTGTAACCTAAAGGGTCTCTAAAGGAGTTTTCTTGGGTAATAGACCGGGAGCCAGCAACATATTTTGTCAGTCATTTCCTCTCAAGCGGTATTTGGTGGAAAATTTCAGGGAGTTGTATCATAAAGCCTGGTGAGCGTCAGCTGCTTGTCCGTGGGTGGGTTGAGCGGTGGGAGCCCCCCAAACATTCCCCCCACTCAAAAAAAAATTGAAATTTTCAGCCATTTCCTCCCGGCTAAAACTTTGATACATTATAGTAGACCCAATATCTAGAAGAAAAAAATTTGTCAGCTGGCTGTAGAGCGGTGGAACAGACGTCAGCTGGTTGTTTTAACAATTGGAGCGTCTTTCTCAAAGATTCTTATCAATAAATGAAGCGGTTGGGTTTCCAAAATCCTTCAAGTTATCGCTAGTTTCATTGATAAGAATCTTTGAGGAAGACGCTCTAAATGTTAAAACGACCAGCTGACGTCTATTCCACCGCCCTACAGCCAGCTGACGAATTTTTTTCTTCTAGATATTGGGTCTAAAATAATGTATCAAAGTTTTAGGCGGGAGGAAATGGCTGAAAATTTCAATTTTTTTCGTGTGAGGGGGAGTGTTTGGGGGGCTTTATGATACAACTCCCTGAAATTTTCCACCAAATATCGCTTGAGAGGAAATGACTGACAAAATATGTTGCTGGCTCCCGGTCTATAAGACCCTAAACCCTTTCTAAAAGATTACATCAAAAATAAAATTTTCAATTCAGGATAAAAATAATCAAAGAACAAATCACTGTGAACGGGATGAATCCATGAACCAAGGTAAAAAGTACAAAATGAATATTTCTGTTTAACAGGACTGAAAATCTTAAGTTCTTTCTTCTAACAGATCCACAATACATCCTTCATAAGACACAATTATTTGAAAGAAAACTTTTTAAAGTATTTAATAGATGGTCATGACCTTTATAATTTTTTCCCCTAGGTTTATTGCTCAAGAGCTAATAGTAGTAGAAGCATCTAAAAATTTATGTATACCTTTCCCTAATCATTATAAATTCATAATTAATAATATTTTAAAACGGAAATTAAAACATTGATAGTTAAATAAACATTATAAAATATTTTACACCTACTGTATTTTACTGTTATCAACTACCTACTTTTAAAAATAAATTTCAGCACTATTCTCCACTATTTTTCCTCCATCACATTTGCTTTTATTATTCTTTAATAAGCACTCTTAGGCATATCATAAAGAAGTAGGTTTTTTTTACACCAAGGTCTTAAATTCATTTTTAAATATATCATAGTGCATTTCCTATTTAAATGGAAATCTTTCGAAATGGATAACATTAAATAAAAACAACAGATACGAGATAACAAAACGTAATGAAATATACAATTTCACTAAAATCGTAGCTACAGATAAAACTCCATACAACCAACCATCTTCCAACACAATGGAAGAAAACAGTTTTTTAAGACCAAAACAAGAAAAACTGTGTTCATTACTTTTCCCGATTGCATCTTACCTTTTAAAAACAACGCGTCAAAAAAGTGATTTTTAAAAGAAAGCAAAAAAAAAAGCTATCTTTGTTTGCCAGACCCAATCTTTAATTTCCAAAGAGATACCTAATCAAAACTGAAACTGAAAGAAGGAACATTTCCATTATACGAGCAGGTCAGAATATTAGTGGTGTAAGTCCACTGGACGTAGTTTTGAGTAGTTTAAGGTTTTCTCCAACTGCGTCTGTGTTGCTTCCATGGAGAAAGCTTTTTTATATTAGACTGCAAAGTTTCCTGACCCTATGAAGTCACTACGCGGAAGGAAAAACTACGTACCCACAAAGCCTGTTGAGTTGCTACGAGGAGTTTTGGTACACAAATCGTGATAAAGACACTATATATACATAGGTTTGACAAAATAATCGTATTTTTAAATTGACTTTCTTGATTTCACTCAAAATTCAGACACCGCGATGGGAACTATTTTCTTACGTTCTCTCAGCGTGTTTCTCTAAGGACAAGTAACGTTGCAGTCTATACTAGACAGCAACGTGTTTTGAACCTATGACGTCACTAACAAAGTAGTTCCCATCTCGGTGTCTGAATTTTGAGTGAAATCAAGAAAGTCAATTTAAAAACATGATTATTTTGTCAAACCCAGGTAAATAATATAGCGTCTTTTATCACGATTTGCGTACCGAAACTCCTTCTAGCAACCCAACAGGCTTTGTGGTTACCCATGTTCTCCTTCCGCGTAGTGACGTTCTGGAATCAGGAAACTTTGGTATAGTATGTTAAAAGAAATCCAAATACCTGCTTTTCTCAAATTTTGCATTTTTGGACGTATACCACTTTCATCCTGAGCATCTCACATAAAAAAACCCTTTCGCGTATTTACTGAGCAGGGCGAACGTATAAACAAAGGAAAAATAATCTAATCAGCATCAGGGCGCTACTACGAATATATCGTTGCAATTTTTTTTTATAATCATATTACTTATTTATCGACAACTTCTTTCAACATGGCAACGTCTTTTCTTCGACGCGTAATTACGTTTTTCGGGGAAAAGGATAACGCTTAATTAACTTAATTCCGTGCTGGGGAAAATTTTATATCGTTTTTTTATAATATCTTTTGATTTCATTGTTCGAGATGGTTTTGTCTGGTATTGTCTTAAATATGAAGAAATGCGTGTTGCGAATGGATTAATTTTTATTACATTTTTTTTATTGGATGATGTAATAAACGCATTGTATTTCTTTTAAATATTGTGATGAAATGTGTAGAATATGGAAAATTCAAGGTTTACACTTGATTTTGTTTATTTCTAAGCAATTGAAGAAAATTTTACACTATGTAAAATTTTCTTCGTTTCTTGTTTAAGCTTTTATAGTATTTTTTAAAAGTCTTTTTTTAAGTCTAAATATTTAGGAATGGAACAACCATAGCAACAAAATTATCACTATCCCAAAGTTAGTAAATATTTAAATTACAGTGCTATATATGCGTTTACATTTACGCAATTTTCGGATTTAAAGATTTCGGAATATTTTAAACTGAGTTAATTTGATTCTCAATTTCTTTAAAACGTGATGAAATATTTCCCATAAACCTCTCCTCATTAAAAAAAAGAATAATATAAGCATCACCTTATTTAACAAAAAAATTTTCTGAAACGTTTTTGTATTACAAAGTCGTATTTTGAGTTAGTCATCACGTCTGGAGGCTTTGAAACCTTAAAAACCAAATTTTGAAAATCACATCATATAACCGGTTCAAAAATACATTTCCTTCTCCGTTGTAAAAATGTCTGGTAATAAAAATAAAAAGAAATGTCAACTTACTCCTATAAAAAAACATTATCGACAGTCTGGCTAGAGTTTAAATGAATATGTAAATTTCAAATTCCGTTTCTGTTTTATATAACTTTATTATTTATGCTAGATCATGGCTTTCGAAAACTTTGCATAAATTTGAGTGCACACACAATACTTTTCGTCGATTGGGAGAATTATATTTAAATAAAATATAACGCTAACGTAGTTTTGAATAATTTGATCAGCGCGTATATTTTGTTGGATAAGGGAACTTAACAAAGTAGTACAACCTTTTGGTTGCTTGAATAATGTCGCTGTGAATGGTGTAATAGTTTATTTTTCACTTTTGAATTTAAATATGTTGAAAAGTTTTAACTATGTTTTAAAGTATGAAAATAGTGGGAAGAAGTTTGAGGTTTAGAAGTGTTATATAAACATAAACCCAATTTTATTTTTGGAAATATATGTTTTGAAATGCATACATAATCCTCCAAATGTTTTGATTTCAAAAATTTGATAAAGACAACCAAGAATTTTTTAAGTAAAATTTGGCTCCTGTATATTTAAAAATATATGACGTTTAACACCTCTAACTAAGTAATGTTTCTTCGAAAATTTTAAAGCAAAATTTTGTCTTTCTTGTTTTACTTCTTCCAAAGTTACGAGTTTAACTAGGTATGTTTTTAGTGATAAAAAACATGTATAAATTTAACCTTTCTTCATGTGTTACCGCCAGGGGTGTACTTAATTTTTTTTCATTGCTTATTTATGTTGTTTTGGTGTTGAAAGTTCTGTGTAATAAAGAAAATCATATAACTCAGTGCTGTTTCGTTTAATCCCAAAGTTAACTACAATTTAATGTTCTCACAGCGCTTTTACAATGTTGAAATGTTTAAAAACTCCTACACAGGTATTTAAATTTCATGTATGTGAGAATAAAGTACAGACCTAAATACATCGATGCTAAGATTTTTCCACAGCCTTTAACTTTTGAACGCCTATAAGTAGTCATGAACGTGGTGTCTATGTATAGTAAAGTGACTATGTCCAATTCGATGAGACCGCTTTCAACGCCCCTTAGCAGAACGGTCAGCAGTTAACGTTCCAATCTCAAAAATTATTTGAGGTATGTGAAAAAAGTCAATCACAAAATTGTAGAGCATCATCGATTTGTTATAAATGTACACCTTATTATACATACAAATGCCAAGAATGAAATTCATTAATTAAACTCGCGTTCCTTTAATTGCGGTTTTGAACGCTCAACCTCACGAAACGCGTAAAATAATTGTTTTTTTATTTGAGATTTCGACCTTACACTGTAAAAAAAAAAAAAAAAAAAACTTGCCCCTTTCCTTTGAAAAACTGGGCAGCTGGGTTGCCCATTTTTTCCTAGTAATGTTCCTGGAAAATGACAGAAACCTTAAGGTAAAATCAATCAAAAATACCAGTATACCAGTATTTTACGGCAATGTTCTCAGTTATTTTCCAGGAACATTTCGAAGACCTAATATTATATAAAATTCCTAAGCCCAGAAAATCAATATTATGTAATAATTTCTGTTATATAGCCCCCAAACTTTATAATATGCTATCATTAGAAATCCAAAATAGTCCATCCAAATATTTATTTTTAAACAAATTAAAGGATTTTTTTTGTTTTCAATAGAAAATATTGAAAATTTTTTAATGTAGGTTTTTTTATATTTCCTTCTATTACTCATGGTTTTTGTTTTTTGTACATTCCTGTAAGACAGATAATTTGTGTTCTATTTAATGACACCCTGTTTGCCACTCTTGTGTAATTTGTGGTTTTTTTTTGTATTCTCTCAACTATTATTTGGTTACCTAAATGGACCATGAGGTCCCAGGCGACTATGTGTTTGTTATTGTGTTGTTCTTTTCAAATAAATGAATAATAATAATAATAAGAAGAAAAAACATTACTTGAAAAAATTGGGCAACCCATCTGCCCAGTTTTTCCTTGGAACCTTCCGGGATTTTTTTTATAGTGCACGAAACTCCTCATGTAGAGGAGCTAACTGGGAGCACATTGAGGACCAGCAACCCTGTTCTATAAACAACCACAACCATTTCGTATTAAAAAGAACCCATCATTAAAAAAAATATCCTCCGATTGTTATTCTTTCCACACTAAACTCATTATCACAAATACCCTCATCAGAAAAGACAACTCGATAACCGTCCAATCCCCCACCCCCTTTTCGAAGCCAATAAACAAAATCCCCTGCTCTAAGATAACAACAACGCGTGTATCCGCCATTCGAGCTTCTATCTGTTACCTGCACCGCCCGAGATGTCCATTGAATCCTATAGAAAATCGGGGCGTTCAGGGCTGAAGGGGGTTAAACAGGGCGAAATTACCTGGAAAGAGAGAAAAAAAACTCGTTTGCTGGAATGCGGGCCGCCATTTAGTTTAATGAAACATTCATTAGTGTCGGGGGGGTTCGATATTATTTCTCTCTCTTAGTTTCGTAAAGGGTGGTTGGTGTTTGAATATTGGGCAGGTTGAGATTAGGGGGGGGTCATCTTTGAATTATATCGGGTTAATTCTGTGGGAGGGGGGATTTATTTTGTCGAATCCTTCTGCTGTGGTCTTGCAAATTTTACCATCAAGATAGAATCTTATAAGCATATACTAAGTGCGTGCTAAGAAAGCAATTTTCACCATTTTAACCCATTAGCGCCCATTGATCTATTTCTAGATCGCTAAACATAACAACATGTGTTTTTTTTTGTTTGGTTTGGTCATTGATCTTAAGCGATAAGAGAAAGTTGGCATCGCCATTTCGTTTCGCAGTTTTTCGACGTTTCTTAGCATAAACCCTGGAAACAGCTAAGCGGTACCAGTAAGTTAAACTTATTTTGGTGTTTTAATATCTTCATAGATGTGGCTATTAGGATATAAAGCGGTGTTATGTTAAAATAAATTTAAGTGGTAAAAATTCATGCCGAAATGTTGCTGATCTAAAATTAGATCACTGGGCGTTCGGGCATTTATTTTTCCTGTGTTGCTTACTATACGATTATTTAGTTTTTCCCAATTGAAACTAAAAAATGAGTCTGAGAATATTCAGTTATGTCTAGGATGAAGTCAAATATATATTTTCTGATGAAATTGAAAATTATATTGTTGGTAATTAAATGTTATAATTTCTTTTGGTCTATAAATGTAGGGTAGAAAATCATGATTGATTGCTAGTAAAGCAAAGTATTTCAAATAGTGGCAAAAATTATGTGTTTATTCACATAAATTTTGGTACAATACAAGTAAGTCAATTATCTTGTTTTGAAATAATTCATGTTGGAAATTATAAGACAATAACATTTTTTCGAGGAGCTGGTGAAAATATCAAATGGAAAATTATAATTATTTAAAATTCGCCATAATACAACTTTTGCAACCTTAAAATTGACGCTGTGGTAAAATAAATTATTGGAATATGCAGGTAAAAAGCTCAAAGAGCCTTTTTAAGCTCAAAGCAACCTTTTTAAATGTTGGCTGAGAAAGACCAAGTTTCGTTTTATTTCATGAGCAATTTCATTTTATGGTAAAACAAATTCATAAAATTTACGCAAAATTAAAACTAATGCATTTTATTTTACTTTGTGTTCAATTTTATGGCATATTTTTTTCTATAACATACTCATCAATTTAAAGTTCTTCGTTTATTTTCCCCATTTTTCCCACTAAATACTTCCAACATAAGCTATTTATGTAGTTTATCTTGGGTGTATTATTTAATATTTTTATTATTTAATTATTTTTCCACATATTTATGAATAAATATGTGCATCTTAAAGAGAAGTACTCAAATTTAGACCTATTTTATATTTTTTAAGGATTTTTTTGAAGTTCTACTATTACTTATCTCAGTGATAAAAATATCCCCGAACGCCCAGTGATCTATTTTTAGATCAGCTATTTTTAAAGAAACTAATGATTGTTTTTACAAAATTTGTTTATAATATCCATATCGAAGGCAAAATACTCCACAGATTCATGATTTTTATAAAATTTGGCCGAAAAAAAATAAATTGGGCGTTAATGGGTTAAATCTACAAAGGTTCTAATAAATGCTGTTTTAAAAATTGCAGTTCTGAGATTTATAAAGCAGTGATACTACTATACTAGACAGCAACATTAGTTGACCCTATGACGTCACTGCCAAACAAAGTAGTTCCCATCGCGGTGTCTGAATTTTGAGTGAAATGAAGAACGTCAATTTAAAAATAGGATTAGTTTGTCAAACCCACGTATATGTAGCGTCTTTCTATCACGATTTGCATACCGAAACTTCTCCTAACCCAACAGTATTTCTGTTAACACAGTTTCTCCTTCCGCGTAGTGATTTACTGGGTTCAGGAAACGTTATTATCACGAATATTATTAAATTATCAAGACTTAACATTTTGCATTTGAAGCAACAGATACAATATCTAAAAAATTATTTGGTAGCTTTCTCAAAAAGATAAAAAAATATAATAACCTGTTGCATGGATGGAAAGAACATTCAGTTCAAGTCAGAATTTACCTAAGGTTATTTTTAGATCACCCCTCAGACCCATAATCTTCAAGAAAGGTACTTCGTCCCTCGCCCGTCTTTTAACCCTAACTCTTCTAAAAGTGACATCTTAATCGTAACAGCCCTGGATTTTTTTTTCCACAAAACAAATTTTTTATTCCTCCTGGAAAAATACCGCAAAACATTTTCAGTTTTGGTGGCAGCAGGGATCAAAGGCTTAGTTAAATGTAATTACAATTCTGAAGTTGAGATTAGTTTCCCTAATTGGTCTAGAACGTTCATTAATGGTTACTAAAAAAATGTGACGTTTTTTACTACGCGAAATTTTCTAAATTAGACTTTTTGGAGGCCTAAGTTTTGTGTCTCTCGCTTTGCCATCAGTAGTGTTGCTTTACATTTTTTTTTCTGCGGGTCTTAATCTTTATATACGTACTTTGCAGAAACGTTCTCTTCAAAGACTGTTTCAGTTTAATTAGGGCATTTATCTCTTGATTAGAGCGTTTTAGCCGGACATTCACGAGGTAATTGATTTTTAAAGTTTTTCCGTCAATTATTTTATAATGAAAGGGGAGTAATTAAAGGAGAATGGTGTCTAAAAACTAAAGATTGCGTAAAAAATGTTTGAGATTACGAATTGTGTTGATGTTTTTTTTCCAGGGTTATTTGATATTGGGCCATAAAAGTTTACCATCTAGTTTTATCTTAATGCTTTTGCCTTTTAAATGTAATGGGTACTTGGATTAAAAAAATAATATATGGAAGGTGGAAATTTATTTTTACTAGTATGTCTCTTAGTTGCACTTAAGAAAATCCACATTTGTAATTATTTGTGCTACTCTGTGTTTAATAATATCGATTTCCCAACTGTTTAAAAAAATTATATTTTTTGCACTTACTAGCGAATATTTGATGCTTGGATCTAAGTTTGTGTTTTTTTTTAATTTAGGAATTCGGGAAGGTTTGGAAGGAAACATATTATAAATTTGATGTAGTGCCAAAATAAAGTAAAATTTGTGGTTAAAAATTAATGTAGAGTTAAACATTATTTTTATACAATTAAACAGCTACTGCATGGATTTACATGGAGCACAACATTATAAGAAAACCCAAGTGAAGTTCTTTAACAACATAGTTATGGGAACGTACCCATACTACGCGGCCTGTTTAGGGGGGTCTTCAAAATACCACGCTTGGTCACAGGGGGGAGTGGGGGGGCTTAGGGTTTCGTCACGTAGTCAAAAAATAAAGTAAAAAAAAATACTTGCTTTTGTAAATTAAGTTACTGTTACAAAAACTTTTACATAAGTTTTTTTTTCTTCTTGATAATATATTTTCACCTTTTGTTACTATATTGGCGTCACGCGGCAAGAAGCACTGTATTAATAAAGACAAATTAAGTCAAATAATTTTTTGAACTTTCTGTTTGCTAAAAACGATTGAAAACCGTATTTATGAATAACACGTGAAAACTAGAGGGAGAGGGGGTCTTGGCATATACTACGGGTGGTCACCAAGGGGGGGTCAAAAATAGTAAAAAATGGGTCACGTAGTATGGGTACGTGCCCTTAACAGCATTTTTTTTCCGTCCAAAGAAAAATACCATCCGTTATTATATCGACACATTCCCACTCCTCAACGAATGTAGCAAAAGCATGCGTCCGAGTTTTCAATAAAAGCTCAAGAACGAACCTCTCAATTTCAACAAACAGTCAATAAAAAGCGTCCGAGCAAATATTTCTCGCATATAGGTTTTCTCCATACACACAAACCAGCCAAGATTACTCTCAGATGAAAAACGCAGAACATTTCCGTTCCGAACCATCCTAATTACCATCCCTTCGCTGCATTTAAACAACCTAGATGAATAACTGCCCCACTTTGCAGTATTAAACCGTATTCCCGGTACGTATGAAATACACACTCGATATACAGCGAAGAGGTTTTTTTTCCCTAGCAATCACTCTGGCAAATCCCTCTCCGCATGCCGGGTCGAAAAGAACATGAAGAGAAAAAGTTTCTGCACCCCTTCCGAAAAGCGCTCCTCAGATATGTAAAACATTCCGAGCTCGCCATCGCATTCCCCCGAAAATCGAACGATTTTCCGCGCCCTATTCGGGGAATTGGGAGGGTAAAGAAGGGGTAGACTGCACGTTGGGATGTGGTTTTTATGTGTAGACACGGTGATTTATATTTCCTACTTTCTAAAAACTTTTCAATGTTTGGTTTGGTTTGGTTTTTTGGTTACATATATTTTCCGGTATGTGTGCTTGATCTCAAGGATCCGCTTATACACCTTCGTCAAGTAAGACAGACACAACAGAATTTTTACTGGCACAAAGAAGGAAAATACACCCAGGGGCGAGGGCGAGGTGAGAATCGAACTCACGACGGAGCAGTGAACTTTTCAATGTTTCGAAAGAAAAAGTTTACAAGTTTATTTGATTTTTTGATAGTTTTTTTGATATACTCGACCGCACCGTTTCTTGAACCCAGTACGTCACAAATGCGGAAGGTGAAATCGGTAAACACGAAGCCAGTTGGGTTGATGGGAGGAGTTTCGGTACCCAAATCGTGATTGAAAAGTACTATGTATCATGGGTTTAACAAAATAATCATATTTTTGAATTGACGTTCTTCATTTCACTCAAAATTCAGACACCCCGATTGGAACTACTTTGTTTGTGAGTGACGTCGTAGGGTCAACTTAAGTTGCTGTCGAGTATAGTTAAAATGCGTCTTTATTTCACTAAAATACGCAAAAGCTACATAATAGCACTGAAAAATTGGCAAATTTTGAGGCCATAAGAAGTGCTATTTTTAAATGCTAATATTTCCTCGAATTATTGAAGATATTTTCATGAAACTTTTTTCTGCGTGTTTTTTACGATAGCGGCAACAAAATTATCATTAAATTTTTTGTTCTATATCCGATTTTTTAATTTTCTTATTTTGCTACTAGGGTCGCTGCTGTCGTTTGCATTAGGTCGGGCGTACTCGCATTACTATACCGTTGCCTAATTTTCATAGCTTTAGCTCTTTCCGTTGAATAATATTTTCAAGTTTAAGGGACTTTCCTATGCACTCAGTATAGAGCAACTTTTTATCATCATTTGCGTACCAAAACTCCTCCTATACTAGACAGCAACTTAAGTTGAACCTACTACGTCACTCACAAACAAAGTAGTTCCCATCGCGGTGTCTGAATTTTGAGTGAAATGAAGAACGTCAATTTAAAAATAGGATTAGTTTATTAAACCCATGTAGTATATAGTGTCTTTTCAATCACGATCTGCGTACCGAAACTCCTCCTATCAACCCAACAAGCTTCGTGTTTACCGATTTCTCCTTCCGCATTTGTGACGTACTGGGTTCAAGAAACGTTGCTGTCGAGTATAGTACTATATCTTTCTAGATCAACTAGAATCGCCCATAATTAATGCATTCACGTTTTCCACTTGGACAGCTATAGGCACGGCGGGCATCAGCCGACGCGCCGTCTAGCGAGACTTCCCCCAACAGAAAAAGAAGTGTGCCGTAATAAATATTTCCATCGGAAACACTCCCGGAGCGCCATTAAAATTCCGGGACTTTTCCAGGAGCAGTGCATTCCCGAAAAGTGTCGGGAAACGCTTAAGGAATTTATCACCTTGAAACTGTGGGCGCAATAAAACGGGAAGAGGAGAGAGCTATCGACGTTTTTACTGCGATATTCCTTCTCGCAGCAGTTAATATCGGCGCTCGTAAAAATTTGCGGAATTAAACAGACGCGCAACAGTGCCACGACTACATGATATGGATATGTTCGCATTCTAAATAGAGCGTGCGATTGCTGAAAACCTATGCGAGACAGTGGTGATAGTAGAAAATATTGGTAACAAGGAAATTCCTGCAGACATGCAACACTGGCGTATATATAGGAATTTATTTGTGGAGGGGCCCAAAAATCCACTAAATATTTAGTCATTTGAATATGTTTAAACATACACATAAGAGTGCTTCAAAAAATATGATGACCACGACAGTGGCGGATCCAGGAAAGTGCCCCTCCCCATTGGACCCAAAAAATTACTCATAAGTACGAAAAAAAAGTCCCAAAAAGAACTCAAAATGAGTTAAAACCCTACTTTTACAGGTCAAATTTCAAAATTTTGACATTTTTCTCAAAAGGTAAAGGTGATGGTCTGAAAAAGTGCTCCCCCCTTGGAGCCGTGCTAGATCCGCGGCTGCACCACGAGCTAATAAAGGTTCCCAGAACTAAAATCTACCCTAAATGAAGATTGAGGGGGTGTCACCGTGTTAAAATCATACTCAATGGTATTCCACGCACTTAAAATCATGCATGGAGTTCAGGAATATCATATCCTTTAAAAATAAGAAGAATGTCGCATCGACCTTTCTGCTACCTACCGAATGTGTATGGAACTCCATATTCAACAGAGGGCCTCTATCCCTCCTTACACTATTGTTTGGAAAATTTGATCCCGACCACATATTTCGACTCTTAGGAGATACTATGACATGAATTTAATTGATAAGGATCTAAGATTTGTATCATTATTTCAAAAAAAAAAAAAATATCCTTAGTTTTTGGACACAAGTGTATATTTTACGAACAAACCTTATTTAATTAAAAGTAACTTAAATTAAAGTATAACAGGTAGGTATAAAATTCAATTAAATTGTACTCTCAATACAATTAAATTATTAGGAGCAAAAACATGTGAAGTGGACGGTGGAAAAATTTCTTCTCGAGCAGTGATCCCAAAAAGGTTTGGTAACCAATAGGTGGTCATGATATTGCACGGTGGATTCAACGGGCACATCATGCGCTGTCTAGCAATTCTTACCCCTACGCCAGTGTCGCCCGGGTCACGAATATGGCGGCATAAAAGCGGAGTCAGACACATCGATGCAAATAAGGCAGCTTCCACACATTAGCGGAGGCTTTCGCGAACACCGAAACTTTTCTTCAAATATTTAGATCCCTTTTCGAAGGGGAAGCGTATATTATGAATTTCAACTGCTCTTCATACTGAAAGGAATGATGACTTTTGAAGGTTTATTGGTGGTAAGGATTTCCTGAAGTATAATCGATAGAGAATTTTCAGGAGAGCACATTTACAGTAAGGTGTGGGGATGGGCTGTTCTTGTATTTTATGTGTGAATTTCCTATTGTGGGGTTTGAATGTTATACATATATACATTATAGGGTGTTTTATAACGTCCGTTTCACGGCTTTTATTTGTAACCATAACGTCTCCTAGGGTCTTGTAAGTGAGGTATACACCTAGGTAAGTAAACATGGAGAATGGCAAAATAAGAAAGTAATAAAATATAAATATCAGCATTGTTATTTCTTTAAATCCTAAAAATAATATTTATTATACTAGACTGCAACGTTACTTGACCCTGGAGAAACAAAACAAAGTAGTTCCCAGTGTAGTTCTGAGTAAAATTAAGTACTTTAATTTAAAAATATGAACTAGTTTGTCAAACCCATGTATACATAGCGTCTTTTTATCACGATTTACGTACCGAAACTCCTCGAGGCAAACCCAACAGGCTTTCTGTTTACGCAGTTTTTCCGTCCAAGTAGTGAAGTGATAGGGTCGGGAAACGTTTCAGTCTAGTATAGTATATTATATTATATTATTTATTGAACACTACTCATAAATGAGGTAATTAGAATGAAAGTGGTACAAGTCCACTGAAAGTAGTTTTAGGTAATTGAAGAATTTTCTGTAATGCTGCCTGTGTTAATCCTATGGAGAAGGTATTTTTAGGCGGCTCTTACGTTCCAAACATTGAGCTTTGATTTAGGCGACTACCACATTTGATAAAGGACCTTAAAAGAAATGCAAATCCAAACTTATGTCAAATTTTAAATTTTTTGGACAAATACCACTTTCATCCAGAGCGGCTCAAATGACTAAATATTACAAATTTATTAAATCATTATTAAATCAATTTATTAACAAACACAAAAACAAATTACAAAATCTAAAGAAGAATCACAATAGTTTACACATAATTAAAAAGAAAAAAGACAATTGCAAATACATCCCAAAGGAGCCACAGCTCGTCCATGAGTGAACCGTGATATTATTAAATAAAACACTTAAATCAAACATATCAGATGTTAGTTTTTCTCTAAGGTTTTAGAAAAATAGTAATTGCATCCCAGGATCAAAATAAATTTACCGATTTATCTTCCAAAAGGATTCAACGAGATAAACTTCATTTGAAAGGATTGCAAAGGTATAAATTGGAAGCTGCATTATGCGAAGAAAAATCATGCTAATATCAGAGTCATTATACGAGCAAAATAAGCCGTTTTATTGCTCCTAATCTTTGCAAATTTAATCCCATACGATTCTGGAAATAAAGCCTCTCGCAATCACTTCAAATAAGCCACTATAGGAAGCTACTTAACTGATTTCAAAATCGCGAAATACCCCCATCGTTTTCGTAAAAGCGACTTAACAAATACTAGTACTCCTTTTTCGTATATAAAGACGAATTCTTATATTTCCGATTGTGTGAATGAATAGAAACTAATAACGTACTGCAACAATCGAGCTTTTCGGATTTTAAATAAAAGATGATAAAAAAAGTGAAATTAAATCAGATGCAATGCCATAGTTTACATGATAAATAGAGGAGGCATGGATGGAAACCCTGTTGTGGTCCCAACGTCCAATGACAGGCATAAAGAATTCTTTAACATTGCAGCTCGATTTGGAAGATGAAAAATCGTTATAAATCACAAATAAATGATCGGAAAAAGAAAAAAAAACCACTTTTTTATTGTAATGTAAGCCTGCAACGTATCCTGACCCTATGACGTCACTAAGCGGAAGCAGAAACTGCGTAAACAGAAAGCCTGTTAGGTGGCTAGGTGGAGTGTTTCGGTACGCAAATCGTGATTGAAAAGAAGCTATACTTGTATATTACATGGGTTTAACAAAATAATCATATTTTTAAACTGACCTTTACTTAAAATTCAGACACTACGCTGGGAACTATTTAGTTTAGTTTCTCCAGTGTCAATAGTAATATTTCAGTCTATACTCGACAGCAACGCTTTCTGTGACGTCATTAACAAACAAAGTAGTACCCAGTGCGATGTCTGAATTTTGAGTGAAATGAAGAACATCAATTTAAAAATATTATTATTTTGTATAGTGTCTTTACGATTTGCGTACCGAAACTCTTCCTAGAAACCCAACATGCTTTGTGTTTACCCATTTTCTCCTTCCTCGTTTAGCAACAACTGCTTTCGGGGAATACGAAACCGCTATTCGCACTCTAATTTTTCTTTCCTCAGTGTGCGAAGTCTTCATTTAACTACTCTCTCGATTCCCTCGCATTGTGTGAATGAATGATTCAAAACTAATAACGCACTATACTACAACAATCGCGCTTTTCGGATTAAAGAAAAGAAAAAAAGGTGAAATTGAATCAGATGCCGAAAAGAGGTGCCAACTGCCATTCCCCCGATGGACAAAAGTGGAAATTTTCGCTGCGAAACTCAGGGAAACATCTGTTACCGTTTTTCTTTATTATTATTGAATCAGGAAAAGTCTCTTTTCAACAGAGCATTCGGACTCTTTGTTGAAATAAAATGGAAATTTTTGCGCGAGCGGAAAGGAATTTAAGTTAATTAAGTGTCGACTTTTTATAATTTTTTTCGATGTTAGTCGTTATGTAACAAATAAGGAGAGGTGTGAATAAACAGTTTTTTTTTAATATTTTCCCACAACGACAATGTAATATTTTCAATAACGTTTTGTTATTTATATTTTTATTCATTTTACAGTTATACTTTTGTTAAGACAAGTTATTAGGGGACATCCATATATTTCGTGAGGTGTTTTTTTTCCAAAATCTGGATCCCCCTCCCCCCACGTGAGATTTACCCTACAACTTTTTAAAAATTATTTTCCTTTCTCATACTTAAAAAACAAAGAAAATCGTATAATTTCTAACTTAAAAAGTTGACGTGAGATTTCAATCATCCCCCATCCCCCCTTGGTGAGGTTTTTCCAAACCCCTCCCCCCCTTTTTGACCTCACGTAATTTATGGATGTCCCCTTAAACCTTTTCGATCTTTTTTAACTATCTTTATATAACAGAGGAGGATTCACAGTGAATTATTATTTGATATTTTTTGGAAAACATTCTTGACAACAATTTTTTTTTAGTTATGCAAAAAATTAAATACACCCCTGGCAGTAACACATGAAGAAAGGTTAAATTTTATATTATGTGTTTGTTATTACCTAAAATATACCACCTTGTTAAACTCGTAACTTTGAAAGAAGTAAAACAAGAAAGACAAATACAGAAGGCAAGAAGAAGAAGGAAGGTCTTCTTTGGTAGAAAGATTACTTAGTTATATGTTAGACGTCAAATATTTTGAAATATACTGGAGCCAAATTTTACTTAAAAAGTACTTGGTTGTCATTATTAAATTTTTGAAACCAAGACATATGGAGGATTGCGTACTTATTTCCAAAATTATACTTCCGAAAATCAAATTGTGTTTATGTTTATATAAAACTTCTAACACCCAAAAATCAAATATAACATCCCTTCTACTATTTTTATACATTAAAACATAATCAAAACTTTTCAACAGAATGCCTATCTTCCAATATATATTTACATTCAAAATTAAAACAAAAACTCATACACCATTCTCAGTAGCATTCTTCATTCAACCAATGATATAGGGCAGGGGATCAGGAATAGAATAAGTATATTTGCAGATGACTTAAAAATATGGGGGAAGGTGGATACCAAGATACAGATAGAGAATTTACAAGGTGATCTAGATAGGATATCTGATTGGGCTGAAAAATGGGGCATGTCTTTCAATTTAGGAAAATGTCAAGTACTGCATATGGGTTACAGGAATAGTGAAGCTGAGTACTGTCTACAAGGAGTAAAGGTAAAGAAGGGAGAATCAGTCAAGGATCTAGGGGTATTAATACATAGGGACTTTAAAATGGGTCATCAATGTACAGCTGCGGGTAAAAAGGCAAATAGTTTATTAGGGTACATAAAAAGGACTGTAACTTCAAGGGATAAGAATATAATATTGCCTTTATACAAGGGATTAGTAAGACCTCATCTTGAATATGCAGTACAATTCTGGGCTCCATACATGAGGAAGGATATAGAGGTAATTGAAAAGGTACAGCATAGAGCTACAAAAATAATTAAGGGGATAACACATCTGGATTATAATGAACGTTTGAACAGGCTGAACATGTATTCACTGGAAAAAAGAAGAGAGAGGGGGGATTTGATTCAGCTATTCAAGTTGGTAAAGCAAGGGGATACGGAGGGCTTAAGTTTCAGCAAGGATAACAGAACAAGAGGCCATGGGTATAAACTAAATAAGACACATGTCAATCGGGATTTAAGGAAGTACTACTACTTCAATAGGGTAATTGACATATGGAACGCGTTGCCAGAAAATATAGTTTATTCAAAGGGAGTGTTTGAGTTTAAGAGGCAACTGGATAGGCTGTGGGAATTGGGGAATTCATAATCATAGGACCAGCCTTGTTGGGCTATGAGCCTGTAGCTGGTCGTCAGTTTTGTATTTGTATTTGTATTTGTAAAAGGTTGTACTACTTTGTTAAGTCCCTTTATCCAACAAAATATATTCGCTCTGATGAAATTATTAAGCCTTATCTTTTATTTAAATATGATTCTCCCTACGAAGTATTGTGTGCACTCAAATTTAAGCAAAGTTTTCGGAAGCCATGAGCTAGCATAAAGAATAAAGTTATATATAACGGAATTTGGAATTTACATATTTATTTAAACTCTGGCCAGACTGTCGATAATGTTTTTTCAAGAGAGAGTTGACATTTCTTTTTTTTTATTTTTACCTGACATTTTATTTACAACGGGGAAGGAAGTATATTTTTCAACCGGTTATATGATGTGATTTTGAGAAATTTGGTTTTTAAGGTTTCAAAGCCTCCAGACGTGATGACGAACTCAAAATACAACTTTGTAATATAAAAACGTTTCAGAAAAATTTTTGTTAAATAAGGTAATGCTTATGTAATTCTTTTTTTAAAACGAGGAGTTGTTTACGGGAAATATTTCATGACGTTTTAAAGAAGTTTAAGAACCAAATGAACTCACTAAGGGGAGTCGGTACCTTGTATACCCATAATGTTAAATTGACAGTTTTTATGTTCTTTTTTCTCAGAAACTAATAAACATTTAAGTCTGAAATTTTTTTTTTGGTGATTAAATAGACTCTGATCTTTAAATTTATCAAAGCATTTACCTTAATTTAAAGTACTTTTTTTTAAAAAAATCAATTACTGAAGGTTACTTAAAATTTTTCAATTTTGGCTAATTTTTCACCGAAAAAAGTCCACTACATAAAATATTTTTAGAAAAATAACAAAAGTTCCTGTTAAAAGTTGCATTACCATATAATGAACATGTTGTAAAAATTTCATAAAAATATATTCAGTAGATTCTGAGAAAAAGGTACACGAGTATTGGAAAATACACTTTTGAGAAAAACACATTTTTATGAAATCAACTTGCTTACTTAAGAGGGTCCGTCACTTACACGGTTCCCCTTTCTGTCGATAGATGGCACCCCAAGCGCTCCTATACCCGCAATGTTAATTTTCTAGCCCCAAAGTGTTACAAATAGATAGTCCCTATAACCCTCATTCTTTTTTTAAAATCAAATAAAAGTGCCTTATTTTTTATTAAAGTTAGAGAAAGGGTGTCAAACTTGGTGTAATATTTATAAAACCACCTCTTAGTGAACCCGTCTGTTAAAACGAAACCAATTTCGAACCATTGGGAGGTAGCGACACCTAGCGACACTTAGCGACACCTACATCTTCTGTTAATTTTTATTGGTTTTCAAAATAATTCATGAATATAAAAACATTATTTTGACTTTAGGAACATTTAAGAAGGTTGTGAAAGGTGCTACCTATTTCAACAACAGTCTTCAGCGCTGTATTTTCATACATTCCGTGGCGAAAATATACGCTATATTGGCGATACCTTTGGCGAACAAAATCTGAACTGCCAGGTGATGCAAAATGTTAGCAACCCTACAGTTCCCTCCTCCCTGAATGGGAATTGGATTGGGATAGTTCCAGCGTTCCGTCGCCGCTGCGATAGTTCTCACTATCAGTAGGTAGGAATGGCTACTGAGATTTTAACTCCTCATGACGATTTTTATTCCACTTCCTCAAAAAGTTCCCAATTTCTCAATTTACTTCTGCGGTTTTACCCAGAGTGCCTAGTTTTACCAAGTTTGAGGCAATGATAGACTTTATATTTTTTTTGCGATATTTTGGCCTGGGTAATTAATAAGTTTCCCTACAAAATTAAGTGGCTTACAAGGGATATTTTTTATGGAACCCAAACAAGGGGAACACAAATTATTTAAAACTCAATTTTTAATTACCTAATTTGATTTTTTTTTTCAATTTAGCCGAAATTTCACCGAATTTCAACCGAAATAAGAAAAATAAAAAGTTAATAAAAAAAACTAAAGATAAAAAGAAAAATTTCAATGAAACATTGTTGGCAATATCCTAAATAACGAGCTGCCAAAAAAACTCATGAATTTAGTATTTTCAATATTCGAGGAGACATTAGCAATTTAAAAAGTACTTTTCAGGCCTCAAAAAAAGAAAATATTCGCACATTTGCAAGTTTTCAATACAAATTTGAAGTGCTATTTGAGTGTTTATATATTTGGTTCACAACTTAATGAACTTTAGCCCCCAAAATCGTAAGCCCCTTTGCGCTTTAATATAGATGCAAGCGGATCCTTGAGATCAAGCACACAGACCGGAAAATATATTATGTACTAACCAATCCACAATATAAATGCGAGTAGCTTGTATCTTTACTTTATTATATCTATATATCAGGTTCGGATCCAGCACGGCTCCATGGGGAGGGCACTTTTTCAGACCATCACCTTTATCTTTAGGAAAAAAATATCAAAATTTTGGCATTTTTCTATAAAGTATCACTCAAGATCCCCTTTTGGTACTGCTGGGGTTATGAGGGTCCTCTCCAAATTTTGTAAATTTGACCAGCAAAAGTAGGGTTTTAACTTTTAACTCATTTTGGGACTTTTTTTTGGTACTAATGAGTGATTTTTTGGGTTCAAGGGGGGGCACTTTCCAGAGTGCCACCCCCTGGATCCACCACTGCTATACGTATACAGGGTGTTTCAAAAGTCCGTTTCACGGCTTTTATTTGGAACCAACGTATCCTAGGGTCCTGGAAGTAAGGTACTGAGGTCTTTGCTCTATCTCCTTTAGTTTTTTAATTAATTTTTTTAACTTTTTTATTTCGCCGCTAGGGGTTCTGTATGTCCTTTCAATGGATTCTCCATGGTCACTTACCTAGGGGTATACCTTACTTCCAGGACCCTAGGATACGTTGGTTCCAAATAAAAGCCGTGAAACGGACTTTTGAAACACCCTGTATAGATTATTTCATTTATATCTATTTACTATATCTTGTACTTTAGGATTAACCAGACGCAACTGTCAAGTGTTCTTATAAATCACCAAAACCAATGAAATATCAAAATGAATAACAATTAAAATATTCCTGCTTCTGCTCTAGTGTCCACGCACAAGAAAACAACAGAAAAATCATCCATGTATATTCACAGTATTTCATCACCAAAACCCCATCTATTGTTCTTTCATCTCGTTTATTTTGCAAGTAATCTAGCAAAATTATGGTATTTTTGAAGAATGAACCCATCTTTCCTCAATTGCTGCTCCTCTCAGCTGACCCTCCACCTCTCATTACCTTCCTCCGCTGTCATATTGCTTCTTCACCTTAAATGTTGAAAATAATTCCTGCTTCTGCTCTAGTGTCCACGCAAAAGAAAACAACAGAAAAATCATCCATGTATATTCACAGTATTTCATCATCAAAACCCCATCTACTGTTCTTTTATCTCGTTTATTTTGCAAGTAACCTAGCAAAATTATGGAATATTATTGAAGAATGAACCCATGTTCCCTCAATTGCCGCTCCTGTTAGCTGACTAGTTCATCCTCCATCTCTCATTACCTTCCTCTGCTTCCATATTGCTTCTTGTTCTATAGAAATTTAAACTTTCCCAAATTCATTAAGTTCTCTTTTTAATCATATGCGTGTCCATGAACTTTGATAGCTGATCATTTTTTATTTTAATCAATGGATTATTTTACTTATCATATTATCTTGGATATTTAGTCCATACTTTATTGTATATTGCCGATTATGCATTTCTTGTGTATAAGCTGTTTACATTTGTTCAGTATTTTGTGTAACCCGATTCTTTTCTATTCATTATAGTTTAAAATTGCTTCAATTTTATGCAATGCGACATGCAGTTTCTTTTATATTTCATTTCCTGCAGTCTATTACTGTGGACAGTCAAAATATCCTTTGGATGCCAGTAAATAATATTGAACTGCTTCTTATAGTTTTATTTTTTACTAATTTATTTACTGCTAGTTAAAAAAAAAAGAAAATTATAAATATTTTCATTTGAGTAATGGAATATATGAATATTTGCTTTACTGTGAGTAATAATTTATATACTATATTATACATTTGGGGTTAGTGAAAAATAATGTGGTAGAAATATTTGCTCGACATTTGAGTGTATGCTCTGAAACTGCTAATCTAGATATGAATATAATATAATTTTGAATTGTTTCTTGTTTTTACTTCATGTAATGAATATTTCTTACCGGCTGCCAGTTATACAGCAAACTTATGTTATTTTTTAAATATTTTACTCTAACAATAGTTCCCACATACAGGCCCGTGCTGGGTACCTTCAGAGGGCGGTGGACAAAGGGTGAAAGGGCGAAACAAAGAGCGAAATCGCCATGAAAAATCACCGCAGTAAAATTAAAGCGGAATTTTTAAAATTTCGCCGTAGCTTAAAAGGGCGCCCTGAAAACACCGCCTATAGTTTTCCACTATCAAGGTATGTATTAGTACTTTTTTTTTCGCTTAGGGTTCCCCTAGTGCAAAAAACACAATATCTTGACTTAAGAGTCCTCCTCCCCGATACGCGACCTTGAACGCTCCCAATGTTATCCTATGGGACATTTTTCGACGCAGTTTGCAGCCTCAATTTTGATCGCACATTCTCAATTTTTGCTGCATCTGCAAGAGCAGGAAAATATCATTTTTTATAACTACTTTTAGTAGCTGAAATCGCATTATTAATATTTTTAATCAATTTTTGAAAGTGTCATAAACAGCTTAACCACCTTTTAAACATGAATTTCACTAAGATGTTTTTTAAAAAATGACACGAAAATTAGTTATGGCACTAGCGTATGCTTTTAAGAATCGAAAAATCATCATATTTTTTGTGAAAAATTGAAATATCTAATTTTAAAATGGAATTTTGTGAAATTTCTCTCATCGAAATATCGAAATTACAGCAACCCACTATTGATTGATGACCTCTCTCCTCCCCTCTCGCTCCGTCCGGTCCGGTCAGTGGGGTGAGAGTCGTTAAAGGGGGACTGGGGGTTGACAGTGTTGTTTTTAGGGATATGGGATATGGTCGTAATCAGTTGAACGCAGATGTGCTCGTTTTTCTTTTCACGTCTTTCAGTAGTCTTGTCAAAAATCTTGATCCGCGTATTGCTGAACTTCTTGATAGAAGTTTGGTGATGGTCTCATTTTCTTAGTTTACATCATATGACATTATTGCTTAATTTATAAATTTCAAGAGTTAGCAATCTCAATTTTTAAGAAACTTAGAAAGACAAATGAATTGCAAGTTTATTAATATTAATTAGCATTAATTAAACATAAGATAATGCTAATACCGGATATTTTATTCAAATTTCAAAGAAATTATTATTTTTATAATCATTATTATTAATTATTTTTTAATATTATTTTGTAGTAATATTATTTTTAATTCCTCTTTTAAAAAGTTATGAAATTTCTTCATTTAACCTTGGAGAAACACAAATCCAAAGTTAAATTGGTATTTTAATAATAATTAGATCATGATATTTTTAAATGGCTCATAAAATTTAAGTAATAATTAAGAAACCAACCCGAACTTGCAATACATGTTTATCGAAGGGATATTCTCTTTAAAATAAGAAAAAAAAACTGAACTTAATACTTGAATTTCATAATGAATGTTAAATTCAAAACAATTTAAATATCTTCAAAGTATCCCAAAATTAATTTTAATGATTCTCCCATTTTAAATTACCTAAATATTTTCCTATAGAGAACTGTTCTTTTTTAGATGAATGTTTAAAAAATATATTAACTTTCTTTCCAAAAAGTTAACGACTGCGAAGTGGACCATTTTCGTAAAAGTCGCACCTCATGCTTCGGCCTCAAATCTCTCCACGTAATTTGTGATTTTGTTGCCCGAGTCTCAATACACTACAGCTTTGTAAGGGGTGGGATACATTGGTTTGGAGAATTACAATCCATAAAACTGTCCCAGTATTTCCATTGAAATCTCGCAAGTGTTCCTTCCTTTGTTTACCTCCTGATATTTAATAACCTCCCTAGAAGCTCCTTGAAATTTTATGCACTAATGTTTTAGAGTTTTAGACGCTTATCAATGGTTTGTTGTGGTCAACGAAGCATGAAGGTCAAGGACGATTTTCTACTGCAAATATATCGTCAGGTGTTAAATTGCAGGGACTTGTGAATAGAAAAACAATTATGTAGATTTGAGGAAGATGCATTGCGGAGAAACAGGAGACCAGTAATCCAATTATTAAACGTTGGAACAATTGTAAAACGGGTAAAAATAAGTGCAAGAAAAAAAAATTCTTGCACTTTGGAATCCTTGCGTTAGGAATCGAAAAATAAAACGTCAAGCCCTTTTTGAAGGATTTTAATTATGGAAATTGGATTAGGGGGGGGGGCTGGTGTATCCTAATTTTTTTAACCAAATACTCAAATATATTAATTTTATCATTCATTTTTATTTATCTTTATTCTCAAACATGTTTCAAGAGGCTTTCAGCCAATATTATTCCTGTTGCATGAAGGATAAGAGTAAATTTGTAGGGAATGGGAAAGAATCAATCAAGTTCAAAGGGAAATGTTCAATGTAAAAGATATTTACAAACCCCTGAACAGTGAATATTTATGATTCTTTTCTCGTCATTTTGTATCTGAAAATGTTTGAATCCCTTTCCTTATCTGTCCGAGGATGAGGGGGCAATACTTTCACTCTTTCCGTTGCAACCCGTGTTTTCAGAATGTAAATCCCACTGACCAATGCTACAATCCTATAGCTATAACACTTGAATAAACAAACCAACTAACCAATCAACGGTACTTGCTCACTTCCCTTGGGGATCGCCATACCAATATATATGAGCTTTTATTTTCACGACCCAATATCTCTGTGAATATTCACGTTATTTTTATGAATTTTTTTACTATGAGTTGTTCATAACCTTTGCAACAATATTTGTATTGAGTAAGTCAGATACTACCAAATATGATGAGAATAATTTGTTGAGGGTTATTGTAGGGGGTATATCCTGAATCACACTCATTTTTGGCCACTAAATCGAAGAGGCTAAGGTAATTTTTGGTAGCTATTATTAAGTATTTTATAACTTTTTCGCATAGTTTTTAGAAGTAGTATGTTATCCTGCTACCTATTCAAGGTCAAAATAGGCGAAGGGTGGGTTGAAAAAACGAATGGACATTCAGCACGCGTAGTGGCTTCGATTGCGCGCTATACAAAAACTAGACATGATAGAGAAAACCTAAAGGCAGATTTGAAATCAGCATCAAAATTAATTACTACAAAACCCACATAATCCCGTTTCTGATGATTTTTTTAGTGTTGGCCTGTGTTATTTATTTACATGTACATGAAATTTTTTTTAATTGCTTATTTATAGCGTCAGTGTGGATGTAAAATGCCAAAAACAACGTTTTAACTTTTCTCGAAATGCCTGACTGGTGGGGCCCTATTGTAAATTTGTCCTACTAATTATGAGGGAAAATACCCAATAAACAAAGTAAGGTTTTTGAAAGTCGACATCACCCTGTATTTATATAGCCTAAACAAATATCAATCCAAATTACAGAGTAAGTTGAATAGATTAATAATTATAATGATTGTTAAAAGTACAGGTAAATCTTACAGTTAAAACGGATATATTATTTGGAATTGTTTTTTAATGAAAGTTACAACTCTACTCATTTTTTACGATCAACTTATCAAACAAGAGACGGAATAAGCGTGTGTGGAATCACGGAAATATGGTAGGTTTTTTGCGTAACCCAGGAAGAGAAGGAGTCCTCTCAAGCAAAAGCCTCTCACTCTTTTTTTCGCTGCGTTCGGTCAGTGGGGGAAAGAATCGCCAGGGGGTGATGGTGTTGTGTTTCAAACCTGTCTCTCTCCTCCAGCTTCA
Organism: Tetragnatha montana; assembly: GCA_963680715.1. NCBI lineage: Eukaryota > Metazoa > Arthropoda > Arachnida > Araneae > Tetragnathidae > Tetragnatha > Tetragnatha montana. The sequence continues at coordinate 59,232,649 of OY796680.1, read as the reverse complement.
CACTGGGGTGTGAAATGGGGGTCGTAAACAGTGGAACGCAAATGTTTTGGTTTTTAGGTCTTTGGATTTTGCAGTCCAATCGGTACAACCCGAAGTTTAGCAAAATATCACCTTTATTGTACACTGTAAAAAAAATCCCGTAAAATTTACGGTTTTAAACTGGCAGATGGGTTGGTTGTGGAAAACCGTAAAAATTACGAAGTAAATCCGTAAAAACAACGGTGTTTACCTTGCAAAACCAAAATCATGGGTTAAAATGGTGAAAAGCCGTTGTCTTTACGGATTTACATGGATTAAAATGGTAAAACGCCGTTGTTTTTACGGATTTACTTCGTAATTTTTACGGTTTTCCACAACCAACCCAGCTGCCAGTTTAAAACCGTAAATTTTACGGGAATTTCTTACAGTGTAGTCCAAGGTGCAACTTGCATTTTCAATGATGCTATGAAACTTGATACATATGTTCCGGGATCTATTGAATGAGTTTTCGATCGGCTGCTTAGAAAAATTTCCTTGACAATTTAAAAGTTTTAACTTCCCCAAGAACCCCAAATTTGATGTCATATGCAGTAATAATTTTTAGGAAAAGAGTCATCGTCCAATAGTCATCATCGAAAGAGTTATCGCCCCCGAAGCACCTGCGGAAGGGTTAGGAAGGATCTACGTATCACGTTGGCACACTCAAGAATTAATATTCATGTGTTGAAAAATGAATTTTTTTTCCTTTGTAGAAATTATTCAGTTCTTTAGTAAATGAAAGTTTTTTAAACGAGACTTAGTGTTTCACGCCGTTAGAAAATGCACGGCTAAGAATAAAGAACATGGCGTAATCCATAAAGCCTCCTATAGAGAAAGGGTGTTTTTTTTTCTAAAAACGCATACGCAATCATCACACACTTTGGCATCCCTTAGATCTGCAGTTTATAATCGTGATATAAGGTAACCCATATAGTATTTTTTTTTTCAAATATATCTATCTTCGGGATCGCATCTTAAATTTCTGTATAATTTAAAGCTTTCACCTTTTCATAAAATTTCAATTTTAGGTATTTACAAAGTGGATATCGTGCTTCTAATCATGTTTAAAATTTGAGTAACTACTATATAAATTTGAAGGCGGTGATATACGAATATGGGGTAAAAAAGGATTGGGGAGAAATTTATTACTTTAAAAAATTAAATTAAATTCCGTAAAATAGTAGTTTTAAAATTTAAAGTCCCTGATCGTGTCCTTAGTATTTTTCAAATAACGACTGCTATGTATCGTGAGGGATTATAATATTTAAAGTTTTTAACAGTTAGCATATTTAGTATGAATCGAACCAAGTATACACCACAAAAATATAACTATCATACATAAAATCGAGGTTTTTAGTGGTTTTGACGCCTTTTCCACTGAGGATGTCTTCCGATCTTTCTGAGGTATGAAAACATAACCCTTCCGGCCTCGGAAGGTTTCCGGAGATCGTCCTTCGGTCCTCGTGTCAACCCAATCCCCGGTGAAAGAAGATCATCAAATAGAAAAAAGATAACTCGTAAAAGGAGTAAGAAAGAAATATATTTGTTACAGAATAATAAAAAAAACCCTTTGAATTTTATATGAAACTGGGCTAGAATTTTCCAACGATTCCAAATCCGTTAGAATTATTTCAATATTTTTATTAGTTCAAAATTTGCGATTTGTGAACCCATATGGTCTAGTACTCGAAAGAGGAGATATAGATCTTGATATCGCTCTCTATGGTCTAGTCTAGGCCACCTGCGATGCCCCCTTTTCTTGGCTCCTCTCCGCACGCGCTCCTCTCCGCTCAATGGCGATAGAATTTATCGCCAACCTTCATAATCAGACCGGTAATGACCAGGACCGCGCAAGAAATTTCTTGCCAAAGATTACCCCCTCGCGATGGGAACCCATGCCACGCTATTTTGACAGCTCTTTCGGGACGCCATCTGGATTTTTTTTTATCGTGAGTCTGAGTTGCATTTTTTGGGAGGAGGACTCTTAACACTCTCAAAAGTATTGCTGTTTTGATTAAAGGCGCCCACCTCTATTAAGTAGTAGCCTATAGAGTGGTAGCCTACAGTCAAAACACTCAAAGCCTTATCAGTTTCGGAATAGGAGGGCGCCAAAATTTCCAGGCTGGAGGGCGCACCGGGATATGTCCCGGCGGCCCAGCACGGGCCTGCCCACATAATGTAAATCCCATCTTTTGAATCAACTGTTATATGTGGAGTATTTGATTTGACTGCAAATATATATATTTATGATTATCTTTTGCCAAAAAAAAAAAGAGAACATCAATGTGAATAAACATTTTCTGTACGTCCGTCATTAAAATTCATAATCATTTGAGTTTTGACAAAAAATAGAAAATTATTTTGTAATTTTGGTTGACTGGTCAGTGTATTATCTGAAATTGCTAATCTGAAAATCCATAAAATTTGAATTATTGCCTTTTTTACTTCATGTAATGAATATTTCTTACTGGTTTCAGTTTTACTGCTATTTCTAAATTTGTGTAAATAATATTTTACTCTACCACATAATATGTAAATATCCTCTTTTAAATTGACTGTTATTTGTGGAGTATTTGATTTCACTGCAAATATATATTTATAATTATTTTTTGCCGCAAAAAGAAAATGAAGTTTTATCTCCAAAATGTGAATAAACATCAACAAAAAGAGAGAAATACTGGGTAATTTTGCTCGAATATGATTGTATTCCCTGAAATTGCTAAACTTTTCCATCAATTGAATTTTGAATTATTGTCTTTTTTACTTCATGTAATGAATATTTCATACTGGCTTTCAGTTATACTACTATTTGTAAATTTGTGTAAATATTTTACTCTACCAATAGTTCTCACATAATGTAAATATTCTCTTTTAAATCAGCTGTTATTTTTGGAATACTTGATTTTATTGGAAATATATATTTAAAACTTTTTTTGCCAAAAAAAAAAGAGGGAGGAAGCTTTTTCTTCACAAATCAATGTAAATAAACATTTTCTCAACATCTAAAGACTTCTGATTAGTTGCTTGTTTCGCTATATTATATTTCAGAAAAATTCGAAAAGCTACCAGTTTTGCTGACAGGGAGTTTAACCGACTAATATTTTATTACATCGACGGTTTCTAAAACATAAAAAACTGAAAAATTTTCCCTTCACAAGGTGGGCGGTTCACAAGGAACTCTTTTAGGAACTAACCCAAAAGGGTCTCAAAATGAATTTCAACACTACATTGAGAGACCAATTTTTAAAAAATTTTGGAGGAGAACCCCCAAATCCCCCTCTAAAATTTTTACGTCTGTTATACTGTGTTTTTCCCTTGAAAGTTAAGCCTCTTAGATGAAGTTTTCCATTCGGAAGTTTTGCAAAAAAAAATATATATATTATGAGACACTTTTCAAAAGGGAGTAATATGTTGGAGGGGTTGACTGTTCGGAGTAACACCCCCCATGGGTCATCTCTAGTTACACCACTGCCTATCGGCAAAATTTTCTGTTCTCGCGGAGCGGGCTGCTAATTGCAAAGCGCGTAAGCACAGACGGACGACGAGGCCCGTGAACCTCTTCTCCAGTAGTACCAATTTCCTGTTCGGAGAAATGTCCTGTCAACCGAATAGTCTTTCTTTTATGAGGCAGGCGTTCAAACAAAATGTGTGTATCGAGGTGAATTTTTGTGAGATGGGCGCAGTGGCATATAGTATAGAAATTTTTTTCGGGAGGGGCACACATTTACTACCCAGCCCCTCCAACACATATTTCTCAACATCTTAAGACTTCTGATTTATAGTTGCTTATTTTACTATATTATATTATATATAGCGAAATAATTCTAAAAGCTACCAGTTTTGCTTACAGGGCGTTTCAACGACTAATATTTTATCAGTGAAATGTCCCGTTCGCTATAACGTCTTATCCTTATCGACAAAATTTCCTTTTTGGAGAAATGTCCTGTTGTGTCGACAGTGGCGGATCCAGAGACTAGGTTTGGGGGGGGGTGATTTTACCTATATGCGCATTCGACATTACAATCAATTTTCACTTTTACATTCAATTCGTAAGAGGAAGACACATAAAATATATTTGGTGGAAAGTTCCACTTTCTACTGATTTAATTGTAAACCATTAAATGCATGATTAAAATAATTCATTTTCCCTTTTTAAAATGGAACTTCTACTTAAATGCATAAAGTATACACTAATATATAACAAGACAGACCAAAATAAAGAAAAATTAGAGAAACAGAAAAGTCACTAAAAGTAAAATTACCGCAAATCCACGAATGCCTTTTTCTGTTTATAATTATTTCTTTTAGCTTTTTCACAATTTAGAAATTTAGTAAACCGAATTAAATCATTAGAACCTTGAAATGATAAGTAATAATGACATTGAAAGCTGCCCTGTTAATGTTAAGTTCTCAAAATAATAATAAAAACTTAATAAATGTACATAAAAATATTAAATCTATTACTAAATGATAAAAACAATTTTCTTTTGTATATGTATTCCGAATTTAGCAACCAAGAAGAAAATTTAAAATAGCAATTTCTCTTAATAATTAATACAGTGATATATACTTGAGTTTAAAAAATTATGAAACATCGAAACATAGTTTTAAAAAAAAGAAAAGTTGCAGAAAATGGCAAAACTACCTCAGCTTTATCTTCAAAAAAATCATTTCTTGGCTTTTTCTTAAAAAACGAAAGCTGAGTTCCACTGTTCGTTTCTGAGCACGACCATGTTCACTATTTCCGGAATCCATTTTTAGTGATAGTAAAACGCCAAATTTTAATAAAACAGCAAATCAGTGTAAAAAAACGAGGCAAGTCAAACGTTGGAAAGAAAATCAACTAAATTTTTTACTAGTACAGCTTGGCATATGTACGACATGCTCCGCCCACAAGTTTTGACTATCCCACTGCCAACAAATAGCTGTTATCCCCTCCCAATATGGGATTGCCAATCGCTCTGAAAAAGCTTTGATTGGCCCTTAAATAGATGTTGAAAAACAGTGAGATTAGAAAATATACAAACAAGCCGCCCGCTCTGGTTTTTGTGTGCAATTATCCCAGTAATCAGCCTCGATATGAGGTCCAATTCACCCCGATACAGATTTCTTTAACACCGGCTGAAATTTCCGGTGACCAAAGAGTACCGAACAACCCCAAGAGAGGAAAAAGTGGTCATTAGCGCGGACCCTCTGTCAACCCTTTTATCAGGGCTCGGGAAGGGAGCCCTCTGAAAAGTGATCGATGCATTGAAGTTATCATTTAACGAGTTGCTACTATTGCCGAAAAGGGGCACTGCGAGAAACCGGAAAAAATACTCGCTCAGATGGTGACAGCGGTTTCTCAGTAGATATTATTCACAAGTCAAGTTAATCGCTGTTATCGGGGATGTGATTTTCGGCCGGAAATTCGGCGAGGTCACTTTGTTGGGGGGGGGGTGATCACCCCAATCACCCCCCCCGTGGATCCGCCACTGTGTGTCGACCAAATAGTCTTTCGGGCAGGCGATCGAACAAAATGCGTGTAGCGAGCGAGGTGAATTTCGGTGAGATGGGCGCTTCCAGATATGCGGTTTTTTACAGATGGCATCGTTGCGAGCTTACCCCAACCCCCCAAACCGGTTCCTTCAATCCTCCTTGCATGGGGATCTTATATCTACCGAAATGTACAAAAATGTACGTGACAGATCCGTCCTTTGTTTTCAATTCTGAAACAGTGAAACTAGTGTATTTCTACGGTCCAGAACTATAGCAGCAAGTTCTGGTTTGGGTCTAGGGAAGTCTAAAGTAAAACACTAATAAAGGTTTGAATAAGGTGTTCAAAATTTAAATTAACTTATGACACCGACTTTCGATACCTCAAGACTTTCTACTCTTATATTTACCGAATATAAAAGGATAAAACTTTCAAAAGTGTATAATTTAAAAAATTTATGCATCTATGATAGTACGCTAATTTTTGACTCTAAAAATTGCGATCGGAATAATATCCTTAGGGAAATCACGATATTTCTGACAGAACTTTTTAGCAAACTTGTGCCTCGTGATGAGCAAAAGTTCAGCACGTTTATATTTTTGCCTCTTTGACTCGAATTTAATCAAAATAAAAATTCAAGAATTAAAGTTGCATTATTATCAATCATCACGGTATGGGTATAATTGAATTTTTCAGGATTACTAGAAATCAAACTCAAAAAGCTTATAACCTTAAAAGACCTTTAAATTTTTTTCTTAAAGTGGACTTTTCAGGTGATTTTGATGCAGTTTAGATGAACTAAAACTGATTTAGCCATCTCGTTAAATTTTTTAAACATATTTTTTATCATACAACTTTACATGTCCAGGGCGCCTGTAATTCTAACTTCATGTGTGCCGTCATAAAAAAGATTGAAAACAAAGGGCCTTGCAGGTAAACTGAATATTATAACCCAGGGATTTCCAACAGGCGGACCGCGGGCCGCATGCGACCCGCCGGGTCATTTTGTGCAGCCCGCGAAGCTCCCTGAAAACTCCCCAAAAAATAGCTTCAGAACACTTTTTAGCATACTAAAATTTTAACAAATTTCGGGGGAGGACCGCCGAACTCCCTATTTTCTGGAGGAAGACCCATCTTTAATTAATATTAAGTATTAAAAGATGTATAGGGTTTATATAGGGGTCAAAAATTTATATATCTTCTGAATTTTTTTAAAATACACTAGTACCTTAACAACATGTAAATAACCTTCTTCCCTCTCTCACCAATTTAGGGAAAAAAAAAGAACAATTTAATTTTTTAAATAACCCCCTTGACTCATAACCCCCCACAGAAATTTTAAAAGATTCAATTTTTTCACACAAGCGATTTGTTATTAGATTATGAAAATAAAAGCTATTGAAAAATTAGGTATTTAAAAATATTTTTTTTACTTATATTTAAGGGTTTTGATAATAAATTATTAATATTTTCGTATGGAACTGGAGAGCCGCAACTTTACTCCAAAAGAGCCGCAGGTTGCCGACCCCTGGAATACACCCTTCATTATAAGAATAAAACGTTTGAAGTTTGAAAACGTTACTAAAATCTTTGTGAATTGATTTTAAAAAGAAAATTTTTTAAATGAACAGTTTATCAGAAAATACGAATTGAAATCCTTTTTATTTTGAAGTAAAAAATATAGTTTAAATATTCTTTTATAACTTTTCTTTATTGACTTTTAATAGAAAACATCAACTTTTAAGATTACTAAAAATTCAACTTCTTGTCACAGCTGAATAAAATAAGAAAGAGTTTTTGAGACACCCCTCAATTCATTTCGAAACAATATTTCTTAGAAACGAAAAACAGCGTTTTCTATTGAAATTTGAAATGCAGTACAGTGGCTAAGAAAATAAAGACCGCTTCCTTGTCCTGAAATAATAGGGACCTCTCTTCCAACCTGGCCCCAGCCTCCTTCCAAAAACTGGATTAAAATCCACTTGGCTTAATTTTTTTATATAATTAACAGTGCTATCACTTTTATTTTTAGTTCTAGGTCTTTGAGTTAATTATTATCATAAGATAAGTTTCACACTATGCCCTGTTGCTGGTCTGAAAAAAATTATACCTTAATTAAAGATGAGGTGGGTCGCGATAGATTCTGTTCATAAAAAGTGGGTCGCGATGTTCAAAAGTTTGAGAACCCCTGATCTACATCTTTGAAAACGCGCCCAGATGGAAATGCAGCAGTTTACCGTTTGCGAAACCCCTGGATGTCAATGTCAACCAACGCTCTCCTCTCGGACATCTCATCTTTCCCCGTCTCCTTTTTCTTAGAACCGCTCTCTCCTCTCTTTGAACCAGTCGTGCCAGTATTTGGCGCATATCGCTTCCCATGGCTTCCCTCGTTAATTCGGCTATGTTCTTGGCTGACTTTCGATCGTGTGACTGTGTGAGTTTCAGTGCCATCTAGTGGGAAAAGGCGCAAATCGAAATGCTGACGGACCCTCTTAATATAGGCCTGCTCCATACCGTTTTATAAATTTACCCACTTCTAGTTATCGGAAAGTAAAAACCAATACATCGTTGGAAAGATCTTGATTTGTAGTACTTAAATCAATCAAAATAGTAAAATCGATTTTTTAAAAGTTTCAAAGTACCGACTCCCCTTAAAAAAAGAAAAATTCTTTAAATCTGAAAATTGCGGAAATGTAAACGCAAAGCTCTGTAATATAAATATTTACTTACTTTGGGATTATGAGAATTTTGTTGCTACGGTTGTTCCATTCCTCAATATTTAGTATCGTATAAAACCTGATAAAGATGTTTACAAGAATTGTGTTTGAAAGTGCATTAGGGAAAGAAATATTCTGCTTTATCATTAAAGTTCTGTCTAAACATTTTTTTAAAGCTATTGAAATAGTGTACAGTGCAAAAATAATGTATCGTTAAAAAAATATTGTACCTTTACAATAAATTACACTATATTTTGTTTAACACTATTTACCAAGTTTCCTTTATTTTTTAGATAAAATATGTGTTTATTTATTATTAGCTAAAAAAAAATTGCATGATAATAATGAAAAATATGCTGTTTTTTAGTTTAAAATGTTTTAATTTGTATAAGGTCCCCTGTTCGGCAAGTTCACGAACTTTTTCTGAAGGCCTGAAAAAGAACTATTTTCACTTGCTAATATCTTCTCGAATATTAAAGGAAGAACGTCAATTTAAAAATATGATTATTTTGTTAAACCCATGTATATATAGTGCTTCTTTATCACGCTTTGCGTACCGAACCTCCTCTTAGCAACCCAACAGGCTTTGTAGTGTTTACCCATTTTCTCCTTCCGCGTAGTGACGTACTGGGTTCAGGAAACGTTTCCGGACCCTATCACGTCATATGCTGCGTGAACAGATATTCTGTTGGGTTGCTAGGAGGAGTAGGCAAATCGTGATAAAAAGACGCTATATATACATGATGGGGTTAACAAACTAATGGTACTTTTAAACTGACGTTCTTTATTTCACTCAAAATTCGGACACCGCGTTGGGAAGTACTTTGTTTGTTAGTGACGTCATAGAGGGTCGTATAGTCGTGTTTATTATTGTGTTAACTTAGGATTACATTTGCCGTACTGCTATATTTAGGACATGAAAGAAATATTTTAAATCTGTGGTAAGAGTAATAAATTATGTTAAACCTGTAAAAGATTGCTAAAAAAAGACACAGACGCCCCAAAAAGTGACAAAACTTTCTGGTCGATTCAGGCCCCGTTTACATGGACCATATACCATATACCCGGGTATAAGTGGCTGGTATACCCAGCAATCCCTATGAAAGGGGAAAAAATGCAGGATATAAATAAATCCACCTATTTACTCGGGAATTTGAATACCCGCTTTTCCCATGATGCATTTCGGTCTCACTCAAAACAAAAGTCATCCATGTTAGGCTTTAGTTAGTACTTGTTGGAAAGTAAGTTCTTTTTTATTTCTTTCATTTATAACTCTTTCGATTACTATTTTAAATGTCGAAATAACTTGAAAATAAACTATTACGAACGCAAAATTCCAAGACGAAAACAGAATGTAAACAAACACAAATCGCAATGAATGATGGGACCAGTGACGTCTATACCCGGGATTTGAGGACTGGCCATGTAAACGGGTTTATAGCACGGTTTTCAATTTCCCTTTCTCCTGCATTATGCCCGGGTATAAGAGTGGGGCATGTAAACGGGGCCACAGACGCCCCCAAAAGTGACAAAACTTTCGGGCAGCCCCAATATAACCGCATGTCCCCACAGAGACGGTCCTCGGCACATTCCGTTCGTTTAAATACCACCGAGAGAGTTTCCCAGAAACATTCTTTCCGCTAGAATAAGAAAGCTCTATAGAGGAGTGGGCGATAATACAATCACTTGATCTCGAGCGCGCCATTACCCAGCCAAGGAGAGGGGAAAAAAGTATAGGGATTATTTTCGGGAGCTTTTATTCCCTGATGGGGAAAAGGGTTGATCGATAACACTGGGTGATTTTTACACACCTGTCAGTTATTTCGTTTTGGCGGGTTTGACTGCAATGGGTAATTTAGCAGGATTTTGTCGCGTTGTGGTTGAGAAAGTTTTTGCAAGAAAGTATTATCTACAGTCACTCCAGAAAGTATTCGTACACCCAACAAACTTGCACTATACTCGACAGCAACGCTTCTTGAACCCCGTACGTCACAAATGCGGAAGGAGAAATCGGTAAACGCGAAGCCTGTTGGGTTGCTAGGAGGAGTTTTGGTACGCAAATCGTGTTTGAAAAGCACAATATATATGTTACGGGCAATGTGATAAATCTACTGGCATTTATCAATGAAATTTATGACTTTACCCGCCTCCACCCCGGGCATTATTAATAATGCCCGATTAATCACATTGCCCGTAACATGTACATTGGGTTTAACAAAATAATCATATTTTTAAAATGACGTTCTTCATTTCACTCAAAATTCAGACACCGCGATGGGAACTACTTTGTTTGTTAGTGACATCATAGGGTCAACTTAAGTTGCTGTCTAGTATAGCAGGATTTTTTCGCGTTGATGTGGTTGGGAAACTTTCAGTTTTCGCAAGAAAGATAAATGATACCATTGGGGTCATTTACAGCACCCCTAGCGGCAAGAAGATGAAATTATCTTCAATATTCGAAGTTAATTAGTATGTGAAAATTGCAATTTTTCAGACCTCAAAAAAAAAAAAAAAGGTTTCCAAATGACTACAATGTGTAATTTAACAGGATTTTTTCAAAGTTTTTGTAAGAATTATGAAAATTTAGAGTTATGTATGTTGTGTACCTCTTTTAAGGGCCCTTCCATGAAACTAGATACACATCGGTTGTTAATTTTATCAGAATACATAGATCCACAAAAATTACATTACCGTTCTAAACATGCAAAATATTTATCAGGAAACGTTTAAATACGTCATGCAATCATTTAAAGTTCATAAAAACTTATTATAAGTTGACATTTTTTTTTTCTAAAAAGATAATGATGGGCTAAAGATTCCACACTGTAAAAGTTTATAGCACTTTTTTTGAGAATTTTTTTATGTGAAAAATTGTTTCATGAAAAAAAAAATATAACAAGTTAACTCAGTGGTGTGTATCTACAATTTCAATTTAGTAAGAAAAGAATGATAAGATTGGTGATTTCTTAAAAAAATATCTTTGGTCATAACTAGCGCCCATACTCTCAGTTTGAGAAACGCTTCAACAAAAACGACGCCCTAACACAGAAAATAATGCAGCTGCTTTATTTAAACTTCAGGAAGTTATGGGTGGAAATATTTTCGGCAGCTACACGGGGTTTCAGCTCTTTTGGTTGAAAATGAGAGTTTCTGTGAAAGATTATTTAAGCGCTGGGGTCTGACCTACCCCACGCGCGTCCTCGCGGGTTTATAAATAATCATTCTTTTTATTTTCTTATAATGATACAAAAAAACATGGTTTCTCAAAAAAAAAAATGTTCTACAAATGTTCGAATAAACCCTATAATTTTCCATTCAACAGTTTTCGTGAAATTAAAGTTTAGAACACTAAAAAAAACTTAAATTTTTTTCCGAAACAGCAGCGACTGCGGAGACGGTTAATTTTTTTTATTCTATAAATAGTTGTTTAGAACAATGAATGACTTTTAGGTCCCATTGTTACAACAATGATAAAAAAGATGCATTGCAACAATTAAGTTCAATAATGAAATAAATTATTCATTGTTGGTGATTCAACAGTGTTCTCAACAAAGAAAAAATCACTCCAAGTTAAAATAATTGCCATTTCAAAAAATAGCTAATCTCTCACTTCACTAATAAAATAATAGTTAAATTGGTTAATCTTTAAATATTAAAATAGTTAAATAATAGCATCTTGGACTACCTTCTTGAGAATAATGGGTAAGCATACATCTATTTGAATTGTCAGTTTAAGGCAATATCGATGGAGTAAGAGAATATGAATGAAGTAACATTAACTGGATAAAAATAGTTAAAAACTCTTTTAAGTTAAAAACAAATTTCATTTTTTTCTTTTTCTTTAGATTCATTTCATTTTATTCAGATTTTTCATTTTTCTTTAGATAATAAAGAGGTCATCGATGTCTTTGGAGACTCAAGTAAGTTTGATTTAAATGCTCTACACATGTGAATATTAGAAGCTTGATAAGAAATTTATCACTCTTTTATAACTTCGTTTATCATATTTAGTGTTCGGCACTAGTTAACTAGAACTAGTTGCAACTAGTAGTTAACTACCTATCAACTAGTAGTTAACTAGTAGTTTAACTACTTTTAGTTTAAAGTAGTTCAACTATTAGTTTAACTACTTTTTAATTAACTACTAATTAAAACTACTTCCAAATTTTCAATACTTCAAAAAATGTTTTAATTAAAATTTAAAAAGATATTTAAAATTTTTATCAAAGGTAGAGTATACTCAAATACCATAACCAGAAATAAAGACCATTTTTGCGGGAAGTATAAACGTTTTTTGTGACATAGATAAGAAAGATGTATTTGAATTTTGCCAAAAAGTAGATAATGAAAATAAATAAACTAGTTAACTAGTAGTTAACTACTTTGTGAAATAGTTAACTACTAGTTGCAACTAGTCCCAGAAAAAAATAGTTAACTACTAGTTACAACTACAATTTCCCAGACTAGTTAGTAGTTGGTAGTTAACTATTTTTTGGCCACTAGTTGCCGAACACTAATCATATTTAACTAAAACAATAAGTAAAATTGAATCGTCAGTTACAAGAAGGGAATAAGTCCAAAAACGAAGTTTTGAGAAAATCGAAAAAAACTGTATAAGTAATGGAATTTTTATCCTATAGCCACCAAATTTTTACAGAAAGTTCATGATACTGTTAAGAATACAGAACAATCAACGAAAAAATTATAAGTGTATTTTAAAATGTTCTACAGTTAAAAAAAGAGGATGGACTTATTCCCTTCTTCAACCTTATTGAAATATCAGCTGAACAAAAATATTAAAAATCACTTAAATTGACAATTAAATTATATTTCTGCTTAGTTCACAGTACAAAAATGAAAGATAGAAAGACTAAGACGAATAAAATTAAAAATTATTATGAACCTGCACGTTATTAAGGCTCTATCAATGGAGTAAGTGAATATCAATGGAGTCAAACATTCATTGGTTAAAAAAAAAAAGAAAAACGCTTTTAAATTAAAATCAAATTTAATTTTTTATTTTTCTTTAGATTCATTTCATTTCATTCAGATTTTTCATTTTTTTTAGATAACCTTGAGGACTTCTTCGACGCCCTTGGTAAGTTTGATTTAAATGTTCTACATGTAAATATTAGTAGCTTGATAAGAAATTTATCACTCTTTTATCACTTCGTTTATCATATTTAACTAAAGCAATAAGTAGAATTACAATTTAGTCCATGATGATTCAATAATTAATTATTAAATAGTCGATAATACTCTCATTACAGTAGTAATTTTTTGCCCTTGAAATTCTATTATCAAATTCATTTCTAAAAAATAAATTTTGTACATACTGATCAAAGGGTTATTGATGAACTTTCTTTTTTTGTCGTGAAAAAACCGATATGACGAGAAATTGAGATTTTCATTCATTTTTCCCTCATTCTGGATGTTACAATTCGATATTTTAACCAAAACCAAACCAAGTTACCAAACACATGCCTTATCCAATACTTGAATGACAAAAGTCGAAAATAAGATATTTCAAAAGCAACGCTGAGGTTTCACTTGAGCTGGTTAAAATGAAAGTGGTGTAAGTCCTCTGAAGTTAGTTTTTGTGTAAATGAATGTTGTTCCTATGAAGAAGGAAAACCAATCATTGAGCTCTTAGGTGACTAGTACACTTAGGAAAGGAATTTAAAAGAAAATTAACTAAATTAACTTAATTTCAAACTAAGGAATCTTACGGTAAATTTTTTTTGAAGGAAAAGACGCTTCTAAAGTCCAGACCCCAGAGCAGACTGCTCCCCAAGAGCCCTCTGCTGATTCGGTGGAAGCAGATCCCCACCCTGAAGTCCCAGAGCAGACGGCTGGACAAGAGCCAGAGGAGGAGGACTCGGTGGAAGTAGATCCCCACCCGGAAGTCCCAGAGCAGACGGCTGGACAAGAGCCCGCGGAGGAGGACTCGGTGGAAGCAGATCCCCACCCGGAAGTTCCAGAGCACATGGCTGGACAAGAGCCCGCGGAGGAGGACTCTGTGGAAGTAGATCCCCACCCAGAAGTCCCAGAGCACATGGCTGGACAAGAGCCCGCGAAGGAGGACTCGGTGGAAGCAGATCCCCACCCAGAAGTCCCAGAGCACATGGCTGGACAAGAGCCCGCGGAGGAGGACTCTGTGGAAGTAGATCCCCACCCAGAAGTCCCAGAGCACATGGCTGGACAAGAGCCCGCGAAGGAGGACTCGGTGGAAGCAGATCCCCACCCAGAAGTCCCAGAGCACATGGCTGGACAAGAGCCCGCAAAGGAGGACTCGGTGGAAGTAGATCCCCACCCAGAAGTCCCAGAGCACATGGCTGGACAAGAGCCCGCGAAGGAGGACTCGGTGGAAGCAGATCCCCACCCAGAAGTCCCAGAGCACATGGCTGGACAAGAGCCCGCAAAGGAGGACTCGGTGGAAGTAGATCCCCACCCAGAAGTCCCAGAGCAGACGGCTGGACAAGAGCCCGCGGAGGACTCGGTGGAAGCAGATCCCCACCCGGAAGTCCCAGAGCAGGCGGCTGGACAAGAGCCCGCGGAGAAGGACTTGGTGGCAAGAGATCCCCACCCGGAAGTCCCAGAGCAGACGGCTGGACAAGAGCCCACGGAGGAGGACTCGGTGGAAGCAGATCCCCACTCGGAAGTCCCAGAGCAGGCGGCTGGACAAGAGCCCGCGGAGGACTCGGTGGAAGCAGATCCCCACCCGGAAGTCCCAGAGCAGGCGGCTGGACAAGAGCCCGCGGAGAAGGACTTGGTGGCAAGAGATCCCCACCCGGAAGTCCCAGAGCATACGGCTGGACAAGAGCCCACGGAGGAGGACTCGGTGGAAGCAGATCCCCACCCGGAAGTCCCAGAGCAGGCGGCTGGACAAGAGCCCGCGGAGAAGGACTCGATGGCAAGAGATCCCCACCCGGAAGTCCAGACCCCAGAGCAGACGGCTCGACAAGAGTTCTCTTTGGATGCATTGGCTGTTCCCGGTGACACGAAGCCCTTAAGAAACCTCCTCTCCACAGTCACAAAAGACCCTGGGGCAGACATCCATAAAGACAGGGAGCTTAAGGCCGCTACAGAAGTCCAGACCAGCTCCCCAGAAGGTTCCCGTCTCGGAGAAGATGACAGATCCATCTGGGCACCACAAGAGCCCTCTCTGATGGACACAGATGAGCGACCCGAGACCACGACCGGCAACCACAAAGACAGGGCGCTTTCGTCTACCGACCTGGATGAAAAGGAGGATGAGAACCTCCAAAAAGTGCATGCACAGACTTGTTCAGGTCATGTGGAAGAAAACGGCACACCGTCGGACCCCCCCTCTGAAAGGGACGGAACATCATCCATGGCTAGCGCACAAGGAGCACAATGCTCCATGGAACTGATTGACACCACTGAAATCACAGAGGGGAAGATGGAAGAAGCGACGGACCTCATCCTGCCGGAAAATACTGACCACAAGGGGACTGGACCAGAAATGGCACAAGAAGTCGGAGACGTTCTGCCGCCTGATCAGACTGGGCTACCCAAGAAGAAAACCTCCGCCTGGAAACGGTTCAAGAAAAGTTTCAGACGCATGATCCTTTGTGGTTCAAAGTAAGCCCATTTAAACCCATACCAGCGCCTAGTTTTAACTTATAAAAAAATAAAAAAAAAGTTAAAAATATAAAAAATAGAAAAAAAAGTTTAAAAATATAAAAAAAATTTGAAAAAAAAGTTTAAAAATATAAAAAAAATTACTACAACAACTTATCTGGGGATTTAAAAAAAACCTAAGTGTACAAGCAGCTTACAGTAGCAGTCCGAAGATAACATGTGGAGGGAAAAAAGGGAGTTATCTAGATGCGAAATAAACGGCAAGCCCGCTCGTTTTTTAAAATTACTTAAAAAAAAATTCTAAAGTAAATAGATTTAAAAAAAAAAAAACGAAAATATGTTTTTAACTTTTTAATAGTGTAATATGAAACAGATTTTTTGCTAAGGACACTGGCTATCTGTTTCATCCCTTTTCAGCCCAATGTGTTACACATTCGACCATCCGCAGAGAACCATCTATGGATTAAACATTTTTCCGGCCTAAAGAAAATTAAAAAACCTGTTTAAATAGATGATGACTAAATAGAAAACCGGAAGTTATCAAAAAAGTTTAATTTTCCCAATACTATGTATCATCGTTTAGGCCAATTTCCAATAGAAAATAAGTTGATTCTTCGACACCGGGGGCTCCAATTCTGCCGCAGGCAGCAAGGGCAATTCAACTGAAGTTCTTCCCCCCACCAGAGAGCGAGGAGGGTCGTGGGGGCTGGACATCCCTCAGTTTGGGTTCTCTTTTTGTGGGTGGCCCTCACCTGGACTCGGGGAGGACGCTCTTTCGAACCCAGATCGCCGTGCTGGAATGAAAGGACAAAGCACAGGCGGAACGACCGACGTCGGACATTTCGGGCCACGGGAGAACCCATTCGGTCTGCCCGTGATCGGTGGTCGAGTGTTGACCGTCACCGAAAACGGACACTTGGAAAGACCCCCTGCGCAGAGAGCAGCGAATGCTTTTCACCGGAGGGGGTGGGCTAAACAGGTGTTTTTCCCGGTGTTGACGGAAGTGAACCGACGTTGTAGGGTCAACATCTTTTCATTTTATATTTTTTTGTCTAAATTAGAAATGTGGAAAAAAAATAAGTTTAAAATTTAAAAATCAATAAAATAAATCAAAATTAAATTGCAAAATAATACGTAACAACATTTTTTCTTTTTAAATTACCTTTTCTTTCAAAATTTAACGTTCAGAAATTCTTGCTGTTTTAAATTTTTTTTCACAATACTCGGCGTACGATTCTTTAGAGTAGTTTTAAGCACAATCAAACGTACAAAAGTAAGGATCTCTTACCATTCGGCTTTCCAAATTTAAATCAAATTTTAAAAAATTATTATCTAAAAAAATTGAAAAAAAAATATTTTTGTATATATTTCTAAATTAATTTTTTTTATGAATTACCTATTTTATGTCTAGGTATTTTTTTGCGATTTTTTTACGTTTTTACTTTTATAAAGTATTAATTTTTAATTTCTAAACTTTTATGTACTTATTTAATTAAGTATTTTTTTGTAAATATTTTTTCATCGATTTTTGTAAATATTTTTTCATCGCTTTTTGTAAATAATTTTCATTGTCTTTTGTAAATATTTCATACCAATTTTTTTTTGTATTTTAACTGTAAAAAGTGTAAAAATTTTTTTTATGTATTCATTGACCTTACTTTACGTACGTTTGATTTTCTGAGTTTAAAACTATTCTAAATTATCGTACCACATTGTATATATTTTCATTATTGCACCTTTAAAAAAAAAAAAAAATTGAATTCATTACTTTACGCCTTTCTTTATATTTCAAAATTACCAAAAAAATTAAATAAAAAAAATACTATTTTTAGCCTAACACACAAAAAATAACGTTTTAATTTTTTCATTATTTGGTATCCAAGCAAAAAAAATGTAAAATGAAAAGATGTTGACCCTATAACGTCGGTTCACTTCCGTCAACACCGGGAGAAACACCTGTTTCGCCCACCCCCTCCGGTGAAAAGCCTCCGTCGCTCTCTGCGTAGGGGGTCTTTCCAAATGTCCGTTTTCTGTAACGGTCACCACTCGACCACCGATCACGGACAGACCGAATGGGTTCTCCCTTTGTCCGGAATGTCCGACGCCAGGCGTTCCGTCTGGGTTTTGCCCTTTCATTCCAGCCCAGCAATCTAAGTTCGAAAGAGCGCCCTCCCCTAGCCCTGGTAAGGACCTCCCACAAACAGGTGTCCCGCCCCCACTACCCTCCTCGTTCTCTGGTGGTGGAAAGAACTTCAAATCAAAAATTTCAACAGAAATTTAATTTCTTATTTGTTCAATTGACCGCGACGAAGTATGAAACCATTTCATCCATAAATTAATAAATAGTTAAATTTCTAACGAGCTTCCTTTTATTTCGTCACCTAGATACTCCGTGAATCCAAGGGAGGGTGATAAGTCTGCTAATTTCAGGTAAAATTGCCCATGGTAAAGGATTAAAACTTTAAATTTTACAAAAAAAAAAAATGAAATAAAAATAAAATGGAAAAAGTAATTAACTCACCATGGCTTATTCAAAATTTTCAAATACCTCTAGCGCTGGTATGGGGGGCATATTCAAAGTTTAATTTGGCAAGCATATTTATGAAATTTATTAATAGCCTCAAATAAAATACATATAGCTTCAAAATACGATTATTTTATTTCTCTTTTGTAACTTCTTTTTCAATTTTCTTTACCACATAAATATAGATTCATCTTACGAAAGCATTCGATTTCCATAATTATTTTCATTTGAAAGGCTATTTCATTTGTTCCCCTGAAGATGATGATAGTATTATAAAATTACTAGTAAATACTTATCAAGCCAATATAAATGGTATGGTAAGAGTTCAATGGGGCACAAAACCCCTATTGGGACGCCAACAAGACTAAATACTTAAAAGTTCAGGCTAAAAAGCCACCGTTGAACGCAGTCTATGCGTTGCTATTAAAATCTTTGTCTTACAAATCTTTATGCACAATAAAAATTATTAAAATTATATTTCTTTCATAAAATTGATGTCCTTTAAAAACTTAAATAAATTATTATGATAGTTGTCTCCAAGGAGTTCACCTAATGATGGATAAAAAGCTCCAAATCTCTGCTCCAATATAAATGGCGTATAGATATAAGATATATCCAAATAAAAGTCGCTTGACTTTAGAAACATTCTGTTAAGCAACCCAAAAAAAAACCAAAAACAATCTAAAGTAAATTTGAATTGAAAGTTGGGATACCTGGTTCTTGCACCAAAGGCCTCTTAATGCGACGACGATAGGAAATACGTAGTAGACCTGGAGCCAGTGACATATTTTTGTCACCCATTTCCTCTCAAGCGATAATTGGTGGAATGCTTCAGGGAGTTGTATCATAAAGCCTGGTGAGCGTCAGCTGCTTGTCCGTGGGTGGGTTGAGCGGTCGTAGCCCCCCAAACACGTAAAAAGAATTAAAATTTTCAGTCAAACCCAACCGCTCCCATTACGCGGGAGAAAAGCGGTTGGGTTTCCACTTCGTTCCAGTTATCGCTAATTTCATTGATCAGAATCTTCGAGGAAGACGCTCCTAATGTTAAAACGAGCAGCTGACGTCTATTCCACCGCCCTACAGATAGCTGACGAATTTTTTTCTTCTAGATATTGGGTCTACTATAATGTATCAAAGTTTTAGCCGGGAGGAATTAACTGAAAAATTTTAAATTTTTTCACCGCTCAACCCACCCACGGACAAAGCAGCTGACGCTCACCAGGCTTTATGATACAACTCCCTGAAGCATTCCACCAATAATTATCGCTTGAGAGGAAATGGGTGACAAAAATATGTCACTGGCTCCCGGTCTATACACTGTAAAAACAAATGGGTATTATTACCCAATTATGACCCTATTTCGAGGTTAAGATGTATTAAAAATTAATGTCATTGAACACTGCAAATATAGTAAACTTCAAATATAGTGTAAACATAATCTTTGAATGGTTTTGCAAGAATTAAAGGGTGTTATGTCTTTCTTTTTGAGTTCAAGAAACTCCAAAACCAGTGAAATTCTAGTCTGCCAACCGTGAATTATCCAAAACCCATTCTTTTAACTTTTGTAACACCACTGGCAACGGCAAGCCACCGCCATTGTTTATCAACATATCAACGCCGTGATCATTCATCGCCGCGTACATGAGGTAAGTAAATTTTTAACCTTACAAGTAGCCTTTTTACCTTATCGGCATCACGTCAACCAGCGGGTATTTGATCTTTTTAGTCCAAAATTAGGTTGAAATATTATTTTGGTCAATCCAACATCCGCGATCGATACGTTAGGCTTAGGGTCCGCGCTTAGCTGTAATGTTTCCCCCGTTCATAACTTCGTCGAAAGATTATTAGTTTTATACAGCACCTTCTTATATTAACAGGCCTTTTAGAAATAATGAAGGGAGTGTGTCTGTACTTCTTGTGAATTGTCCTCGTTTTGTGAATTGGAAATTTAAAATTAGTGTTATATTGTATTTTTTCGACCAGATATACATGTTTTGGGAAAGCATGGTCCAGTTTTGTTGATATTATAAAATCTTTAAAGAAAAAAATGACTTATAATTATTACAGAGAAGCCCAAAAAGATCTTACAAAGCTTAAACAGTGGTTCTCAAACTTTTGAACATAGCAACCCACTTTTTATAATCAAAATCTATTGCGACCCACCTCATCTTCAGTTAATTACCCTATTCCCCTTACAAGATTTTAGCTTCATGCATGTGGGTTTTGGTCACCAACTATTTTGTTACAATAATTAATTACATGCCTGTTGCCTGTATCAATAGAGGTTAAATTAACTCTTTAAAAAATAAAGGGAAGGATTCGAACCTGAGCACATATCAAATTGTTTAATTGTGGGAGCAACAATGAGCTCTACCTCTACATTACTACAATATTATCACAACCTGTCATTGTCAAGTATCCCTATGCCGCTTGTTAGTGTGAGTGATCATAATTGCATGAAAAATGATTGAATGAATTCAATTTAACTTTGTAATAGGAAGGTAAAAATATTTTGATTTTTTTGGTAATTCCTTCAGTTTTTAATTACTGAAGAGCAATAACTGCTGTCCAGTTTCAGCTTCCCGGCCCATGCCAGTATACGATGTGTCATGTTCATTTTTGCACCATAATTTTTTAGGATATTGAGTTTCTTTATCTTCATAATAAGGTACTTATCCGTTAGCCAGGTGCAAGCGAAAAATTTCCAAATAATGTAGAATGAATTAAGGAATTCTCTGTTCGAACAGTCGCCTCCTGTGAAAGAACATCTGCCTCTGGCGCATTTGTTTCATTTTCCATTGACTGTTTTGTCATTCGCTTCGCTTGGCAAGCATTCGGTTCATAATTGGCGAGTGGCGACATTTGCGCCCGGCTAACGGATAAGTACTCATAATAATAAGGTAACATTTGTTTATTCTTGCCTGTTTATTGCTTGTGATTTAAAATAAATGACTTAATTTTGTTTATTACCAAATGACATGATATTGGGGGTTTACCAGGGTATGATTGTTTATATTTATCCAAGTTAATTTAAATTCTCAAAATATTCATGTAAAGACACATTTATTTTTAGGTAACTGATTAACTAATTAAACTGATTAGTCGTAAGATACAGTATCTTGAAAGAAATGGTTGTTATTTTGTGAATCGAGTACTGTTTGTTTATAGTTTATACCCCACAGCTATAAAATTATATGTTGTACTTAACTAGAGTTGTAAAATTCTCGGTAATAAATAATCTTTCGGAGAATATTCTTCTAGAAGCTAACTAAAATAGCTTTTTTCTCTCTTCAAATTACTTTTTACTCTTTATTCTTCAAATTAGTGCATAGATCAATAGTGTTTTAACCTAACTTTTAAAGATTTTAATTTTTTTAAGAGAAGGTTTTATATGGAAGTGACTATTGAAAATAGTCTATATGGAAACCAGTTCTAAGTACATAAGTAATATAGTTGTTTTTTAATTTGTCGAAAAAATTTTGTTTGTATAAAGTTGATAATGCTATTAAATTGGTTTTTCCTTTTTCCTTTCCAGTTACTATAGTGAAGTGGGCTGCATGTGAGTGCAAGATGATGGCACTCCTTTATTGACTCTCTCGCAAGAAAAAAGAAGTCTGGCTGCAAAATTACACCTAGGCAGCGTTGGATGCAGGCAAGCCCATTACAGTAGGGTGTACCACTGGGTCCTACTGTCCCACCTCACGAGTCCCACCAGCAGTGGTCATTGCCAGCTCTTTAACTAGACATTTGTTTCGGGAGGAGTTTTGACCCAACATTATTTCTAAGGTAACCTCAAAGCTTTACAACTCTAGTTGCAACTATATAATTTGTATTCCCAATCATTTGTATGTATGGTGGCCAGGGCCGTGCTGGGTACCTTTAGAGGGCGGTGAACAAAGGGTGAAAGGGCACCGCTATAAATTATATTAGTAAAAAATCCCGTAATTTTCTGTTATAGTACCTTATAGGCGACGTTTTACAAATTACTTTTCACATTTAGCAATATACTGCTATTTGAGATGTTTTGATTGTTTTATTTTAATATTTGATTTTTTGTTACATTAGATTTTTAGTGACACTATTTTAAACAGTCATCATATTAAGAATAACATTGAATCCCTATAATTAATGAAAAAGTGATAGCTGGTTTCCGTTTTGCATATGCACTTATACGCATTTTACATTTATTTTGGTGCACTTAATTTCAAAATTTTGTCAATAATGTGAATCCCAAGTAAAATTGAAGGGACTGGGGTCCGTCCCTCCACCAGAAAAATTTTGTAACTTCCCCCACAAAATAGTTAGTTTATTTTGAGAACCTTTGGAATACACCAACAGAAGACCACTTCTTGTAATTAAGAGAATTTTCAAGGAAAATCAGTATATAATGGATTTAAAAATTTCAAGGGGGGTTTGGAGGTCCTTCCTCAAACAAGTTTTGAATTTTTACTCTTAAAAGTAGTGTTTTGACTCATTTTGGGACCCCTTGGGTTACACCCGGAGAGAACTGCAACTTGTAAGTTACATTAAAATAAAACTAATAAATTTCGCTGTAGCTTCAATAAAGAAGGGTGCCCAGAAAACACTGCCTGGTCTTCCGCTGTCAAAGTATGCATTATTTTTTTTGCAAATCAACACCCCAGCCTAGCAATTTCAACGTGTTTAGCTAAGGGCCCAATAAAAAATCAACGTTGTGGCCTTATACAATTTTGTAATTCATGTTTGACAGAAAGTAGCCTTAAAATCAGAGAAACCTATTATTTTTAGTTAATTATATTATCAATATTATTTTTATTATCAGTCAAAGGCAATCTTTTTTATGACAAATGACAATGAATGATTTTTTCAAAACACTAATACTAAATTGAAGATTTGCAATGTATTGGGAAGGTAGTGTTAAGGATGTGAAATATAGTACTCAAGATATGAAAAGTAAAATAAATACTATTTAGAATAAACAGGTATTATTTGTTTTATTTTTATGTTAAATGTTTTAAAATTAAAATATTATTTTCAGTATAAAAACAGTTTTGCAGTAATTTTTCCTTTAGAAAAACCTCAAATTTATTGTATTTACAAATCTACATTAGGAGCATTAGAAACCTAATAATCAAAGTTGTTTTCAATTATACGTCTTTTTACGTCAGTCCCTTGAAAGACGTATAAACAGTGCTATACTGTATACTAGTTCTATATTCTCCTATTTTAAGTTATTAATTCACTAGTAAAAATATTTCAGAAAATCTTTTAATGTTAGTACTTTTAAACAGGTCAACCCCCTGACGCTTACTCCTCGCAGCAAAGGTCCTCTTCACCCAGTTTCGCCTTTTCCTGTGATGGACAGGTCACCAGCTCTTCACTTCTCTCCCTGGTCCAGCCAGTTCACTGCTCTGGTTGCCAACTTCGCAGACATCACTGAACTAGTCTTCACACCTCTTTCATAAAGCTGGATGGACATTCCAGTAAAAAAAGCCTAGACCTCGCCTCAGCTAGCAAGGCGAGTTCACCTTCTAGCAGCCTACTCTTCATACTATTCTTCTCTTCCAGACAACCGTTCATGGTCAACTCTGGTAGCAACATGCCTTAACTGTTTTGGGACAGGTGGCTTATATATGTGCTGGCAGCGAGTCGCTCCTACAGGCCAGATGGCACACTTGTGAGCCAACACTTACTTAAAAAGGCCCAGAATATTTTGTAGGAATAGCAAGATTTATATACTGCATTAAAAAAATGAGTAACTGGAATTTAGTGTTCTCTTTTAGCTTCTTAGCTAATATAAATTTGTACAAGTGTTCTATGGACTAACTATGAGCCTTAAAATATGTTTTTGCCATTTGATGATTTTACTATCTTACTATTATTCTACTATTTCTTAAGATTTGGCTTGCCAAAGACAATCAACTTGGTTGCAAACCTCAGTTGTCAACCAGGTGACTTTGTTAACAACCGAATTGTAAACATAAACTTAAAATTATCAAATGAATATAGTTTATATTTTGTGCACTTTCAATTTAAAATTATCTTGAGTTAATTTTTATATGCTAAAATTATATAGTATTTTTATTTGCAACTTTAGGATTTCCTGGACACAAATCTTTCTCATTGTATTATTATATTGGCAACAGTTTATTATTTGCATATGAAAATATTACGAAAATTAAAAAAGTGTTGACATTTTAAGTGTTTATTTTAATATTTGATTATTTTTTGGTAATTTAGCATAAAACTTGATGGTTGTTCCCAGCTAATCCTAAGGTACCCTTTTATTCTTATGCTTTTTATTTTGTTTTTAAAATGCTCCAATTAAGCTCCACCTGCCTAGAATTTGAAGTTGGCAACCAAATCTTTAAACATCAGCATTGAGATAAAATATTTCCATTTTGGGATATTTTTCTAAGCAAAATTTATCTCAAGTGTAGAAATGCTAATTATTTACAAACATAGTTGGATAAAACAAAAAACTCTGCACACAAAAATTCCTTCAAATAGTTTTTGCAAACTAATTAAATTCCCCCATGTCTTTTGAATTTTGACTTAAAAAAAATATTGACTGTCCCAAACCTAAATACTGTAATGCTTCATAAGCAACAACAGTAAGAAAAAATCAATTTATTTACCAAAAATTTAAATTATATGAAAAGATTTTTTGCAAAATTCTAAAACTAGCTGCGCTTGGCGTGCGTGTGTGCTTCTATGTATCCAATGTATTCTATGTTTGTGTTTTCTTCTCAAAGTATGTTTACAAAATACTTGTTTTGAAAAATTTTCAAAGAAAATGGAAGGTTAATGTTTAAATTTATATAGCATTAATTTTAAAGGTGTTCCTCCATTTAAGTAAGGTGTACCCCTAGGTAAGTGACCATATTGCTGAATCCATTTAGACAGCATCATACTTCTGGGCTTTCTAATTAACAGTGTATTTTATTGAATGTGATTTCAATAAATTTGCGCATTGTGTTACCACTTATTTAGTTCTAATTTTTTTTGTGTACTACTTACTGGGTTTTGCAAAATTTAACTTCATTGTTTTATTTGGTTTGAATTCTACTTTTAATGAAAATTATGGCTGAAATTTGCCAATTTTAAGTTTAGAAATTTAATTCTTTTAATTCAGATATAGACTATTTGATATTTTCCTGTTTAAAATGATTTTAAGAGGGAGGTGGTGTATATTTACGGCCATATTCACCACTAACCTAACATAAAGTTAACCTGGAATCAAAACTTCTAATTGGTAGTTGAAAAAGAAAAACAAGTTTTAAGCCAATCAGAGTGCTTGATTCCAGGTTAACCTTAGGTCAAGTTAGTGGTGAATACAGCCGTTAAACACCTATTTTATGAAACAATTTCATGGTTTCAAAACTGTAAAATTTGCAGAATTTATTCCACAACAAAGCCAGATTTACACTTCTAGCATCTAACTCATTAAAGGTTTTAATATTTTTATTGTATACTAAAATTAAAAATATTTGTGAAATTTGACATAAAATTTTCAATATATGAAAGCTCTACCTTTAATCAAAATTGCTGTGAAATGATTCAAAGCTTAAATAACCAGGTAAGTGTTTCATTACACCTTTTCAGAAGGGTGTTATGCATTACACTAAATATGGTGGCAACAAAGTTTCCACCTAACTTGGGGTAATGAAACACCTGTTTAATTACACCAAAAATGGGGCAGCAAAGTTCCCCTAGATTGGTGTAATGAAACCCAGTTTAATCCTGGTGTACCATTACTAAAAGTTAAGTGGAAACTTTGTTGCCACCATTTTTAGTGTTTCATCACTCAAAATTTTTTACAGTGTAGGTTCCACATCAGACAAACAATCTTTCCTCTTCGTAAAAGAGCTTTTCCGTTTAAGCGGAGAAACATAGAGCGAAAAGAATTCAGACGAACGTTTTCTGGCTCCTTTGAGTTGGTTGGTTGTTTAGGGTTTTATGGCGCAAGGCCCTGGCTCCTTTGAGAACATTTATCAAAGTTTTAATTGCCTTTAAAAGCAGCAACAGGAATTCAAATAAGCCCGGGCAGCTGAATACGCTTATGCAAATGCCGAGATTGAAAAGGGGTGAAGAGAATGGGTGGGAAAGGCGAGTGTGGCAATTGCGGTCAATGGCAGTAGGGTGCGGGTCCTCTCAAATTAGGGGATGTCCCAGTGGGAACAGTTAGTTGCGAACAAGGATCCAGTTCGGTTCCAAGGCGAGAACACTATTGAAGATCACATCTCTCTACCTTTACACTCAAATAGACCAAAAGTATACTCTTTTCTATAAAGACCACTCCAGATCCTATAAAGTAACTCAATAATAGGGGGTCCTCCTTTAGAATTTGACATTAAATAACTTTTAGTGGAATTTGTTTTCAGGCCTCATGAGTAAATAAAGTAGAATTTTAAAAAACCATGATTTATTGAAAACTTAAGAAATTTAAAGTATGAAAAACGAAAGCCAAAAGGGCTGGCTGCAGAAAAGCAAGAGGAAAGAGCACAAAACAAGCTACTAGTTGGTGGCTTTAGTTTTTCAGACGTCCACATACATAAGAGAACAGTTCCAAGTTTAAACTGCGATATTAATTGATTGGTTTAAGTTCTAATACAGTTCGAGGATTAGAGTCCCCCGCAAACTCCTATTTGATCCACACAAGAGATTGATTGAATTGATTCAGACAGCTGTGGGTGAATTTTTGCTCAAGTTTGTGAGGGAAAATCTCTACAAATCCAATTGCCATTAGTTACTAACAAATATTTTGACTAGTGACCGCACCATTACACCCTCTATGGTATTTTGCCTCCATGGTTCTTTGTAACCAGGTGGCTCATTGTATTTAAAATCATGACTGTTAAATCACGTGCATTTAAGTTGTATATCATTTAAAAAAAAATACATTTGTTATCGTCTACCGGGCTTCATTCATGTTCATTTCTCGACCATTTTGGATTTTGAAAGTTGTGGGACTAGTGAGGGCCCGTAACTAGAATTTTGTTTTAGAGGGGGGTTGGCCGAACATTATTTACTGAATCGAGAAGCCCAGTGTGCGTCCCCGTGTAACAAGAAGTTCATCCAGGCTTAAGAAATAATGTTCGGCCTAACCCCCTCCCCTCCGAGACAAAATTCCACTTTCGGGCCCACACTATAGTCTCACAATTGGCAAAAATCCACCTTTCTCGAGAAATGAAGATAAATAAGGTAGAGAGAGGAGGGGGAGACAAGAGAAAAGGAAGATATGTAGACAGAAAGAAAAGAGCTATGAAAAAAAGAGGAATGAAACAGGAGAAGTTAAATAATACCTACATAAATAGCAATGTAAGGTTTAATAAACCTTTTTGTAACCTAACGGTGGTACTCATTTTAACGTCTGAATTTCTGAGGGGGCAAGGGCCTTCTCGACCCCCCCCCCCCTTATATAAGCACCTGATAAAAAGAGAAGGTTAATCTTAAAGTTGCATGCTATATGGGTAAGAGAAGTTCGAAGAAAGAATGCCAAATAATAGAATAAACCAGCGGTTCTCAAACTTTCCAACATAACGACCTACTTTTTATAAATAAACTCTAACGCGACCCACCTCATCTTCAGTTAATTTTCCCATCCCCTCTACATGACTTCAGCTTTGTGCGTGTGGGGTTTGGCCATCTACCATTTTGTTACAATAATAAACTACATTAGAAATTGTTAACTTTTTTGGTATTTAAAAAGAAATATTTGAACCTAAACTTATTTAATTGTGGAAGCAACGATGAGCTCCAGAATCAGAAGGGGGATCTGGGGGACCTCCCCCAGAGAAATGTTTGAAATTTGACTCTCTTAAAAACAGGATTTTAACTCGTTTTTTTGGGGATAAATTTCAATTACAACATCATTTCCTAAGGCAATTCTTGAATTCAAAAATTTGTCGCGACCCACCAGTGGATCACGACACACAGTTTGAGAACCTCTGGAATAAACTGTCAAGTTCCGACCAAAACAAATCACAACTGTCAAAATCCCCAATCGTCACCCAGTCCGCCATTGTCTCCAAAATGCGGTAAATAAGCCTCTCTTGCTATTAGACGGCTCATTAAAATAAAGCACCTAATACAAGCCATTCCGCGAATTCTTTGTGTGCTGTCTCTATTAAACCCCTGTATATTATACTCCTAGAGGTGCGCAATTTGAATACTATAAACTCTTTTACGGTTCATAAAGTCCGCCGTTTAATGGCTTCTCGGCATAGCAGCGGAGTTCGACAGTGAAAGTGAATTGCAATTGAAAGCTTTTGAGAAGAGGTTTCAAGGAAGATTGTTTTTATTACGGTTGTATATTTTGTGACACCTGTTCTTTGTTAAAGGTGCATTTTTCGATTGGGAAGTTACATGATGAGATGTTGTTTATGTAATAAAAGTTGTGTCTTTATGAGTATACTTAGTATCAATCGTTAATAAAAAGAAAATTCATTAGTAAAATGCTTTTGGGAAATAAACCAGATCATTTCGAGGTGTTATACAGGGTGCATAGGAAAGTCCCTTTAACCTGAAAATACTCTCGAACGGAGAGAGTTACCCAACCTATGAAAGTTGATTAACGGTATAGTAAAGCGACTATGCTCAACAATGCAAACAACCGCAGCGCCCACAGTGGCAAAATAAGAAACTTAAAAAGATTAAATTAAAAACCTAAAGAGATAGAACAAAATATTCAATGAGAATATTGTTATCAATGTAATAAGAAACACACTGGCTTTCAAAATAGAGCAGTTAAGCCTTTTTTAGATTTAATATAACTGTAGGTATATTAAAAAAGTTCCTAGAATAAATGTATATAGTATCTGAAATGAATATAAATTAAAAAAAATGACATGTTAAAAGCAAAACCTTATGAGGGATTATGAAAAAAAATATGTAATATAATCTACAAAAACTGAATAATGTTGCAAAAAGGAAACTATATCATCGTGGTAAATATTGATACTTAATTTATGGATGATACATATAAAAAGATCCCACAAGATTCAATAGTATGAAGATAACTCAAGTACTAATATAAATTCATACTTCAAAAAAGATGGAATATTACGTTTTTATCATGGAACACGAAGTCATAGAAGATTAAAACCGCATAAAAAGCACTCGGTTTAAATTAAACTCTGCTCTTACAATTTGGAAGATATACCTGGAAAGAAATTAAAACCCGTTTTTTTTTTAGATATCCAAGTAGAAATTATTCCGCGTTTTGCAAAAGATGAATTCATCTTTTTTCATCATCCACCGCGACGTTAAATTCCCCTAAGGAGCTACACGAAATGGAGTTTTGTCTTTTAACCTTTTCTGTCCTGACCGGCCGGAATTTCTATTAGGTTTATCGGCGATTTCGGGCGGTGTGAGGTTCGATGCAGATCGATTTGTTTCTCGAAAGGTTAAAAAGCGACATTAAATTTATTAGAATGGCTTTCAGAAAGAAATGTTGTCATTAAGGTTAATAAAAACGTTGCTTCTTCTACCTGGTGTAGATGACACAGTGCGGTGGATTTATGGAGGGTTTCGTTAATCATTTTTATAGCCTTCTTTTTTGGATCAATAGGTCCAGGGCCGTAACTAGACTTTTGTTTCGGGAGGGGTTTTGACTCAACATTATTTCTAAGGTAACACCAATCGAGTCCATCTGTAAGTTAAGTTTAAGATCCCTTAAATTACAAATTTTGCAATGTGAACTCCCAAGTAAATAATTGGGTGTCTGGAGGTTCTCCCCCCAAACAATTTTGAAAATTAAAAATAGCGTTTTAGCACCATTTTGAGACCCTTTGGGTTCCATCCGAAACAGCTTCTTATACACTACAGATTTTTCAAGGAGGAAAAATTATAAGTAGACGTCAAACTTTCGAGGGGTCCAGGGGTCCTCCCTCAGAAAATTTTTTGAAATTTGACCCCCAAAAGTAGTATTTCAACTCATTTTGAGACCCTTTGGGTTACAACGGAAGTGGATAGCTCCTTATAAATTTGCAGAATTTCCAAGGGAAAACACAGTATAAAAATTGATGTTAAAATTTCGGGAGGGGTTTGAACGCCAAGAACCCACCCCCTGGAGAGGCCTTGAATAGGTCATCTCTGTTGTTATTAGACCGAGTTTTCTTCAAGAAACGGAAGCAAGAGAATGATGTCGAGTCTATTGGATACTATCGACAACAACGTTTCTAGAACCCAGTACGTCACTACGCGGAAGGAGAAAATAAGTAAACACAAATCATGTTGGGTTGCTAGGAGGAGTTTCGGTACGCAAATCGTGATAAAAAGACACCTATAATACATTAGTTTAACAAAATAATCCTATTTTTAAATTGACGTTCTTCATTTCATTCAAAATTCAGACACCGTGTTGGGAACTACTTTTTTTTAGTGACGTCACAGGGTCAACTAACGTTGCTGAACGCGGTGTTGAGTAATAAAATAATAATTTTGATTAAATTAAAATTAATTTAATTAAAATTTTGAGTAATAAAATAATAAATGATAATAATAAACGATTTGAAGGGAAGGAGGTTTTAAACAGTGTGTCTCGAGTGTTTGCATTAAAATAACAACTATGTAACCCTAATTGAATTATCTGAACGATTACCAAGTATGTATTTTGCAACTTTTACATTCTTAAAGAAAAATATGAGAGTGGATAAAGCATAAAAAACTAATAAATTAATGATCCATTTTATAATTATTATGAATTGAGAAATTGACCCTCAAACTGTAAAACAGGAGGTTTTTAGGGGATTTCACCAAATTTTGATAACATAAAACTGTGTATTTTGCGTTACATAAAGTAGGAGTGATTGGTACCAGTCAATTTCGATAACATTATCCGATTTATAACATTAACCGTGATCACATTACTAACCGTGAGTCGAGTAATAAAAAAATGTTAAAACTGATATATTGACTACCCCAACATCTCAGTTTAATCCATACCTTAATTGAAGAACTTTCCTTCAACTCGCTTAGCATTGTCGTATACTAACTACTATCACCTCACGAACAAAGACACCACTGATCGCACTTTAATCACGCCTCATCTTTGTCTTTTAATTGGCTCCTCCGATAACCAATGGCGAGGCCGCAACAAAGAGGAGCACTTCTCTCCGCATGCAGCGACTCGTCATTAAGTAAGAAGTCTGTGAGTCAAATATTAGCACTGTTGGTCTCGTTAGGCTAATGATCGCACACTTTCATTAATTCCGGTTTCGACCGGATTTTTAACGCCTCATTATCGGCCAAAGTGTTTTAGGCCTGTGCTTATATGGAAATTCCTGCTGCTTTTGGTAAACTCGCGTTTTGGAAAATATCCCTGTAACGGGGATTTTGGTTGCATGGAGGGACCTGTCCTATTTCTTAATAGAGGTGGCCAAATTTGCTATTTTTTGAAAACATAGCAGTTACGTTCGTTAAGGCAAAATAGCAGCTAAAAGTAGCTGTGCCAAAGATTAATATTTTTGAGGTTGAGGATACAAGGCGCTATTTTTTAGCAACTACAGTAGCTGCTACTGATAAGGGACATGATCACGTTTTCCTTTCGTTTCCTGCTCTTGCTAAATTTAGACGATTATCATTGGTCAGCGCGTAGCAATATAAATGCGATATTTTTGACCGATAGAGAGGCTGCAAATGCTGCTAATTTTTAGCAGCATTAGGTTGAATTAGGTCTTAATTTGGTTGAAAATTGTGGATATTTTTTTTTACCCTTTCAGACCTAGCCGCTTCAAAGTTTTCATAGGATTGGAAGAGGTGACAAATAGGTGTGAACGAAGCGTACACAGACCATAGGGCCGTTTTAGGGGGTCAAGGTCGTTTCCCTTCCAAAATTCTCATGCCGATTTATATTCTGTTTTTTTTTTCTGGAAAATTCAAAAGTGTAGAAAATAGTCAAAAATTAGTCAAAACACTACTTTTTAGGGTCAAAATTCTAACCACTAAGTAAAATTAGCAAAAAGCTGACATCAATTGAATCGCCAGTTTGGAGAAAAAGGGAATAAGTCCAAAAATGGCAAATTGACTTTTTGTGTGCAAAAAAAAAAAAAAAAAAAAAAAAAAAAATCCAAATATCACTCTACACATTGGAGGAGAAAGGGAAAAAATAACTACCCTCTATAGGCAGATATAGTCCCTTGAAATGGGGTGAAGTCGATTTCCACTCATTGTATTTTTGATTAAATTTTTTTAAAATTCTCTGCTATTTTAAAATTCTGCAGACAAATCTGAGAATCGCTAAATGATTAAAATATTCATTACCGGAACACTATTTAAATTTTATAATCAATAAAACACAAAATTTAAAAAATAATTTAGAAAGTCGAAGGTACACATAATGTGTACAGCATATACAGCATCAGAAATAATCAAAATGCAAATTTAAACCTCTAAAACAGTATAAATTCTTGATAGGAGGTTAAACAGATTTCGAAAAAAGAATTTCCTCTGGATAAATAAAATCCTCATCCACGATTAAAATAACAAAGGAAAAACGCTTTAACCATAAGACTCAATTTTCGCAATAATATAACTTTCCACATCTCCAGAGAAACAATAACAGTCGAGATGGAAGGTATATCAACCCAAAACTCTTCATTCATAATTAAGTCCATTTTTATTAGGTGTTTCTCACGGAAAGCGAAAAAGTTAATTATTCCTTCCATTTCTAATTAGCTTTTTAATTGGAAATCCCTCCCCCCCCTCTAAGAAAAGCAAAGAAGTCTCAGTAGGTAATCTGTAGAGATCCGAAGACGAAGAAGAAAATGGAGATGGGCTTCAAGAAATTAACTTTTTAATGAGGGTTTTACAGTTAGCTCCTAGATTGTAACGCGCGCGCTTTAAGATATTTTCGCTTTTAAAATGAATAAAAAATAGCGCTTTTTATTATTATATCTTTTGGAAAGATGTTTAAATATTAACCAGTTTATTTTTTTTATTCAGCCATGAACGAAGTTATATTTGAGTAGTTTGACATAACTACAAGCTGGAGAGCTATAGCAGTTTCTGGGTTTAAATATTCGATGTCTGAAAATATTTAGTATGCGTTTTAAAGTGCTTTATGTTTGGAATGTAGTATTTTGAAAGTTAATATTGGATTTGTTTGAACAGAAAAAATTGCTTTAACCCTTGAGGAATTTTATGATTCCTTATGACGATTGAAGGGTTTGTAAATTCAAATATTTATGGAGTTAAGTTTTTTTTTTAGAATCTGTAAGAATGCGATTTTTTTTCTTGTTTGGTCGTTATATATGTTAACTCAAGTTAATAATAGTTTATATGTCATGGACTTATTTTTGAGTCTTCAGCTCATTTCAAATGTCAAACTATGTTGGTTTTTTTTTTTAGAAAAACTCATTATAAGCACTTTTAATTATACTCGTTACAGAAAATTGTGATGGCAATTAAACATAAAAGATGTTAAACTGTGGTTACAACATTTTACAAATTGAAAATTTAAAAAAAAATATTTTGTATGTGTCTTCTAATTAGTGTTAAGATTGTAGTGAACAAGAAGTAACTGCATAGAAGTCAATAGAGTAGGTAGAATAAATAAATAAAACTAACAGTTTTTTACTCTTTAAAATAAAAACTCTAAAAAGCGTATTTACATACGTTATTTTATTTAAAATAATTTTTTTTATAGTTTAAAAAGAAATGGTTGTACTTCTTCTTTGTTCGACTTTAATAATTGAAATAATCGATAGACTCAAAACGTTCCGAAATAATATTTCAAGTTGTTTCAGCCCTGAACATAATATATTTGCTTTATTTATTTATTTCTTGCTAATAAAAATTACACCTTGCATCACACCTTAATGTCAGATGTCAGGTCCATTATTGTAGGGTAGTGCATATTTAAAACGAATTTTTTTTTATTACCCTAATTTTTATCATTTGTGAATCATTTCTTGTAAATATTTGTCATTATAAAAACATATTTAATTGAATAAATTTAGGAGGGGGAAAGTTATCATTTGTGAATCATTTCTTGTAAATACCTTACACTATAAAAACAAATTTAATTACATAAATTTAGGAGGGGGAAAGTGCAACTTCAATTACCAATTTCGTCACAAAATTTAATCCTAAATATGAGTAAAATTAAATTAAAAATTAAAAGCTAGAGTACAGGACACAGGAAACCATAAAAATTACAGGCTTTGAGGGCATTCGCCTACTACACTTTTTACATTAATGAGATCGTTGAAATATAATCCAATTAAGAAAGAGAAGCAGTGCTGGAAAAAAAAATATTCTCCAGTGTGTTACATAATTAAAATAAGTCGTTGCGCATATTTTTTTTTACACAATGGGGGAAGGAAAAATTATGGAAAGAAATATTAAATTTTTAGAAGGGTTTTTTCGCTGAAGTCAATTAATATTAAATTTCTATTATCTTTTGCTTTCCTCTTCGGCTAAAAGTAGGGTAAATAAAGTAGCTGATATAAAAAAAAGATGTTAGAGATAACATTTTAGGCAAAAAAATATTGTTTTTTTATGTAAAGACAAATCTAAGAGTTGAAAAAAATTTGACAATGTTTATCAATTCAGACGATAGTTTTAAGTCATTAAATTAAATAGTTATTAAATGTCAAGCTAAAGTCATTAAGTGAAAATAATATACATGGCAGGGAATAAAAGATTTCTCTTTAAGTAGTAACTCTCTTTAAATATTTTGGTTTCATAATTAAGTTTTTTTTTCTCTATAAATTGCATTTGTTGAAGATAAAATTGTTGCATTAAAAACATTTCGCTTTCTGTTTTATGTTTTTTTTTTGTTTAAAAAAGTTAATAACTCATATTAATATAGAGAGTAATTGAAATTGTATTTGTTAATGATCTGTAAAGAGCATTATCATAACGACGCCATTTTATCTTTATCAAATTTATTTTCTTTATTTTCTTGAAAGAATAGTTTATTTTGACCAAATAGTCGTGTGTTATTTAAAACTGTTCGTTCACCTATCCTCGACAGCAACGTTTCTTGACCCTATGACGTCACTAACAAAGTAGTTCCCTTCGCGATGTCTGAATTTTGAGAGAAATGAAGAACGTCAATTTAAAAATATGTTTAGTTTGTTAAACCCATGTATTTATAGTCTTTTTATAACGGTTTGCGTACCGAAAGTCCTCCTAGCAACCCAGCAAGTTTTATGTTTACGTGGTTTCTCCTCTCGCGTAGTGACGTTGTAGGGTCAAGAAACGTGGCAGTCTAGTATAGCAACCCAACAAGCTTCCTGTTAACGCAGTTTCTCCTTCCGCGTATTAACGTCATTGGGTCAGGAAACGTTGCTGCCGAGTATACCTATAAGGACTAAAAATATGTTTGCGTTTGGGTAGTGAGTCACGATAAATCAGCTCTAACCCATCATAATTTTTAATGGAAAATACTCAACTCAACATGGTGTATGAGGGAGGTTGCAGAAAAGATAACTAACATCAAGAAATAAATTTCATGGAAATATTTTATCGTTACCTTACTCAAAAGTTCGTTTATAAACGTCATATTACACTAAAATCCCTTGACACCCCTTGAATAAACGTCCATACTAACACATAAACCTAATTTTTTATAATATAACATAAATTCTGCTTTAAAACCTTTTAACTTATAATAAAATTTGTTAGGTATAATTCATCTTCATGGTAGATTTTAGGGAAAATTCCCATTATGGCTATAATTTAGTGTTCTATAACAATAAAGGTTTTTTTTTAAAAATCATTTTCACGCATAACGCCAGTGAAACTAAAAACACTTTACTTCAACCATCTTTTGAGTTTCCATTATGAAACGATGCATTTGAAATATATTGGGGTTGGGAACACACTGGACGATTAGTATCGCTCGATGTAGTTAAGATCCTTATTAATAGGTGGGAAGAAAGATATATTTAAGGTTATTAACTTTTTAGGAAAATAAAAAGAAGGATTTCAACCTGATAGTATGGGACTGTTTAACTGTGGGAGCAACAGTAAGCTCCACAATGAAAGGGTGGTTTAAAGGTCCACCCCACTGAGATTTTTGAACTTTTACTCTTAAAAATTTTCAACTCCTGAGAAAATTCATAAAATGAGTATTGATCCCACTGTCAGAGAGCACTACGTTTATAAACCACAGAATTTTTTAAAAAATATTATTGGAATAACCTATAAATTTTGCATAATAAGCATACACTGTAAAAATTCCCGTAAAATCTACGGTTTTAAACTGGCAGCTTGGTTGGTTGTGGAAAACCGTAAACATTACGAAGTAAATCCGTAAAAACAACGGCTTTTTACCATTTTAACCCATTATTTTGGTTTTGCAAGGTAAATTTTTACGGTTTTCCACAACCAACTCAGCTGCCAGTTTAAAACCGTAAATTTTACCGGATTTTTTTACAGTGTATTAAAGTGACACACATATGTATTTTATTGTCCCTTGCGTTTGGCACTGATTAGGGGACTTTTTCCTGTTGCTCATTTTATTCTTTTTACTATATAGTAATTTGATAAATTTCAAAAGCTAACAACATGTTCGTAAAATTATAAAAAAGATACTATAATATTTAAACATTCAAACCCACCAGTGGATCGCGACCCACAGTTTGTGAACCTCTGGTGAGTGCATCTCCTCCGATTGATAAGTATCTTAACGGCTTTGAGCGTCTCTAGTCACCCAGTGTGTCCCAGGCCTTAGTAATTCACAACCAAGGGGGGAAAGTTGTCATTTAGAAGTCGAATTTATGTGTTGCAGTGTGAGTAATTTGCTCGTAATGGCTTTTTCACAGTTGGAAGCCCCCTGTAACATACATTACTTCTTTTGTGTCACTTCACCGATATTTTATACTATAGAAAGAGCAAGAGTTTTGTAGAAGTGTAATTAATTTTCGATTGAGGAGAACGGTTCGGAATTAATGATCTCATTGGACGAATTCGGAACAATGAGGAACAACGATCTGAATGAGTAAGAATGTCTGGGGGTGTGTTTGAAAAAAAAAATGGCGCTTTGTGATCTTTTGTAAAAGCGCAAACATGAAAGTTTCAAAACTCTTGGTGTTTGTAAAGATAACAATGTTTGTGGAGTTTTTGTTGAGAAAATTGCATTCAAAATAATTTTCGTTAAAATTGTTCGTTCAGCGTTTTTTCCCCCCATTTTGAAGCAGTTTTCCAAGTTGCAAATGCTTACTTAGTATCGCTACGTTCTGAATTCGTTACTCAGTTGAAGTTCTCAAGTTTTGGTTCATTAAAAGAAAATATTTAAATTTGATCAAAACGTAATACATTCGATCTAAAGCTTGCTAAAAATTACTGGAATTTCTGAAACGCTTTATCCTGTGCTGTTTTTCCACTGCAATACACTTGTTCTGTAGAACTTGTTTTCCCTTTAGAGTAGTCTGTGTGTGGAAAAGCCAACTTGCAGAAGTCAATCTGATGTTAATCGCTATTTAAATAGATGAACTGGTTCCACTGGTTAAAATTAAACGTAAATGTTTTAAACTTTAACTAATTTACTTTTTTTCTTGATATTAAAAGTCGAATCATCCCGAATATTTCAAAAATGGGTGGTTATTTTAATCGAAGGAAAATCCAAATTAAAGGATCCTTTGAGTTTTTCGATTAGGTATATAACAAATTGCATTCCTCTGAATACACATGGGTGGATTGGGAAAAAAGCAGGGAAGATCTTTGCTCATTCCCCTTTTTTTAAGGATAGTCCATTTTTCAAAAGAAAAAAAAATGTCTTTAAAGTTAACAAGGGGGTGGGGGTCAAAAATGATAAAAAAACATGCTTAACGTACTATTTAAACGGCCCCAATGTAAAAAAAGGACTTCAGTTAACTACCCTAAATTAAACCAACTCCATACAACTAAACACACAACCATATCAAATGTAATTAACTCATTTAAGAATTTAATTACGGAATCCTCACTATAATATACTACATTTTGCTTCATAAAAGAGTTCCCTAAAAAACTATTATTTAACTTTACCGTTTAAAGGATTTTCCCACACAGCGAAGATCCTCTACATTTTCGCTACTCCTTCTTTTAGCCTTTCCATGCTGGCCGCTCCGAATTTCTATAGGATCCTAAATAAGTATCGGGCGTCGGGGTACTGGGAGGGTTAAAAGAGACTTTTCCGTCTAAATTTCATTTATCGAATCTCTATCATCATCATCGGGTTCTTCTCCTTTATCTCTCCTCAACTAGCTTAGGGCCGGGACACACTAGACGACTAGAGTCGCTCGATGTCGTTTAGATCACTTATAAAACGGTGGGAAGAAAGAAGGGAGATCCACTAGACTAGACGATGCACTTTTATAAGAGTGAGGGGCAATGCACTTTTTAAATAAAATACTGTACAATTCCAGCTTTTTTTTTAAAAAAAAAATTTACATTCGATAAAGATGGTCGAGAAAGAAATTTTGTCACAAAATGTTTATTGATTATTATGCTTAACTATTTTTTTTTTACTTAATTTCAAAGTTTGTCTTTTAAATAAAGGCGCGAAAACAGCTGCTACGTCACAAATAGTTGTGTGACGTCAGGTGGTACAATGACACACTAGTAACAGCCAATCAAGAATAGCCTTTCGGCGATTCTCGATATGTTTGTTTGTGTCAAATTACGTCACGAGCTTTCGAAGTCAACTCAAATTTAGCTATTTTTATTTTCAAATATCTAAATATTTTTTTTTAAACTTTGAATGCGGATTTTTTAAGTTAGAACCGTTTTTTACCGGAAAAATGGCTTTATTTAAAGAAATACGGGAATTTTTCCATTGGAATCTAATGAACACTTTATAGCCTAGCCTCTATATGTAATTCGAAGAAAATTGGAATATTTTGCGAGGCCACTGCAGGCAAAAAGAGAGGAGTATTTCGCTCTGCTATAGGAGTAGTACATCCCATCAAGTCTTCTTTCTTCCCACCGTTTGATAAGGATCTTAACGAATTCTAGCGACTCTAGTCACCCAGTGTGTCCTCAACCCAGCCCGATATATCGGACTAGGATTTTATGTTTCTTTTCTGAGTTGTTGGTCCATTCTTTTTTATTGCCCAAATTAAATAGAAGAAGGGACGAACGATTTTTTTTTCATTCTTCGAGTTAAGCGGAACGAAAGTTTAAAGTGGCTTTGTTCATAAAAACTGATGGTGTACATAGAAAAATCTTTAAGAGGCATAAGCCAAACTTAATAGTTTGGGGAAATTGAGTATTTAATGGGCTGTATTAATTATGTATACATATATATATATATTTTTAATTTTATAAAATTTGATTCTCTATCACAGTTTAAATTTTTATTCCCTCTATTATTATGATTAGTTTTCTTGTAATTATACACATTTTAATAATTAATCTGTGTGGTAACTATAGTAACTTTTTTTTCTTTGCAAATTCAGACACCGCGATAGAAACTACCTTGTTTGATAATGACGT
Source organism: Tetragnatha montana (assembly GCA_963680715.1). Lineage (NCBI taxonomy): Eukaryota > Metazoa > Arthropoda > Arachnida > Araneae > Tetragnathidae > Tetragnatha > Tetragnatha montana. Next base: position 59,192,901 of record OY796680.1, on the reverse strand, counting down.
CATAGGGTTAACTAACGTCGCTGTCTAGTATAGTTTGAAATAAATATTTCTTATTCACACCATTAACTTTTAAACTCAGCAAGAAACTCTTTAAACTAAGAAACTCTTTGTAAATATTGAAAAATATTTTATGTAAGTTAGACAGAAATTGGTTAAAATGCTATGTTAATGTAAAATTTTAAAATTTGATTTGATCATTAATTTATAAAAGCGTACTTTTCAAACCGATACTTATATCTTATATGAGGCTATAGTCAAAAATGTAACAGTTATATAAAATCTATATCTAACAGCGTAGGTGTAACTCTCTCTCTCTCTCTGCACGGCTCTACAGCCCCTGGTGGGCCTTGGCCTTCTCTACTATAGAACGCCACCTTGCCCTCTCTCCTGATTTCCTTTTCCAATTTTTTATTTTCATTTTGTTTAGGTCTTCTTCAACTTGGTCCAGCCATCTTAGTTTAGGTCTTCCTCGTTTCCTATTACTATATAGTTTTCCACTCATAATTTTTTTGCACATGTCAGTTTCCTTCATTCTTTCCACATGTCCAATCCACTGTATTCTCATAGCTTTAATGTATCTTATAATATTTTTCCCTTTAATCAGCCTTTCTATTTCATAGTTGTACCTTTTCCTCCATGTGTTATTTTCGTATATGGCTCCAAAGATTCTTCTCATTATTCTATTTTCAAATGTTCTTAACATAATTTCATCTTTGTTAGATAACACCCAGGTTTCAGAACCATATGTTATGATTGGCCTTATTAGGGTTTTATATATCTGCACCTTACAATTTCTAGATAATAATTTACTTTTTAGTAGTCTACTATTTGCAAAAACTGCTTTATTTCCATTTTGTATCTGTTTGTTTATACTCTCATGGATTTCACATTTATTGTTTATTTCATTACCAAGATAAGTATACGAGTTGGTGCCCTTGAAAATTTTATCATCTATTTTTAGGTTCTGTATCTGTCTTCTCTCTTTAGAGGTTGACATAATCATGAATTTTGTTTTGGTTTCATTCACCTCTAGACCTATTTCACTTGCACAATTCATAAGTTCCTTAACAGTTTGTATTAGTCTATTTTTTGTTCTTGCAATAATTAGGATATCATCTGCATAAGCACAGATTTGTGTCGTCTTGGTAAATATATTTCCTCGTTGATCAATTGACATGATTGCGTAGGTGTAACTGCATTACGTAATTTGTCAACATTTAGATAATTTAAAATAATTAATTCACATACACAAATCTAACTAAATCATTAACAAAAGTAAGGTCAGGTGAGGTAAAATGGTTATTGAGATTTTATCAGTTTATATTTATGCTAATTTTTATTTAGGCTCAATAAAAATCAGGAAGTCAAAAAACCTTACATTTTATTAAAATATATAAACTGATAAATGGCAAAATTCATTTTACCAGCTTTAACTAAAATGTTGATCACATAAAACGATACATTTTGAGAGAAGTTAAATAAGAGTGATCGGGACCAGTCAATTTCGATAACATTAACCGTTTGATAACAATAACAGTAATCACAATAAGCAGAGTATTTTAAAATAATTAAGTAATGCCAAAACCCTACTCGAGAAAATCCTTTTCAAACGTAATACCATAAAACTACTCACGATACTTTTTCCGTCAAATTGATTCCAAAACGAAAGTTTCAAAAAAGAAAGCGATAACTGTCGACCTTTTCACGAAAAAAAAAGAAAAAGAAAGTACGTCGCTTTTACATTCGTAGCTCTAAATCTCCAAAACCGCAAAATAAAATAAAATAAAAAAATTCGAAAAAGCTCAGAGTGTCTCACAATAAGACCCGGCTTCATGTTTTCTCAAGAACCCAAGGGATATAGCCTTCGTTCAAGAAGAAAAAACAAGAAATCGCAACATTTTTTGACAACTCTCAAGAAAAAAGTATATACGATATCACGCACCGTAAAGGGGATTTTCAAGAAGATTGGTATCTTTTTCTTTTACTCTCGTTAATAATTTCGATTTGATTTTTTCATCATCTCATCCAGATGTTTGGGAGTAACAAAAAAAAAGTCATGAATATATGTAAAAGCTTAAGACCAAGGGTTTATTGAAAGTACTCAGTACGGATTGCGACCTTTTAGAAAAAATGGTCATAAAAATCTCATTTGAGCCCTGGTTGTTTATAGATTGATTTTTCTTTTGTTTAGAAATATCTAAATAAGTATTTTATGTATTAAGGGATGTATGGAATGCTGTTATTTTTTTCCGGTTGTGATAGTTTTACTTCCTTCCGTTTTATGAAAGATGTAGTGTAAAGTATATGTTGTAATACCCGACTGTGCAATATTTTCTAAACGAATTTTTATGGTTAAGCTTAATTATGGATTTTTGGTTGAGCTTAACCGTTAAGCTCATGAAAATTTGAAGGTATATAAGAAAACGTTGCTACATAGGTCTTATGAATATGAATATGGTAGAAAGTATTAACATTTGGGACTTATTTTGAAAAATAGTACAATACTTTTTAAAATTAAACAAGAAATTGAACAAAGAATGGAAACACGCATTTTTGGTTTTATTTGATTGATGAACAACTAATAAAAAAATATTTTGTATAACTAGATAATCATTTTTATATTCTGCTTGAGTAACATATTTAAAACTCAAAGTAAACCACCGATTAGAGTCTTTATAACAAGGCTTACTTGAGTTACTTGGTCTATTTACTTAACCTGAAATTCCAACGACTAAAATACGCATTGCAAAAAAGTATCTATAAAAACACTTAACCAAAGAAATTTCTGTCCATCATATATGGTCAGACCGCCAAGAGAAAAACTTTTGACCTCGTACAATTTTGTGGCGGTTGTTAAGGAAATAGTTTTTTTTTTCACTCAATTTTGGGGGTGATGGTAATTTACAAACGTTGAAAATCCAAATCTGTGTGGCTATTATTTAACTTTGTACTTCTTTTCAATGTTTCGTTTTCTGCCAAAGTTTTTCTCTTAGTGGTTAGACCATACCTCTTTGAATGCAGATGAAAATTTCATAAACTCATTAACCATTAACACAACCAGAGCCTGATTTCTGGGAGAGCATTCGGGCACCTGCCCAGTGCCCCCATTTCAAAAGGGTTCCAAAATGTTTAAAAAGCTAAGAAAATATGAATTAAGTGTCAAATAAACTTACTAAGCTTATAAAGCTTTTTGAGCAAACAATTTTTACGCACTTGGTTTAAAGATGATTGATCTTGTTATTTTAAAATAAATTTAAGTTTTATTTTAGAACATGTCGGGGATCCCCATGTGAGTTTTTTGTCCTGGGCCCCCGAACTTGTAAGTCGGACCCTGAGCACAACAGAACTTCAATTTATATTCAAGAAATTTAAGATTCTCTAAGTTCTTCAAAACAATTGTTTTGTTGATCCTTTCTTCACATTGAAATATTAGGCCTTAAAATATCAACCTTACTCTCCAACACACATAAATTAACCCCATCACACAACAGAAAAAACCTAGAATACTCGAATTCCAGGTAAATATTAGCCCTAGTAACTCGGATCACTAGTCCATCATTTTGAAAGGTTAATCGAGACGATAAGATGATCCTCTCTCGACGATTGGTATGAAGATGAACGATACAACCACCTTCCCTCCATTCAATATTTCCCCCATTACCCGTTATGGATGAGTTTGTTTTTTGCCGTTGGCAACGTGTATTAGCCCCCGTAATGATGCCAGTTTAAAGTTCGGAATTTCGGAAAATTACCTGGCTCCGGGATTTATCGTTATTTATTATTTCTCTTCTTTGCCGATGCTCTAACGACGGCGATATTCGGGTTTTTTTATTTTTTTATTATATGGAGCGAAGCTTTGTACAGTTGGAAGTCAAAATCAATGGTTGTCATGATATTGAATTTTTTTTTTCGTATATTTTTATGTGAAATAATACAGTATGTGATGAATTTTTTGTTTTTTAGAATTTTTGTTTGGTAATTTTACTATATTTTTGACTTTGGAACGAGTTATAAATAATACCTTTAGATATTTCGGTGAAAAAATAAGCTGATAAGCAAAATACGCTCTTAGTACGAAAGGAATTACTTGGGCTCTAATTTTGAACCTTTTTCTACGGAATTATATTTTTTATAAAAAAGTTTTTATGATCCCCAAAACTTAATATGGAAGAAATATTAATCGATAAAAGACAACGCAAAAATATTGAGATTTAGTTAAGGTTGGGGAAATAACAGCTTTGGAAAAGGTCATCTATCATATATGCTTACCCACAGCTCAATTTAAGACTGACATCACATAGAGATCTAATTAATAGCAATATTATTAGATCCTAAAATAATAGTAATTTGAAGATTATTGTTAGAGATCTAATAGTACTATTAGATCTCGATATTCTATTCTGACAACACTTAATCATGAGGCTGTGGTTGCACATGACGATTGGAGGACTCTTTCTAAAGCTGTGTCGACTTGTAGCTAAAGCTGTGTCTACTAAAGCTGTGTCGAAGAGCTTGTAGTTTGAACTGATACCATCCACGTCGGATAAGAGTACGAATTCAGTTTTTAACAATTCCTTTGCGATTTTTTAACATATTTTTGTCAAGACTAACATTTCTTGTTTGTACCATGATTTTTAACTCCACAATCTTATGTCCAGCGAATCGCTGAATATGTGACACATAAAATCATAATTTTATAACCCAAAATATTTGTTCTGCGTACTCTTATTCTCCTTTCTCCTTATTTTTCAAAGCTTTTGCTGTACAAGATAAAAAAAAAAACAAAGAAAAATAACCTAGTCAAACAATTTTATACGTATATCGGGTGATCTCAAATTATATTTCAATTTATTTTCCTCCGTTACATTTAATAATAACTATACCTAAATGCGAACAAAAATAAGACGTTTTTCATTATTTATAACTGAAGCGATAAATTTTAAGCTACCCAATAACATTGTCACTTAAAACACAATTAGGAATTTGAAACGATAAATTTTAAGCTACAAAATAACATCGTTACTTTCAACACAATTAGAAAGTCACATTATATCAATACGGATTTAAAATCCATGAATACATTACTCTACTAATCAAAGCTGATACTTCAAGTCACTCCCTGAAGAACATTTGCATTAGTGCTTTCGTTTAATCTCGACCTCAAATCCATTCCAATCGAAAGCTTCTATACAAAGTAAATAAACTAGATATTCGAAACTTTCCTTACCTGTCACCCAACTCCCATTGAAAAGTCTGGGCTCAAAGTCTTTGCTGAGGACATCGGCCAAATTGATTCTATGCCCTCTCCTCCCCAGACTGGAGCTTTCTGCAAAAGAAGAAAGAGAAGAAACAATGAGAAGATGAAGAAATACTTCTTAAGTTATGCACGATGCGAATAAATTAAGAAGATATATTTATTCATAACTTGAGAGAAAGATAATAGTGAGTTTCCAAGTCATTAAGTTGTTTTTGAAAGATTTTTAGAGTTGGTAGAAAAAATGATTTTTAGATGAATAAAGGATTTTGAAGATAGTGTTTTTGAAACAAAAACGCGAGGTGATGCAAATCTAAACAAAGTTTTTAATTTAGGTTGTTGTTTTTTTGTTTGTTGTTTCTGAGAATATTTAATGAAGAAAATAATTTTGATTCTTTTGAAGTTGGGAAAAAAATCGTTGAATTAAACAATAGATGTTTTTTTTTTACATTGGGATGTGTAGTATTTTAATCTCTAAAAGATAATAAAATGGTTTAAAGAATGGAATTTTGAGCTTCATAGCTTTTTAAACCGTATTTTTATTCACTCAGCAAGAATATTTTGAAAATATTTTACGCAAATAGTGCACTTTTTTTGGATTGCCATATGATGTTTATTAGGGTGGCCCTTATTATAATGGGGAAATTTTTTTTTCAATATTTTCTTTCAGCCCCCCCTTAATTTTTTTCCTTTTACTATAAAATGAAAGTGTGCAAAAGGATTTTCCGATATTTTAATATTAATACGTGCCTCATCGCGGTTGAAGTTTGGCCATAGCGCACCATAGGTATAGTATGGCTTACTCGGGAATAACGTCTCCGCTAACTTCCTCGGGAGGAGAATGACAGATAATTTCATTAATTTCGAATGTTTATGGGTAAAGAAGATGAAAATATGACTTAAGAATATTATTAGTACATTAAAATAGTTAAAAAGACAAATTTAACAAAAAATGTATTTATTAAAAATAAATTTCAAAAACATGTATATAATTATTCAAAATTAACTTAATATAAAACAATAATTATTTACACTTACCATACAATTATAAAAAGTTCCAGTTTAAAAATTAATATTTTAAATACATTTATAGTAGAATATATTCTATAACAAATTCATAAAAATCTAACTAACATCTTAAAAACATGTAAGATTCAATTCACTTTTTTGGAACAATTAGCATTCAAATTTACGCTTAAGAGCCTATACTTTTTGCAATCGGGGTTCGGGGTATTTTTTTTTTTGAAGCTACAGTTTGATCATCAGAAATTTCTTCATCTTCAATACTAGATAATAATGATTCCTCAAATGAGTCTCGGTCATGAATCGTCTCGGAACTATTGAGAGCCTTAGCCTGTCTCTTCTCTTGGTTACTTAATCTATGTAAAACTCTTTCTTCGCGTTTTGCCAGCTTTACATTAATTCTACTTAAACATCCTACTCGACCTGGCTTTCGTCGATTCAGTGAAAATTGTCTATCTTCTTCAATTTTTAATATTTCCAACGCATTCGCGGATGCAACAAAGAGATTGCTCAGGTTATCACAAACGCCTGTTCTAACTTTTTCTGGGAGTCTGGCGGACGACAAGCATTTTGTTGTAAACTTCGCCAAGTGGAATACATCTTCATAACTTTATTTGTGTATTTTTTAAACTGTCTTGTAGGGATTCTTGCTTTTTCCCAAAAAATAACTCTCTCGCACTGCCAAGCATTCCTGTTATCTGATGGCATACTTTTCCAATCAAATAGATATTTTATCACTACTTCTTAAGTTAAAGGACATAACTGCACAACTAACAGAAACCAAGGCTATTTGTCCAGACACTTTCTGACCCTCCCTAAACTCCATACTATTAAATCACTCACCCCTGGAGTATTCGGGAAGATGGGGTTGGAGCGGTCTGTTTTGTCTTTCGCCCACCCCCATCGTGCCGGGGACTTCAAAAGTCTGAGATAAAAACAAGCCGTCTTCGAGGAGAGAAAAAGGGAATGTGACAGTTTTCTCTTATGAGGTATGAGGTGAATGACACCCACTAAACAATCTAGCACTGCTCCCTCAGACAACAAAATCTTTTTACTTCTCATATTCATTTCCTGGATCTAAATAATGCTAAAATTGTGAACTTTTACCTGTTCTTTACCTGTTTTATCCTCATATGTTTATCTACATTTCTTCATGACACATGCTCCTTCCTCAAATTTCATCTGTTCGTCATTCTGCTCTTGGGGAAGCGAGCGGAGACGTTTTTCCCGTAGTAAGCCATACTATAACATGGCGCGCTATGGCCAAACTTCAACCGCGATGAGGCACGTGTTAATATTAAAATATCGGAAAATCCTTTTGCACACTTTCATTTAATAGCAAAAGGAAAAAAATTAAGGGGGGGCTGGAAAAAAATTCCGACTTTGAAAAATAAGGGCCACCCTAATGTTTATGCAACAACTGCTGTTGTATTTTTTTTTTCAATGTTTAAGAGTTAAATCTCGACTAACTTAAAAAGTAAAATTCAAGTATATTTGAAAGAAAATGTATTGAAAGAAAATGTATTTCTTAAAGTTAAAAAATACAATTGTTAAGAAAACTCATTATTTTACAGTGTTTTTACCATTAGTAGAATAACAGCGTCTGATATCCTACATGTTATGTAATTTTTACATTAACCTTAGATTATAGTGTATAAGAATAATTGATGATATGATTAGTTTTCAGAATATTCTATCAGTAAGTAATAGGCTGGTATAGAAATATGAAAGATTACGATTTCACTCATGATAATAATCCATATTGTTACACAATAGTATGGATTATTTTGTAATAATATGGATATTACAATATGGATTACGGCAAATTAAATATTTTACCAACTTTAAAAGATTTGTCGTCCATTTCCTTCAAATCGCGAAAAAAAAGTTATTTGGGTGTATCATATGATATACTTGCTAAGGTAAATTTGTAATTTACCCTCAGAAAAATTATTTTGTTGATAGTATGCACTCAAGCGGCAATTATGGTAGGTTGGTTTCAACACTTTTAAGTTAATAAACTTCACACTTAAAACGGGAAGGACGAAATTAATACAAAATTAGTGTTTGGCTTTTTGGGTCATTTAACTGTAACTGTAAAGTCCGTAAAACTTCATAGTTTTTATATTTGAGTAGCATAAACTTGTAAAAAAAAATTCCAAATTTTCCTTTCCGATGGCATAAGAATTTTGACAAAAATTCAAATTTATACTAATAGAGCATTTTCAATCACATGACTTGGCCTAACAACGGCCTTAGCAACGTTGTTTTTTTCCTCCAGTGACATCATGTGCGAATGCTCCTATTGGATGGTTCTAGTTCCCGCCCCTAACAACAGCCTTAGCAACGTTGTTTTTGTCCTCCAAGTGACGTCATGTGCGAATGCTCTATAACAAACAGAAATATATGCTACGGTTGCAAACTCCATAAAATGCCTCTATTGCAAAAGTGATTACAATTTAAGTGCTTTCTTAGACCATTAGAGATTAATGATAAAGGTGAATGAATCTTCGACAAAAATCTCGAAAGGTAATTTACGGACGACCCCTCATTTAAATATCTGCGTCGGAAGGGGGGGGGAAGGGAAGGTTTTCGCTCGAACGAGGTTTAATGCACTTCCCGCCCAACTGCAACAGAGGAAGTCCGCAACTTTTCTTCCGGTGGCATCCCCAGTGGGCCAGCAGGCAGGCTCATGATTTAAAAATCCCCGTCTCAGGGAAAAACAAAACAAAAAGGGAAAACCCGGCGAGCAGCGAGCTATGAAAAGCAATTTGATGAAAACAGTTGCAAAATAAGTTTTTGTTGCTTGTTGTTCCAAAGGAAGTCGCGAACCCCCCTCCTCGTGATGAATTATTCGAAGGAAGAGGGATATTGAAAAACGGGAAGTGAAGATGGAGGTGAATGGTAATCTGGAGAGAGCTTGTTTCGAATCTTTGGGAAAAGCTTGTAAAACAAATCATCATCGTGACGTTTTTAACGGATGATTTTATAACTTGTTAAAATGGCGTTTCGTGAACGAAAATAAGTGTTTTGTGTATAGTTCTGCTGTGATGATTGCAGGATTTAAAAGTCGACCGCAAGAATCAACTTCTAAAAAGTCAACCACAATAATATTCTGTAACATTAAATGTATCGAAAATTTAAATGCATGTTGGAAAGGTAAAAAATCTTTAATGACACTAATTTTAAAAGTTCTAAAATATTTTAAAATATTAAAGTAAAAATAAATATCCATTATATGTATTGTGTAATAAGTTTTTGAGGAGAAAATCATGAATGTAACGAGTTAATTTTGGGGGAAAAATTGGATTAAACCTTATATTTCAAATAGGAAAAAAATAAACTTCGTTTTACAGAAATATACAGTAACAGAAATCACAATTAACATTATCTTACATTGGGTCATATGATGTGTTAAAAAGTGAATAGTCAAAACTGAGAAAAATAAAGTACCCTTATTATACTATAAAAATCGTTATGTTTGCTCCTATTCTTATTCAGAACATTTTTAATAGTATTTCTTACTGACAAACTTTACTCTAATAATATTAATTAACAAAATTAACCGGATAAGTTTTTCCTTCAAAAATGTTAACTTTTGTGGATTGTATTGTTTTTATTGCAATTTTCAGTTATATTTAATTAATGAAATGTAAGATTAATGTTCTTAATTCAGATAATTAGTCTTTTTTGTGTGTCCAATAAATAAGGCATCAACTATTTCAATAGTTTTAAAAGAACATAAGCTTTTTAAACATATAACATATTTATAATTTTTTACTTTACACAAATAAATATAAATTTCGTTTGAACAAAATGCTTTTTGAAACTCTAGAATTGGGGGGAAAACTAGTATAATAGAAGATTTAAGAGTTTTAAAGAAAGCACTGGTTTTATCAAATTTCACTTTTCCTTTTGCAGTAATTTAATGAAATATAATGCACGTAAACAAATGTAGGAATTAATTGAGAATTTAAAATTTATTTACCTCAAATATAGAAATTACCCTAATGGAATCTAAAGCAAAAACCTTTCATTTCATTTAATTAAACTTAAAAATGATGAATTAAAGTGAAACAGGAATCCACTTTGGACATTTATTCATTTAATTTTAAGTTCAAATCGAGGTACTTTTTTTGGAATTAAAAGTAATTACATTATCAAATTATACTAGGAAATACATATTGGGTAATTAGGAGTTTTTAGGATATTTTAAAATGCACAAAAAAATTTGATGTAGAAATTATTAACTTGAAAAAAATACTTTCCTTTTAGCATTTATTTCAGCCATCGAAATAAATACGGTAATAATATCCTTTCAATTTACATTTGAGGAATTTGTTTTACGAAATTTTAGGTCTAATAAAAATATCGATTATAGTATTATGTTTTAATACTGTAGTTGGGATATGATATACGAATAAACTTAAAATAAAATGGATACACAATAACACGAAAAATTAGTCATTTTAATATAATTTAATAATTATTATACTGGGAAATGACAAAGTTTGTTTACTTAAATTTCCTAAGAAAGCATGTATTGTTGTTGTAAGATTAAGTTAAAAGTTTAAGACCCTTTATCAAGTTATTAATTTATTATGAATTAATTTGCAGTAATTGATTTAAACAGGGTATTTGCAATTTTCTGAGAATACCCTTTTCAAGTTTTCTTCTTGTGTCTTAAATGTTACGGGATACAGTTTATAAAAATAGTTCATTATAATATTCATAAAAATACAAGGTTATTATCTAACTAACCTTGTTTAAAGAAACATGAACCTGTTTTCATTATTTAAACATGCATTGAATTTTAGAGTCTGTTATCAAAGCGTATCAAAGGGAAAAAAAGTAATAGCACTTGAATTTCAATAATTGCATATAAAACTGCAGCATCAAAATACCTTTTGTCACTAATCTAATCAATCACAGTAAATAAAAAAATGCAGCATTTACAATCTATTTAAACACTTTAGAAATTCTGAACTCATTTCTAACTTACCTCTCAAAAATAAATAAGCTGACTTCATTTAATCTCAAGTTATCAACAACAAAAAAAATATCAATTCTAGAACATTAATAACTAAGTATTGCCAATTTTAAAATAATCTGAAAAAACAAATTAACATCTAGAAAAATTAATTTAGAAAAATGCCCTTTCAAAAAGTTGCTTCACAAAAAGAAATTAAGTAATTTTTTTTAGAGAAGTTTGTTATTATAGTTCTTACAAAATAACAATATTGTTCTTTAAAGAAAGTTGGTATATTTTCTAACGTTGCAATAACATACTATCTAAATCAGAAGCGAAATATGTATTCAATTTTCTGGACGAGTTTATTCCCCTTGGTAATAAATGTTTTTCTAAAGTTTATATGTGATGCTATTCACTAATTTAAATTAAATGCTATTATTGTTATTATAATTATTATTGTACCTTGTAAAATTAGAATACAATTCAAATGCAACAAAGATTACGATGAACTAATGTATCTATATAAGTATGTTAATTACAAAAACGGTAATATACGTATGTTACCATACATTTCATAACATCTACCTGCATTACATTTAAGCTAAAAAGGTATTTCTTAACGAATTAAAGTATAGAATCAGGTATATTACATAATGTTAATCTGAAGGTAAATAAATCTCCTATACAACACTTGTAATAAACTAACATTTTCAATAGCGAATATCTCAAGAGGAACTCTCTAAAACGACCAAGTAATCTTTTAATCCCAGCTGATGAATATCAATTGAAGGAACGCAATTAAGATAAGGCGATGTGAAGAGATACTATTCATGGGATAAGCTCATTTATAATGCTGATTAATTTGGCTCAAGGGATAGAGTATTTTTACTTATTTGTGAAGAATTAACCATTGATGTATTGGCTTTATCGTTATTCATTATTTCAATTGTCTCCACAAAAGAGTTTATCCCTATGATTTCTGGTGTCATCTAAGCAACTGCATACACTGTAGTAAATGAATCGTCAGTTTGACAAAGGGAATAAGTTCAAAAAAGGGAAATTTACTTTTTGTGCGAAAAAAAATATTCTCAAGCTCATTCACTTTACACATGGTTGTAAAGAGGGGGAAATACCCACCCCCATAGGCAGATATAGCCCCTTGAATTCATAGGCGAAATCGATGTCAATTCATTGTACTCTTTGATTAAATTTAAAATTTAAGTTAATTTGTCTTCATTTTCTTATTCTTTGTACTGTAAAATTGGCCAAAATAAAATCTGATTTCAATTAAAAGTGCTTTCACCTTTTTTTTTTATTCAATGGATGTTTGACTCAATTGATATTAACTTAGGGGCCATTCATTAATTACGTAAGGGTCCCTAGGAGGAGGGGGGGGGGTTGGAAAAATCTCTACATACCCTTACTTGGGGGTGGGGGGTCAAACCTATTCTTACGTAAGATTTTCCAAGTTAATGTAAACAAATACAAATCAAATTACTATTGAATAACCCCAGAAAATTTTAAAAATGCTGACGATCTCAGTATATTATCGAAGCTTTAAAATTTAAAAAAATTGAAGGTATTCAGATGTATCTTTTTTATTGAGTTAGATACATTAAGTTAAGATAAAAAATAAAACTTTTGAATCCAAAGAATTTTGAAAACCGAAATGGAATCTTACGTAAGAATAGGGGGGTGAGGGGTTTGAAAAATCTTACGTACCCTTACATGTGGGGGTAGGGGGGGGTCAAAAATTGCCAAAATCATCCTTACGTAATTAATTAATGGCCCCTTACTCCATTGATAATAACTCAGTAAAAACTCACTCAGATAAAAACTCACTTAATAACTCAGTTTTAAAACAATTTTTAATTTTATTCGTCTTAGTCTTTCAATTTTTCATCTGTGTGTTGTGAACTAAGCAGATATATAATTTAAATGTCAATTTAAGTGGGTTTTAAGTTGATTTTTATGTGAAATTTCATAAGGTTGAAAAAGGGAATAATTCCATCAACTTCTGTTTCAACTGTAAAATATTTATGAATATACTTATATTTTTTCGATGATTATTCTGGAGTCTAAATAGGGTGCCGAATTTCCAATACAAATTTGGTCGTTATACGATGAAAATTCCATTACTTATACAATCTTAAAACTTGGTTTTAAGAAAAAGAAAAGGGAATTTTTATTCCCTTTTTCAAACTGCCGATTCAAATTAAGTCGAACTTTTAAATGAGACAGTATACTGTAATATAATAATTTAATGCGTTTTGTGTTAAATGTAAGTGAAGCATGAAATGAATATTAAAAGCAGATTTTGCAAAGTTCACACAGAATATTTGGTGGTAAGACAATATTTAAATAAATGAATATATTAAAATTGATACATGAAATATCACTTCTTAGGAATTCTGACAGTTATTTTTGTTTTAACACCATATTCATAATGTGTGTATTTAATTTAATGAAATAATTATTACCTTAAATTTTCATCTTTCAAAAAATTTCAAGAAACATAGATGTGCATTTTTAACATGCTTTATAATTCATCAATGTATGTATTTAACTAAGAATGAAATTCTATTATCTGCGATAATGTATTGAAAATTTATGGTAATATGTGGTAAAATGTATGATCATAACGTTTCAGAAACACATAATTCATGCAAAACTTGCTAGTAACATCATACATGTTTATTAAATTTTAAGTTCAGGAATTTTAGTGTCACGTATGAATATTTACTGTTTTGTCTATCGCAAGATGAGCTCTCGTTTACTTTTCTTACATCCATTCATTTAGCATTGTTTCTATAGCAACCGCCACAACCAGGCAACTAGTCCAGAGCTTATAGAGTGTTTTCAGGTGACGTCACAACGGGTTATTTTCTTTTAACTGTGTACCTTCTGTAGGGCTTTTAACTGTTGCTAAGGCGGTTTTTAAGTATGGGGTCACGTGATTGCAAATGCTCCAATAGAAGAATTCCACGGCCAGTCATTTTCTTTAACTGTTAACCTCTGTAGGGCAAAAAACTGTAACATTTCTGTTGCTAAAGCCGTTGTTAGGTCCGAGTCATGCGCTTGAAAATGCTCTATCTTGTGATAGAGCATTCGCACATGACGTCACTGGAGGACAATGTTAGGTGTGGGGTACCCGTTGCTATAGCGGTTGTTAGGGGCGGAGTCTTGTGATTGTAAATGCTCCAATAGAAGCATTCGCCCATGACGTCTCTGGAGGACAAGAACCCGTTGCTAAGGCCATTGTTTGGTCCGAGTCATGTGATTGAAAATGCTCTGCAGACAGACAGTATCTAACAGTTGTTACATAGTTGGAACATAATTCACACTTGTTAAAAGGAAAAACCAGTCAGTTCAATGGAAACAAACCAACACAGAATTCCACAATTAATTATTTACCCAAACAAACGTTTACCCATTACTTAATTTTCACCAAGAAACTAAATAATTCACAAGAAAAACAAAAAAAAAAAAATTCCCACATTCTTTCAAAAATCTCTTTCCATTCTTCCTTCAAATTAGCGCAAACAACGACACATTACATGGAGGAGCCCGCGACAAAAGCGGGAGAAAAAACCACAGCCACGACAACAAGGAATTTAAATGTTTGACCAAAGAAAGAAGAAAAAGTGAAACCGCGGGACGCAACAATACGGTTAATTATATTTGCCAACAAAAAGGGGGGCTTTCTCCATTAGTGATCGCGCCACCCGATAAAATCAAGTCGATTTCAAAAGAACTCTTTGCGGGGGAGCCGTAGAGGGGTTATGTGTAGAGGGGGGATTAGTAGGGAAACCCTTCGTAGCTATAGATTAGAGTGGTCAAAAGAAATTTTTAACATAGAAAGTCCCATGGAGGGGTGGAATTTAGGAGTGTCAGTCTCTCCCACCTAAAAAGAAATATAGGGATAATTTTTTTTAGGTATTTATTTTATTAATTCACTAGCTAAAATGCCCGGCCTTGCACGTGTGGAGTGCATCAATTTTTTTTTAAAGTTTTCTCAAGTATATATAGTGCTGTCCTTTAAAAACAACCCACTGTTTCATATTTTCTTCATTAAAAGCTTAATAAAAAGGATAACTAAATCGAACAAAAAACTGTACTAGCGGCTCATCCTCCCTAACATTTTAGTGCTAAGCATTTTTAATTCCAACTATCCATTACAAATTGGCAGCCAATTAAGAGTAAGAATTTTAAAAAAAACCCACTTTTTCCTAGAAGGACTCTAATTGGCGGACTGAGCTAAAACTTTAATATTTTATTCTCATAGTAATAGGATAACATAAAAACGCGCGAAAAATGCTCTTAAGTCTTTATAGCATACATTTTGACAAAATTTGTAAATGTGAAGCACATTTTTTGCCAAAAATCTACATTATCTCAGCTTGTTTAAAAAATAAGTATAATTATTTAATTAAAAAATCTCAATGGGTTGTTTTTAGGGTACAATTTGGAGTGGGTTGTTTTTAAAGGACAGCACTATATGTCTAATTTTCTGTAACCGAAATTACCAATCATCCCAATGTTCCCTGTAGTTTTTCATATCCCGATGTTAACGTTATTTTTTCATATCCCGGTGTTCCCGGTAACTTTTTTTACTTTGGTGTTCCTAGCGCCTTTTTCATTCCGGTTCCAACTGTGTATATCCAACTAAACCCATCCTGTTTCGATATGAAAGTATATAGTTGACGGTATTTTAAAATGTTAATACCCCAGGATTCAAAACTTAACTTTTATTATTTTAGAGGCCTAAACCCAATCCTCCAGAAAACTGAAGTTAATTTACGGATTACACATTTCAGAAGGACTTAGATGGAGGCATGGTATAAATAAGGCATCTAAACACTTATCTAGGTGGTCGTGTATTCGGTGTTTGTGTAAACATCTTAAACGAACATATTTTGTCACCAGATACATCAACTGAGTAACCACGACACTTAAACGGGATTACACGTTCAATGTTCTTTCTATAAACACTACACCTACGGCACGATCGAAGAAGGACCGAAGAAAACACTAATGACGGGCAGCATTGTATCACTGATGATTGGAGCATCTTTTTTTTCCCGACGTTCTTATTATGAACTTTTTTTCTGCTGATATTTGCAAATCATTTTCCCCAAGATGGCGATCGATGGTTTTGGAGAGCGGTTAAGAGAGAGTAGTTGTGAAATCAAATAGCCTCGGGATTTCACTCTCTGAATATATATGTTTGTTTTTCTTTTTTGGAATGTGAGATTATTTTTGAGAAAGAAGGAAGTGTTTGAATGGATGTTTGACTGGCATATGTATTGAGAATCAGGATGAAAGTGGTACTATATTCAAAATGTGAAAGGTGGAAAGTCCAAATACACAAAATTTGTGAAAATATTGGATTTAGATTTCTTCTATGTTCCTTTATCTAGTGTGGTAATCGCTTAAGTCAAAAGCTAGACGATTGACCCGTAAGAGCTGCCTAAAAATGCCTTCTCTATAGGAACAACACCGCCACCATTAGAGAAAATCTTTTACAATTTAATTTTAGTATAATATCCCACCTTATTTAAACCTAAGTACACTACTTTATCAAATGAGGAATACTTAAAAGTCCGGATCCAGTTTTTCCGGACATACTATAATATTTTTGTCAATAATACTTTAACTTCAAAAGAGGAAAAATCAAAATTATTATATATAACTTATTTACTTTTAAGTATACAGTTGAACCTAACAGATTTATATAAGATACGGAATAACATTTGTGTAAGCCACATGATTTCACCTTTATAAAGCTCAATCCCGGATTAAAAAGCAGCACAGGAGGAATATTTCCGAATCTGAGCGCAGCCAGAGGACAAAATCCTGTTGAAATATTCATTTTTGTCACAACGTCACTAAAAAATGTCGAGTGAAATAATAGTTGACAAATGTAAAGGGGATTTGTCGGGGATTCCAGAGCAGAGTTTAATGGGAGAACGGTCAAAGGGAAATATTTTCGTTGTTTGTTCATATCTGGATTTTTCCCTCAGTTATTTTCCCAAGGATATATATATTTGATTTTCTTTTGAAGGGGGAAAATATTTAGTTCCACCAACGCCCGGAGGGTTGGAAGGTTTTTAGAACGAAAGCAAATTTCGAGCTTGACACACACAAAAAACAAGTTTTAGATCAGTGGGTCTAGTAGGATAGTGTATATCAGCTTTCGTAACAAATAATACACTTTTTGTTGGAGAATTCTGTGAAAAATGAGAGTTGCTTTTATGTTACGAAGTAGTATATGTCTTGTTTTTCTTTTTGTGTTTGTTTATGTTTTGAGCTGGAAATTATTTTTTCGTAGTACATGTTCTTTTCTTGGAAAATCAAACACTGAGTAGCCTATTTGTGGCTTGAGATAGTGACTTATACGAATTGAATTTTCAGAACCAATGCGTAAAACACTTTTGCAACATGTAAACACAACAGTGAAACACTTCTTCTGAAAATAGTTTCGATTGTGTTGCAATTGTGTAGTGCGAGAAAACGATAGTGTTGAGAAAGTGTTGCTAGAGAAAGAAAATGTGTTCTTATGGAGTGTTGTTGTGATCCAATTTTAAGAACACTTTCAGATTTTAAACATAATACTACATTTTTAGCTTACGTTCCTGGATAAAAACACATTTTCAACACTTTTCAAACGTATTCAGAACACTGTCACAACACAACATTAAAGTGTTCCACTTAACACAACCGAAGTGTAGTTAATTTGGGAGTAAAAAAGTGTTCTTAAATGTGTTCATTTTTGTGTGGAGCAGTTGTAGTTGTTAAAAGTTATAGTATCAAGTATCATATGAATTTGTATTTAGAAGTTATATAGTATCAAGTATCATATGCAATGCATTAACAGTCATATTCACAGTCATCAGCGTCGGTGTTAAATTCCAAGTCAAAAAAGAATTCCACCAATCAGAGTCAGCGAAAAGCTAATTTTTCGTTCTTTAGCTGCCTGTTAACACCGACGCTGATGGCTTTGAATATGGCTGTTAATATCTCATCTTTCTGAAATCTTTAACTTACTCTACAATAGAGCATTTTCAATCACATGACTTTACCAAACAACGGCCTTAGCAACGTTGTTTTTATCCTCCAGTGATGTCATGTGCGAATGCTTCCATTTCCCGCCCCTAACAACAGCCTTAGCAACGTTGTTTTTGTCCTCCAAGTGACGTCATGTGCGAATGCTCTATACTTTTACTTCAAATAAATAGACAAAATCTCCACATTTACAACGGTTAGACTTCTTATGTATGTTAACTGTCACCTTAGTATTTTAATTTCCACTTTTACTTTAACTTCTTATGACGTAATCTTTTGTATAAATACTGTTGTGTTTGTAACAAATGGATGAGATGCCGAAACTTGCGTTCTTTATTAGTGTCACTTTACTGCCCCTCCTGTCAGCCAAAGCTTATATGTATTTCATATTTTAAAAATTTATTTTGTAAGTTCAGATTATTGTTTGAGCATTTATTAACGGCCGTATTCACCTGACCTAAGGTTATCTTGGAATCAAATATTTTCAGCCAACTCCTTTGATTGGTTAAAAATGTGATTCCTTTGATCAATTACCAATTAGAAATTTGATTCCAGGTTAACCTAAGGTCAGGTTACTGGTGAATACGGCCGTTACTCGGCGTTACATAATTTTAACCATACCATAAAAATAATAAAACCATAACTTTTGATTCGAAGATATGTAAAGTAAATTTTTATCATTCTTTTACCTTAACAGTTTGTTAAAAAATAAACAAAAAAAACATAACTTACGCATGTAAATTGAGGATTATTAAAAACTCTGTAGATAGATTCCCTCACCAATATAATGTTTATTACAATATTCAGCCACATAATCTTTACTCCAGATATAAATATTTTATTCTTGTTTTTCCATGAATAAATTCCATTGTCAAAAGGACTCGTAAAAGCATCTCATAAAACCCCAAAATACTCGTAAAAAGATAAACCGCAAATTTAGCTCTAAAGCAAGTTTTAAAAGAACATGTGGAATATATATCTTTTAAGAAATTCTCTATGGTAGGTAACTTGAGCATTTATTGTACGTCAAGCGGAACATATGCTTAAGCATATCACTTAGGGGTTTATTTGTAGATAGGGATGTGTCTTCTCTAAATGCTAAGGGACATGTTATAAAAAGGATCCTCCTTTAACAACATTTCGTTTTTCTCTCGTGGCATTTACATTTAAACTACTTACTTACGACTTATTTTTCGCAGTTGATGCCATAAGGGGAAAAATTGTGTGAGTAACTATTTTTTTTTTTTTTTTGTATTATGAATCACATAGAAAAACAAGCTTTTGATTTTTAAGTTTTACATTTTTCTACGTCATAAAGCCCAATTTTCGACGTTGTTAAAATTCACGTGGATTTAGAGTGGGAAAGCCTTGCTGAAATAGAAAAGTTAAAATAGTGTTTTTAGTGTCTTAAACTTGACAAACCGCATGTAATAGATCTGGCTTTTGACTGCGGTGGGTTAATAAAAGACTCTTCAGAGATACAATATCAGAGTATTATGGTAGAAATACTACACCTTTTTCGTTAACAAATCTACGATTTAACATTTTGAATAGAGTAGCGAGCAACGTTTTAGGTAGCACATTTCAGTTTTAGATGACCCACTTAAAGCTTTTTGGGGAAACTTTAAGTCCCACGAGTTTCCCTTTAAAAATAAATAATGGTGACTATTAATGTGAATGCCGGTGGTGTTCTAAGGTTTTAAATTCGCATTTAAAAAATCAAGGAATTTAATGAAATACAAATTGGAAAGTTTTTAAAATGATAATTTTTTTTTTTTACAAAACTACGAAAATTCCTAAACCATGTAGAGGTTTAGAACAAACCCCACAAACTATATTTAATCCTAAAATTAAATATAGTAATTAAAAAACTAAAGAAATTGATCCCAACTAGCCAATTTTACAAATGTAAGACTTCAAAACCATCAAAGATGAAACACGAAATAAGTACAAGAAAAGTGGAAAATCTGGAATTCATACAAATTGAGTTAAGTCTCATCTAATTATAGTTAAAACTAGCCTCAGGAGAACATATTTAAATTATAACCAAATTGCTCTCACAACTAAGGGGCTGTTCAAATATTACGTAAGCACCTGGAGGGGGTTTGATATTTGCTTATTTTTCCTGACAAGGGGAGTATGAGTGATGCTTACGTAAGATATTACCAACACTGCTTTTTCGAAAGTCTCTTGTTTCTTGCATAAATAATTTCAAAATTCAACCACAAATAAATTTCACAAAAAAAAACAAAAAACCGAACTAGGAAAACAAAATTAAAGCATTTCTCACAAGGAAAGTTTTAAAAATAGGTTAAGTTGCATGGAGAACAATGAATATCAGAAATCTAAGTATTACTATACTAGACAGTAACTTAAGTTGACCCTACGACGTCACTAATAAACAAAGTAGTTCCCATCGCGGTGTCTGAATTTTGAGTGAAATAAAGAACGTCAATTTAAAAATAGGATTATTTTGTTAAACTCATGTATTTATAGAGCTTTTCAATCACGATTTGCGTACGGAAACTCCTCCTATCAACCCAACAGGCTTCGTGTTTACCGATTTCTCCTTCCGCATTTGTGACGTACTGGGTTCAAGAAACGTTGCAATCAAGTATTAATATTTTGTGCAAAAAAAGAAAAAGGTTGGGGGTCGGGCAGTTTTCTTACGTAATTATGAGAGGTGGGGTTGCGGTTTGCTTATTTTTGCTGACCAGGGGGGAGGGTCAAAAATGACCCAAAACTTGCTTACGTAATATTTGAACGGCCCCTTAGGAGAACACATTTAAATTATAATCAAATTACTCTTACAAGTACCTTTGAGACTGAGTTTAAAGAACAAGTTTATATTAAATGCCATATTCATCTAGAGGGGCCCATAAAAGAAGAGACATATGCCCGGCTCAGCAGAAGAAATCCCACACTAAATTAAAACCCCCCGAGGGGTGCCAAAACTATTTTCAACTACTACTCAACAATTAAACAAACCGTCATCATAATAAAAGATAAGACAAAGCGGGTCCGCAGTCGCACTTATCTCAGAAACCTTTTATCCTGCAAAAGCTTATTACGACTTTTAATGCGCTTTTCGGCATTTTTGCCGGCTGAAACCTGTCAAGGCTAGTCAATAAGAGAGCTAATCAAATCGACGGCCGCCGAAGGCAATTTTCCGCCCTCTTTAATACCGAGTGCTGCGCGATAAGAGAATAATATTGCTCCTCTCTCTCTCTCTCTTAGAGAGTGTTATGGATTCCGAATGATTTTTTCTTTTTCTTCTTTTGGATGGATCGAAAGTTTCTTTTTGTTGAGACGATATGAATTTTTCACTTCGGGTTGTCATAAAAGTTGAATAAGACTGTCATTAATATTTATCTCTCCTCCTCGCACCGCGCGCCGTGCTTCCATTGTGCGTAATTTGAATATTTCTTCTTCGGAAAGTCTTCTTTAATATGCGAGTCGCTTGGAGGGATTTTGACGCAAGTCGAAAAATTATGAAGTTCTAGATGGATTTTGGTTTGTTTTTATTTAGTTCAGTGTTTCCCAACTTTTTTCGGTCCATGCCTCACCAAAGCCTTTCTAAATTTTCCATGCCCCCATGTCCTTCATTTTTTTTTTTTGAAAATCCTTCTTGAAAAATAAATAAAAAATGCTGGTCCATGCCCCTCCCTAGGGGGCTATTTGGTTAAAAAATTTCAAATTGACCCCCTAGAAATTCAAATTGCGCCCCACGTTGGGAAACACTGAAGGTAATAATTGGTTTCTAATTTCAGACTGGTGGCCGCGGACCATAGGGGTCCGTGATATTTTCGAAAGCGGTCTTCGAAGAGCTGAGGTAAAAAATGCTAAAGAGCAAAGAGACCTGAGGAGAAAAGAGAAGCTAAAGAGCAGAGAGTGGATCTAGATCAAAGAGATACTAAAAGGAGATATAATGCTAAGAAAAAATGACAGGCCACAAGATCAGATGCTCTATACTAGACTGCAACGTTTCCTGACACTATGAAGTCACTAGGGGGAAGGAAAAACTGCGCAAACAGAAAGCCTGTTGGGTTGCTACGAGGAGTTTCGGTTCGGGATAAAAAAACGCTATATACAGGGTGTCCCAAAACGACCGCATAAACTATGCATAGCTAGATTCCTCGTGGGGAGTACATAAAAACTGCCCAAAGAAGTGCCCCTCTACGATCCATAGTTTTCGAGTTATAGGAAAAACAAAGTATGGCTGTTACCCCTGTGGTCCCAGGTCAATCCGGCAGCAGAAACATCAGGAACGTTGGTCTCTTAACGTATGGGCCGGCATACTCGGGGATCGACTGCTTGGACCATATCTGTTGCCTGAACGGCTCTCGGGACAGTCATACTTGGTGTTTCTTTTCTCGATGAGATCTTAACCGAGTTCCTCGATGACATACCTTTAGCGGCAGTACAGGGACTTTGGTTTCAGCATGATAGGGCTCCGGCGCATTTCTGTGCTAATGTACGTGGTTGGCTCAATATGGAATACCCCGGCCGCTGGATCGGACGTGGGGGGTCCGGTTCTATGGCCGTCAAGTGGGGTAACAGCCATACTTTGTTTTTCCTATAACTCGAAAACTATGGATCGTAGAGGGGCACTTCTTTGGGCAGTTTTTATGTACTCCCAACGAGGAATCTAGCTATGCATAGTTTATGCGGTCGTTTTGGGACACCCTGTATAGGTAGGTTTAACAATCTATTCCTATATCTAAATTAAAGTTCACTCAAAATTCAGGAACAGGACTGGGAACTACTTTGTTTATTTTATTTCTACAGGATCAAGTAACGTTGCAGTCTAGTATAGAATAGACTAAAGGGATTTTAAGAGAAGACAAGGGACGCAAGCAAAAGGGAAGAGCAAAGGGACGCTGAAGAGTTAAAAAGGATGCTAAGGAACAGAGGCGCTAAAAGAAGGAAAGATTTTCAATAGCTAAATAATTCTAAAGAACCATTCATGACCGTATATAAGGACAAAATCCTATGTATGCTAGTGTAAACTTAACAGTCAATTTTTTTTGTTTGTGTTGAAAAATTTAGTTAGAAGGGAATGATGATATTTTCATATTTTAGGCCAAGTAGCACCAGTCTTAAATTAGCCTAAGTTAAAAATTTTAAAAATAATTTTTAAGATAATTCTAAAAACCGATTTTTCCATACAAAAACCACAGACGGTCGTCACAGAAAACCCTCCATGGACATACCCCACTTCCGTTCTAAGCATCTCACATCCGAGCTATTTTGAGAGAGCGTTTCTTTTTTTTTCTTGAGGGGGTTATTTTTCTAATAAAACTATCTCTCTTCTTGGGTTTATGATGTCTCCGAAAACACAGTGTTAATTGAACGACATTAAATTAAATCGGGTCGTTTGATGACAAAAGTCGCCATAAGTTATTAAAATCATAAAGGCGTCCTTTAATTTAATTTCGGTTTCATTAGATGGCCTCATTTCTGTAATAAACTGCACTCTCATCAAAAGGCGGTGCGGTAATTTTATTTGTGGATGGGAAGCTATTTATTATGTTGTGGAACTTATTGTGTTGTTTTGACCTCTTTGAATAAAGTGGCATATATTTGTACAAAAAGTAATGATTTTTTTAATGCGTTAAAAAGTTTTGATATTAGGTTGCTGTAAATTAGCTTATTTTTAATTTTAGAGTATATTTTATGTTATGAGCAATAGAAAGAAATGTGAAGTTATATTTTTTACATACTTTTTCTTAATGAAATAATAATTGTGTATGACGTACGGACATGGTTTTAGCCTCCTAAATTTTCAAAGAAACACCCTGTTGATATTTCAGCAGCAAAAGAAAAAAAAATAAATAAAAAAAAAATAAATGCCCTGGTATAAAAAAAAAACTTTTTTAGTCATTATTTTCTACTTGCATGTACTTAGATCGAAATGGTTGGTCAGTGATGAAAATATTTTTAAGAATTTATACCAAAAGTTCAAGTTAAAACTTTCGTATTCTACAAATTCAACAAATATATTTTTTATAACTCAGTTGCAACAAAATGGCAATTCCTTATCTATACATTGAAAAGGCGAGTTACAACAACAAGTTTCTTTTTTTTAACCCTTTCAGTCCTGACCGCCTCTAATTCTCTATAGGATTCAATTGAAATCTTGGACGGCTTAGGACTGAAAAGGATAAGAATATAAAAAATATAGAGGGATGAAAGAGAAGAATTTAGGTGACAGTTTAAACATTTTAAGCAGTTTCAAAACAACCTGGAGTCATAAATATTGTAATGAACTCAAAGTAGAGACGGGAAAATTTTTAAGATCTTAAAACACTTTATAGAACTTAATTTTAATTCTAGTTTCAGTCATACAATTTTTGAAGTAGTAAGCCTAAACTTACAGATCTCGACATTTTGTATAACGTCTTGAAATGAGACTTTTAAAAATACGTTAACTTCTATTACTTTCAGACTTGTTCGAAGAAATTCGCAGACTAGTTCAATTTGACGAAAGGGCCACAGTCTGTGCAAAAACTTATAAGTTTAAAAAGAACAAACGAAAAATATATATGCACATGAATTTATTAAAAGCCATACGGCGTTTCGGGGATTCCTTGGATCCAAGGAATCCCCGAAACGCCGTATAGTTCAATTTCTTCGATTCTCGGTTTCAATGCAGTAGCGAAAATTGAAACAATTTGATTCACTCTCATCTCAACTAACAGCCCAGAAGTCGTTGGCTCCTCATCACCAGACTTACATGAACAGCTCAGAATGAAAGCGACATAAGTCCACCCAACTGAATTTTTTGTAATTTGAGATTTTGTTTATGACTTTCTGCCGCTCCAATTATAAGTTAAGCATCTTTTGAAGTTTTAGAGGGCTAATTATTGTAATTTTTAGCATTTACTATACTATACTTGGTTGCAACGTTTCTTGAACCCAGTACGTCACAAATGCGGAAGGAGAAATCAGTAAACACTAAGCCTGTTGGGTTGATAGGAGGAGTTTTGGTACGCAAATCGTGATTGAAAAGCATTATATATACATGGGTTTAACAAAATAATCATATTTTTAAATAGACGTTCTTTCTTTCACTCAAAGCTGAAACACTGCGATTGGAACTACTTTGTTTATTAGTGACGTAGTCAGGGGCGGATCCAGACCAAATTTTCGGGGGGGGCCATTTGGAAAAATACGATACTTCTCTATAAATTTTTAAATTTTACAAAAGCATAGTTTTGCCAATACAAATAGGCTACCAACTACAGACTTAACCGCTTGCCTGTTTTGCCCGAGCGGTGCTCGGGCACTCGCACGAGGTAGTACTTCTCTGATTATCCCGAACGTTGCTCGGGCAAGGTCCAACGGCGCTCGGTCTGTTGATTCTCGTTTTGTATACTAAGCTTTTTCCAGATTTTTTCTTGGTTTTAGTTTCTCTTTTTCTACATAGATGTCTCTACTTGTCCATAGGAGTCATCTTTACTCTTATCAGTTATAAAATTAACCGTGAAGGACAAATTGGTCAAGCATTCCTTTATGCTTTGGTTGGCGATATCTTCCCTTCCTTTCTAAGAAAAAGGGGTCGGGGCAGCAAGTTTCTACACCAGTTTCTTGCCATCATGGGGTGCAATTTCCACTGCAGCTGTTTTATTGCTCGAAAACCAGCACGTTTTGCTTATTAAAATGAGAGTGATGGATTGCGATTGATATCTTATCACATAAAAGTGTATTTCTTGAATAAAATATAAAGAATTCACATCATAAGACATTTTATTTACCATCTTTTCCTGTAAAATCTGCTTTCCGGTTGAAAATAATGTTCGGAAAAAAGCCAACTTTAAGTAAAAGTGCCGCATTTTCGCTAAGTTTTAAAACGGAAATATAATGTTAAATTCATAATTTATATGAGTTTTGATTATGTTCTTGGTTTGAGTTAATTAATCTAAGTTCGAATATTGTTTTGAAAAATATGCTTTTTTTAGACCGATTACGCCAAAATGAAGTAACAGTTAAGTAGTTAAAGCCCAGGAAGGTTATGGTCCGATCAAATTAACTCAACTACCGGATCTCTAGTACATCTCAATTTTTCTCTTGCACTCGTTTACCCCACTTGAGTTAATAATCATTTCACAGGTAACGCATTCCATATTTACATTTCGTACAAGAAAAAACAATTTCAAAAACTTTTTTGCCAATTAATGGAGGAAGGAAATGTTATTCGAAAGAATAGACTTAAGATTTATTAATTTTGAAGTCATTTACGACTCAATATTGCATACAATAGTTATAATTTGTGTAACTATTAATTACTAAAACAACTTACCATTACAGAAGCCTGGGACTGAAAAAATAGTTTTTTTCTCTAATCCAGCAGCACTGAGATACCAACTTCTCGTGAACAAAATTACAAATAATGAACTGACCCAAGTAGAAAATGTCACCCCCTGGTCAAGTCACGTGACTCACGTGGGAAGCGAAAACAGGAAAGGGGCAATACAACAATTTGAAACTGGACCTGAACGAAATTGGACCCTCCATTTTTAGCATTGCACACCAAGCCCCAAGTATCTCCCCCGTCCGAAGATATGGTGTCAAAACAGAAGGGGCGTTTCAGCAACGATCGTTGAAGATAAAAGGGTCATAAATAATGTGACAGAAAGGATGTGATAAACAAACAAGCACTGGTTTAACTGACAGCCTCCGGTGGGCCTTATCTCGCCCCCCGAACATGCGAAAAGAGTATGCTGGAATGTTGGGATTTTTCTCAGGATGGACATGGCCCCCCTTGCGTTTTGCGTTGTTTTTATTCTTGTCAGACATCGCATGAAGTACAATGACAATTTTTTTGAATTTTAGCTCTGAAAAAGGGTTTTTTTGAACTATTTTTGAAATTTTCTCGGGGGGGGCCATGGCCCCCATGGCCCCCCCCCTGGATCCGCCACTGGACGTAGTAGGGTCAACTTAAGTTGCAACCTAGTATAGACAGCAACGTTAGTTGACCCTATGACGTCACTCACAAACAAATTAGTTCCCATCGCGGTGTTTGAATTTTGAGTGAAAGGAAGAACGCCAATTGAAAAATATGGTTAGTTTCTTAATACCACGTACAGTGTATAGCGTCTTTATTTTATCACGATTTGCGTACCGAAACTCCTCCTAGCAACCCAACAGGCTTTGTGTTTACCGATTTATCCTTCCGCATTTGTGACGTACTCGGTTTAAGAAACGTTGCTGTCGGGTATAGCGGCACACGAGGTAAATGATCTTAAAAAAAAACCCAACTACATCCGTAGTTATGTCAATTTTGCCTAATTTTTGACTTACATCACTTCCATTCTCAAAAAAAAAAAATCTATATAACCCGCAACTGAATCCAAACGAGATAAAATAAAAAAAAGGGAACAGTTGGCAATCTCATTTGACTTGGTGGATGGCTGAAAATTAGCTTTTGCCCTCTACCCTCCCTAACATACTTTACCCCACCCACCAACTTTACAGGAAAAGAAAAAAAAACTAGGTCTTCCCTAACCTTAACCGGAAGAAAAAAAAATCCCCACTAAAGTAATTTCGGATAGGAAATTGCCTCTTTAAATTCTTGTTACGTTGGGGATTTTTTTCTCCTGACCTAACCCCTTAAGGTGTTCGAAGAATTCTCCGACGCCAGGGGTTTCGAACTTTTCCCCTCTGCCCCCGTTCGATTTTTTAACCGCCGCAATTTCAGATGAAGTTCTTTTTCGTACCTGTTGTTCTTTCACTTGGGCGATTTCGGTCCGATTGAGTAGGTCAGAAGTTTTCATTGAAAGTGTAATTGTATTTTTATTGGTTCTTTTGGCATTAATGTAATTTTTGCCTTCAAGGTGTAATAAAATTAAGGGAAAATGTATAAAAGAAATAAGGGTAAATGATGGCTATGAAATATACTTCTTAAAAATATTTCAAAACTTGTTCTTAAATGAAATCTTCTCGCATAAGTACTCAAAATTCAACCAAAAATAAATTTCAAACACAAAAATATTAACTACAAAAAAAAATACAAGCGTTTTTTACAAGGAAAGTTTTAACGATAGGTTAAGTGTTCATGGAGAACAATGAATTTCAGAAATTTTAACTTTGGTAAAGATTTTGTACAAAAAAATGAATAAAGGAGTTGATTGAAAAAAAAATGAACAAATGAACAAAGGGGGTCTGACAATTTTTTTATGTAATTATGAGGGGGATTGCGGTTTGCTTATCTTTGCTGACAAGGAGGGAGGGAGGGGATCAAAAATGACCAAAAAACATGCTTACGTAATATTTGAACGACCCCTTAACTATCGTTTGAGATATCAATAACTTAAATTTATTTTTGAGATGAAAACAGTAAATTTCCAGTGGGGATACCAAATTTATTTTGGACGTATATCAAAGGTATCATACGTCTTGGGTATCACACAGAGGGTTTCGGTACATTCAGTATGAGGTAAAGAATTTAGTTTTAATTTTTGTGACAAGTCGAACATAGATACTGATCGACTTGTCACAAAAACTATCGTAAGACTCAGAACTGGCCATTACAAGGGCATGGAAATGGACAGAGATGGCATTAGAACATACAGAAATTGTGACAACTGCCCAGACACACAGCTAACCCCGACTCACATTTTTGCCTGCCCAGCCATTAGTGCGGATTTGAGGAAGATGGGATGGATGGGGGCCATTTGCTGTATGACGAGGCAATTGAAAAGATCGCCAGGGCCGTCATCAATGCCCATGACAATATTTGATATTATTGTCTCGGAATTTGTATATATTTCATCATAGACACGACAAAAAAAATTATATTTGTATCAAGTTTTTTAAAGGTAGAGTCAAATTATTATCCTAATTATTAAAATTAAATTTTCAGGTACCTAGAAAACTTTTGAAAACACCGGCTTCACAAAATTTTGTTTGGTTATAAATTGATGTATTTTTATTTCAAAACGGTGGTATAAAGTTCTATGAAATATAAGCAAATTAGGGGGGGGGGGATTTGCAAGGGGGTGGTGGAAAATTTTCTTCTTGAAAAGGAGACGGTGGTCCCGAAAAGTTTGGGAACCCGTGCTCCAAACGCTTATTATTGTTAATTTAATGTCTTCACACCTACGACATATTTCACCTCTTTCCTTCTTATTTCACACTACATTCTTTTGAATCTATCAATTTCCATCTGAAAAACATCACGTGGTAAAAAAAAAAGACCATTAACCCAAAAACTCCATTTTATAAAGTGATAAACTAACCCGCATCCAAAACTCACCCACAAGCTCCTCAATCTTCCTCCCTCAGATTATTCCCTCATTATATTCATCACCTCAAAGCCCTCACCTCAAACTCACGCGAACCCTTCCGTCCCGCTGACTCCGTAAAAATCCCTATTTCTTTTTTCCCTCACCGATCGTGGGAACAGGCGCTTCTGCTCCGCTTGTTAAAAGGAGCGGCATTTTTTGACAGTTTCCTGATTAATATAATAGGTCCGGTGTGTCATTACGTCCATCGGAGGGAAGAAGAGGGAGAAAAAAAATCTTCTTTCTTCACTTTTTTTTTCTTCTTACTGTTTGTCTCTAATGTTTACTCGGCGCTTTGTTCGGCCATTGTTGTTGTTTTGTTGGAAGAGTCCATTCACGCCTTCCGTGAGAGGTGGTGGGGTAATTGGTATGAAGAGGGATGGGCGAGTTTTTCTAAGAGATATTCGAGAAGAGTGGTGGCAAGAGTGGTGTAGTTCTAGTGGGGAGGTATCTCACCTTTTGACGTTTTCCTGACGCCTTGCGTTTAGTATTGTGATAAAGATTGGGTAAAGACATTACCAACTGCAGCAGCAGACTGGTAGATTGGAACTGGTAGACTGGTAGCAATTAGACTGGTCGATTGCTAAACATGAATTAAACTAATTGCACGATTATTCAAACAGAACCAAGTATCCGTTTCTTCAAAAAGCTTTGCCTTTCTTCCACTGCTCGTATTCTTCTTTTTAAGGCAAAACACGCAACTAATTTCGGAATTTTCAAAATAACCCACCAAATTTTTGAGAAACTGAATGATTATTTCCAGAGAACTAATGGATTCCATGATGATGTGGTCCCCATAAAATTTACCATAGTAATTTGTAGTATGCTATCTATTCATATAAATATAACTTTAAAGTAATCCGTATAGAAAAGTAATTAAAAGTAATTTTTAACTCGGGAACAGAACTATTTAGCTTCGAAACGCATGGGAATACTCTATCGTATTTTTTACTCCGAAATATTACCCACAGTGCAAGAAAAATGTAAGAAAAGCGTCTTGCATGTAATAAACATGTAAAATTTTTCTTTTGAGAATCTATACATTTTTAGTCAATCATCCAACCATGGCTAGTAAAGATGAAGAATCTGTTCAATATCATAAAAGTACCC
Organism: Tetragnatha montana; assembly: GCA_963680715.1. Lineage (NCBI taxonomy): Eukaryota > Metazoa > Arthropoda > Arachnida > Araneae > Tetragnathidae > Tetragnatha > Tetragnatha montana. Next base: position 59,162,192 of record OY796680.1, on the reverse strand, counting down.
AAACTTATTAAGTAGAAACCGATTTCAGTCATTTACTTCGAATAAGGTGTTAATTATATGCCTTTTGGAAACTCCCCTAAAAACTTCACCCCCAAATGCCGATGTTTCCAAATGGTAACATCCTCAAAATCACATTTAGGATTTTTTTTTCTGACAAAAAAATGGTAAGGATGATTTTACTAATGATAAAACAAGCCATTTAAACCAAAAATCAGAACCTTTGCTTTGAAATTTGAATTACGGCGTTTAAAAGGTTAAATAAGGAGGAGGTAAGGTATCATTTTCAATGAATAGAGCTGCACACAACTCAAAAGTATCACATTGTTTGACTAATACCACTCATGCAACAAAACACCAGGCAAATACTTTTGTTCAGGCCACAACAAATAATTACTCGCTTTTCATTATCCACTGAGCACAGAATGATTCATGTTTACGGCACTTGTTACGAAACTGAGGATTAGCAGCTTCCTCAGTAGTAAAAATTCCGGTTTTTGGAGGATCGCGCATATTTATTACGTGGCATTTCGCACATAGATTAGCCAAGACGTGGAAATTAGTTTCTTGCCTAAATGCATCTTTACCCTTTCAACTCTACACCGGCCGAGGTATTCGTTGAATCGTATAGACAATTTCGGGCGGTAGGGATTTAAAGGGTTTGTTATCAAGCATGCCTGTTTTCTTAGTAAAAGTAACAAGGGCATGAATTATTAGAGGTGGTAAGTGATGCATGCTTCAATAATTGTGTTTGGGATTCAGGCAGATCATCACGAATTAGTATTTTTTGTGAGTTTCGGTAATAAATAAATGTATTAACAGAGGAATTTTCTGCGTAAGTGTATTAAATTCTCATTGTGATGATGTATCACTTAATAATTTTGCATCAAAGTTAAATTTAGTTCGTGTCTAATAATGATATTACTTATTAAGGAAAAGTTAAAATTTTGTTGTTCAATTTGTTTAAAGCTGGATGCAATTAAATAAAAAATTTTGATGATTTGTAAAAGACACAGGAAAAATATGAAAAAGTAAAATAAAAATATTGCTTTCCTTACATAAATGATAGGAATAAAAATCAATAAAACTTTCTTAATACCAGTTAGCTTTATTTTTATGAATTTCATTTACTATAAGCAAGTATCTACCCATCATAAAAAAACTTAATAATTTAAACTTAAATAATTTGAATAGTGATGCTAAAGTTTATTTTCATTAAAGCATTATAGATAAACGGTTACCCAAAAATGTACCAAAAATACAATGTATTTCTGAAGAAAACTTATTAAACAGTTACATAAACGTTCTAAAATTACACCAAATACAAATGTAACACAAACTATTTATGCTCATTTCCATTTTTATATAGATAAATGTGACATTTATATGCTCTCTTAAACATCCAGAAGTAAAAGAAAGAGAACTACAAAAAGGCTCCAATAAATTTCACTTCCAAGAAAGCATCGGATAACGCCCACAACACATCATATTAAATACCGCAGAACAAAAAAAAATCCCAATTTTCTTTACCCACAAATATTTACAAAAAACCTCGAGCCATTAAGGACCCTCAAAACCCCGAATCCTTAATTTGCGACCCCGATAAAATACCGAGCGGACACAATACGAAAGAGTAAAAAAAGGATTTCGGTATGTATGTAATAGAAAATACGGCGAATCGGCAAATGTAGCAAGCAGGAATTTATTACTTTTCCTTTCTTAGGGGACGTCCATAAATTACGTGAGGTCAAAAAGGGGGGAGGGGTCCAGAAATATCTCCCCGAATCTCACCAGGGGGAGTCAATCAAAATCTCACGTTAACTCTTACACATGGTTCCCACTCAATTTCAGAAATAAAATTCCTTTACTTTTCCAGGTCAATTTAATGACTTTTCCAGGCTATTTACGGCATTTTTCAGATATTTCTTGTTCTTAAGAACATGTATTTTCACTAAATGGTCTATTTTTTCCACTTTCTAAATCCAAATTTGACACCCAAACATTAAAAAAATTTTCATTTTCCTGGTATTCTGCATTATTTTCCAGGTTCTTGGCCAAAATGAGCTATAGCTATTTTCCCTGACTATCCCCTGACTTTTTAGGTGAAATTAAAATTCCCTGATTTTTCCAGGTTTTTCAGGTATTCCCTGACTAGTGGGAACCCTGCTTTTAGTTTAGAAAATACAGGTTTTTTCTTTTACCTTTTTAGCACAAGTTAGGAAAAATGCGCAAAACAGCGAATCATTTAGCCACTTAGTCGCGGTAATTAGGACAATTTTTGATTTCAATATGTAGTTATTTGTATCAAAATAAGACAAAAAAAACATGGCTATACTCGACAGCAACGTTTCTTGAACCCAGTACGTCTCAAATGCTGAAGGAGGTACGTGAATCGTGATTTAAAATACACTATATATACATAAGTTTAACAAAATAATCATATTTTTAAACTGACCTTCTTCATTCCACTCAAAATTCAGACACCGCGACGGGAACTACTTTGTTTCCTAGTGACGTCATAGGGTCAACTTAAGTTGCTGTCTAGTATAGAACATACCAACGAAATTAATTTCTTTAAAAATATGGAGAAAACCTCACGTGAGAATTAGAGGGGGGATTCAGCAAAATCTCACCAAGGGGGAGGGAGGAGTCCAAAATTTGGAAAAAAAAAAATACCTCACCTCGCAATTTATGGACGTCCCCTTAAATGTATCGTGTTTCTTTTCTTGTATCGTCTTTTTTTTTTTTTTTTTTTTGAAACTCTCTGTCAAAGAACGGGAGGACAAGCGAAGTACATAATTGTGGAGAAGTTTTTTCCGATGCATTTGTTCCACAAAAGAGGGGGGGGGAGGTTTTTGGCAGCTGCTATGAATGTCCGTTTCGAATATGTGGTTTTAAACTAAACTGAAGGAAATGTGTTTTGTCTTTTAATGTTGTGACAGTGAATGGAAATGAAAAGGAGAAGGTTAGAAAATACGATAGGAAGAATATGATAGAATCATTGGATAGTAAATTGGAACATTGTTGTTGTTCATGATGTATTTATTTTGTTGTTGTTGCTGCTTACCCCCCCCCCCATTTCTGACTAAATATTTTCAATTAATTTGTGAATTTTTATTTTTACTTGTATTATTATGTAATTATTTTGTGAAACCATTCTTTATTGAAATGTATCTCAAATAAAATTTTTTAGAGAACTAATTATTCAAGGTGTTTAAAAAGTCCCTTTCACGGCTTTTATTGTGAATCAACGTCTCCTAGGGTCACGGAAGTAAGGTCTACCCCAAGGTAAGTGACCCTGGTGAATTGATTGAGGTGACTTGCAGCGCCCCTAGTGGCAAATTATAATACGTTAAAAAAATGAATAAAAAATTAAAGAATTTCGAGCGAAAACTTCAACGTGAATATTGGTGTCAATATTTTGAAAAACTCGCCGGAAAAATTTCATGAAAATATCGTGAATATTCTCGGATATATTCAGGCCTCAAAAAAGAAAAAGTTCACCAATTTTCAAGGTTTATTTTTATAATTTTTTGATTAAATTATTTAACATATCCAACATATTAAATTTATCCAACTAAAAATCACAAAACTACAAAATAACACTGGAAAAACTTGCAACTTTGTGAATTATTTCTTTTTAACAGGTTTTTTTTTTCGATTTTCTCAAAACTTGGGTTTTAGAGACATTCCTTTTTTCAAACTGACGATTCAATTAAGGATCTGGCAGCAACAATGAGCTAACTCCCATGAAAAGATGTCGGAGGTAGCTCCAAATTGCTGCGAACGCATAAATTGACATTTTCTAAACGAAAAGCTGTAAGCTAGCACCATCCTCATAATATTTCGTCTCATCTTTTTGTTGACATTCTTTACATTCATTGCAGTGAATAAATTTCTCTAACTGTCTCTATTGTCAAATGAAGACACGATAACAAATTTTCCTTGTCTGTTGGTTTGTGAAAATAATAAATATGACATTGTAAACCCATTTTTTGATTTTTTTATAGTCGAGTTGAAACAAAATGTGAAACCTTAGTGACTTGCATATTTAATAGCTGTGAATCAACGGAGAAAATGGAAGCAAAACAAATATTTGAGTAATGGAACACACGGTGCATTAGTTCTTTTGTTCTAAAGTTATGTTTAACATATTATTTTAAGGTTGGTTCCGATTAAAGTTAAATGACTGGATTCCATTGTATTCTTTGTGTAGAAATTTAAGTTAAACATCATCATCTTTATGTAGGAATTCGGTCTTTACAATAGTGAAAAGAAAATATTAGTTATTAGACAAGATTTATGGAATTCGAATTTTTTTACGTCGTACACGTTGACGTTTTGTAATAAAATTAAAGTCGCTGAAGGTTTATGCCCTTTTAAAATGTTCAAATTGAAAAATAATTCAAATTTATTAGTATGTTTTAAATCTGGTTTCTTGTAAAGACATAAACTTAAATGTAATTTATATCTACAGCTTTTGCTAAAATTATTCAACTTTGTTACTAACTGACATTCACTCATTAAAGTTAACTTTGTAGAGAAAAAAGGAGGGATTTGATTAAAATTTTTAAAATGATAGAAGGCAAGGGGGCACAGAGGGTCTGGACAACGAGGGGTCACAGATTCAAATTGAATAAGGCACATTCTCACTGGGAAAACAGAAAACATTATTTTTAACAGGGTTGTGTATAGAAGGAAGAGGTTTCCAGAATCAATAGTTAGTTCCACTGGAGTAAAGGAAAAAAATTGACAGTTACGGGGAATCTGGTAGTTTGAGTTAACGGGACCAACCTTGCTGGGCTCCACGCCTGTAGTTGATCGTCAACATTTGTAATTGTATCCCAACGATTTTTACACCAAATTTGTTCAGAACATAAATTTGTGCATTTTTAGATCGTATTTTTGTAAAAATATTTTTACCTTGAGTATCTAGTTACTAAGACTAGTGAAGAAAAATCTAGTAGTCTATCTATAGTAGTAATCAGTGTTATTCCTAGGATTTTTTTGGAGGAGTAAAAATACTCCTTGACTTTTTTAGGATGAGTGAAATTCAATTGTGAGGAGTGAAATACAGTAATTAATAGCATTAGCTACATATACAGAAACAAATTTTCTATTAAAAACGCTTACTTTATAATGGACAAAATGAAATTGAAAAAAAAATGAGGATGCTTTTTTCGGTTTTAACAATTATAGCATAAGTTAAGTATTAATAGAAAATATTAAACATTATACACGGTGCATTTTTTAAGCTAAACCATTATGAAAAATTCAAGGAGTGAAAATACTCCTGGCTTGTTTTTTAAAGAGTATTTCTGATTTTCAAAGAGTGAAATATACTCTCTCAGAGGAGTTAAAAATATCTCTGAGTAGTTTACATACATTTGTACTAAACTAATAGTATCAAAAGGTCAAATAATGTTTTTAACGTTTTTCTTGGAGATCGTCTATGGGGTCTATGGTATAATATCAAAGGAGGATACATCAAAAGGAAAAAGCACTCACTGCAAATCCTTGAGTTTCTCACGCTACATTTCATTAATATCTCATGAATAACATGGACTACTTATTATGTTTCATGAGAATTGATACTCATAATAATGGGGACATTTCTACAGATATCATTTCGCAAAAGACATAAGAGTAGTCTGCAGCAACATTTCTTTGAACTGTTAATGGAGTAGACAACCCAGTTATATGGAATAATGCATGCATTAGGAATATAATAGTTTTCTTAAGGTACTATCATATTATCCATAATGATATTGTTTGGAAAGACACAAATATGTTTAGCATATAAATAAGGATTCTTAAAACAGCATACTCGACAGCCCGACGTTTCCTGAACCCAGTACGTCACTATGCGGAAGGAGAAAATGGGTAAACAGAAAGCCTGTTGGGTTGCTAGGAGGAGTTTCAGAACGCAAATGGTGATAAAAAGACTATATATACATGGCAAAATAATCCTAATTCTAAATTGACGTTCTTCATTTCACTCAAAATTCAGACACCTCGATTGGACCTACTTCGTATGTTAGTGACGTCATAGGGACAACTAACGTTGCTGTCTAGTATAGTGTATTCTATATGGTTTCTAATTACGTTACTTCAACCTCAATCTATGATACTCGTAACTATAACTGTAAACTATTCAAATGTTATGTTTGTTTTTTAACTGGTTAGATTAAAAGGGCAGAAAGTGAAAAAAAAATAAATTGTATCACCTCTGATTATTTATCATACATTTTTTTTCGTATCTACCAACGCCCCCCTTGGTGACAAAAAAAAGGTTCTACCACATAGTAATTCTGCAATACAGATCACAAATCACTTTCTGGAGATATATCCTCCTCTTCTGAGTTCCAGGAAAACCTATTAAGTGTATCATGTGATACACCCCGTACCTCCGGCGACCGCAAAAGATGACAATGAAGGAGCATTAAACGAACACGACATCCCGAAAAGCCCGGATGTAACGACCTGAACCCCATCTCTGCCCTCTCTCGTTCCTTTCCATTTGCTACCTCGGAGCAGCGATTCTTTTGAAGGGGACATTTACAAATTACGGCATAGATGCCAACTGAGTTCCGGTTTCTGAATTCAGCAACTTTGGACGAAAATAAATTTTCCCCATGTTAACCGCGATCACCCTAATGGGTACGTTCCCTTAGTTAAATATTTATATTGATGAATTATAAAGCATTATTATTATAATGCGTATCTTCTGCAAATCTATTGAAAGATGAAAACTTAAGGTAATAATTATTTCATTAAATTAAATACACATATTATGAATATGGTAAAACGAAAAAAAAAACTGTCAATCCACTATGTGATACTTCAAATATAGCAATTTTTGTATATTCATTTATTTAAATATTTTCTTACCAAATATTTTGAGAAAACCTTCCAAGATCAATTTTTAATATTCATTTCATGCTTCACTTATTTTTTCAACCCAAAAGTCATTCAAATTATTATATTATATGCAGTCACATTCAAAAGATTAATTAATTTGAATCGTCAGTTTAAAAAAGGAAATAAGTTCAAAAACCAAGTTTTTATGGAATAAAAAAAAACTGTATAAGTAATGGAATTTTTGTTGTATGACCACCACATATTTACTTGAAATTCAGGACCTAATTTAGTTTAGAGTAAGACCAATCAACGACCAAGTCTATTCAAAAATATTTTAAAGTTTAAAAATTCGATGGATTTATTCCCTTTTACTTACAACCTTATCAATTTCAGCTGAAAAAAAAATCTTAAAAACCACTTAAATTGAAAATTAAATTATATTTCAGCTTAATCCACAGCAAAAATGAGAGAAATAGAAAATCTTAGACAAATGGAATCCAAAAGTATTGCGAAACTGGATTATTAAGTGAATATCAATGGGGGTCCAGAATTCACTGGATAAAAAATTAAAACCATTTTTGAATTAAAAAGAAATTTTGTTTTCTCTTAGCTTACATCACTAAGAAAAAGAAAGATTTAAATATTTAACGAAAGATTTAAAGACAAGTTTAACTTAAATTTCAAATAAAATATAAAAATAAAATGAAAGAGACAATAATTTCGCCAAATTCAACGGGCTATATCTGCCTATGGGGGTAGTTATTTTTCCCTTCTACCCACTCATGCCTAGAGAGAATCTAGGAAATATTTTGAGCCCAAAAAGTCAATTTGTCATTTTTTGGACTTACTCACTTTTTCAAACTGACGATTCAATTTGTGAATGTCCCCCTTTATTTCGATTCCGAACGGACGGATCATTGTGTAGATGACTCCGGATTTGTTGTTCGTAAGGGGGGGGGGCGGCTTTCGCACAGTGTCAAATGCTGAGTGCTTTTCGATCATCGGGTCTTTGCTTCTTTTTATTACACTCTGTGATGCGGTACTGTACAGTGTCTGTAGTGTAGATATATGTTTGTGTCATGCATTTTGAATGCGATGAATGTTACAGGGCTTCTACTGCTTTTTGGCATTAAAATGTATGCCACTGGTTTGTATTTTGGAGTTTGGTTTGGTTACTCTTTATGGCAAAATAATGAAGTTGGATCATATTACGCCAAGAAAAACATTCAGGGAGATAAACAATATAAGTAGATGTGAAAGCCATAGTAGGGTGTTGCATTTTTGAGAAATCAGTTGGTTGAAAATTATTTGAATTTGATAAATAACCAAAACCGAGTCTTCAAAACTGAATTGGAACGGACAATAAAAAAGTACAAAAATAGGTCAAATAAAACTTTTCTAGCTCTTTTTTTTTTAAATATTTTTTATCTATGCAACGTCATGTGATTTGCTTTGAAATATTGTTGTTGTTGTTGTTACTAAACCCGGATGGTGTAGCTTAGCTTAATTACTAATTAATTAGCTTTGAAAATACTAGATTTAATGTTTTATTTTCATTGATGTCTCATGTCTAGATGTCTCATGAGGATCCACGGTAGAAAGTTTCAAATTACAACTGTTACCATTTTATTACATCAATATATTACTTTTATTTTTCAATAGGAAAAGTAATGTTTCAAAAAGGCTCTCTATACTACAGTACTCTTATAAGTTAAGTATCTTGGCTACCATTGTAAATATAATATAAATAATCTTAGTAAATATAATTTACTTTTTAATGCTTACATATTGATGCTGCTTACTGCTTACATATTGATGTCAAAATGTTTGAAAACAAATTTAAAACTTCTATACTTAAAAAAGAGCATTTATAAGTTAAAAATTATTTGAGCACTTTTTATAGTTTTTACCATATTTTTTTAACTTTTAATTTGAAACTTGAGTTAATTTAATCATTTTTGTACTTTTAAAACATAAAAGTAAACAATTCAGTAATTTTCTTAAAACCACTATAAAACAGCTACATAACTTAGTTACATTCCTTTCTACTTAATATTTACTACACCCAAAAAAAAGGAAACTTTAAAACTTTTAAAACAATTACAACAGAATTCCAAGCAACAAACGGAGTCAACCTCAGCAAATTTCACGCTTTAAAACCACGGAAAAACAAAAGAGCACATCCAGGGATATCATTTACGCCTCGGACATCACAAAAGAACCGCAAAGGTAACGAAAACACGCGCCTAAATACGGCGCCCAAAACCTATAAAAACCACCCCATTGTGTTCTTCCGCCATCATTTCAACAGATATGAAAAGACGGGGATTTTCCTCCACATTTGTTGCGGGGACTTTTAATATTAGAGATAAGGGAAAAAAGGAGTTTGAGTGACAAAGCGCGGGGAAAAGTTTTCCCTGTGATGAGTTTGAGGTTTTCCTTCTTTTTCTCCTGAAAAAAAAAATATCGCCTTCTTTTATTTAAAAGCGTAGGGAAGGAATAATGTTATTAAAATATAAGAATGATAAAAAAAAAATTCTGTTCGGCCATCGCATTATGCGAGCGGGTAAGAATGAAAGAAGGCTAAGTCCGCTGACTTGGTTTTCAGGAATTGAATGTTTTCTGGTTTGGATTAAAGTGGTACAAGTCCATTGAATGTGGTTTTGAGTAATTGAAGGTTTTCTCTAACGGCGCCTGTGTTTTTCTATGGAAAAGGCATTTTTAAAGCAGTTCTTACGGGTCAATCATTGAGCTTTTGACTTAGGCGACTACCACACTACGTAAATGACCTTAAAAGTAATCCAAATCCATGCTTTTCAAATTTTTGTATTTTTGGCCTTATACCACTTTCATCCTGAACTGTTCCTATGTTGTTTTTTTGAAGAAATAATTTTTTTTGTGTTTCTCAGGTCTATTATTGAACTCATGACTTAGGAATCACCACATAAGGTGAAGAATGTGAAAAGAAATCAAAATTTATGTTTATCTCAAATTTCGCATTTTTCGACTCAACTCACTTTTGCTCTGAACAGCTCACATGGAGGGAAAAAAAAAGATGGAATTTTTGTTTTCCGGGACATCGGGGTTCAAAAGTAGCGCAAATATTCCGTTTAATAAAACATATGCATATCTATTTGGCACGGGTAGATTTTTTTTTCCGACATGTTTTTTTGTGTGGTTTTTGCCGGTCGTATTCTTGTCAAATGTCAACCCTCCGAGGATTTCATATTTTTCATAATTGTCACAATTTTTGCCGATAGAGCGCCAAGAAAAGCTAATTGTTGCTCCTTTAAAAATAATAAATTCAAACACAGACTCGGAGGATTTTTGAAACGAGATTTTCGGTTTGTTTTGTCAGACGTGCGCATGCATTATTTATCGTCCTTTATTCCCACGTTAAATCAACCGTGAAACATTTTAACTGGCTTTATCACGCTGTATTTAGCATTTATTGTTTAGATTTAGAAGAATGAAACTTCGAGAAAGAAATAATAAAACTCGCTTTAAATAAATAAGTACTTGAATCAGTGTTCTCAGGTTGGTTTAGCATAATAAGTCGAAGCATTGGACTAGGTTTTCGTTTTTGAGATTTTTTTTAGAAGGATAACAATTAATTTGATTAGTATTTCTTAATTGAGAATGTTTTTTTATAATAATCAAATTCAGCGGTATCAAATTCATTTGCAAATAATCATGTTATTAAAATAGTTCATCTATTTATTAAGGTGAACGCTTTCTTGTGTTCTTTTATTTTTTGTTCCATAAAAAGAGTTATTTTAGGTAAAGCATTTTACTTTAATGCTCATGGTATATTTTTTAAACTGTTGTATCAATCAAATACTTGAATTCAAAAGATTCTAATAGTATTCAGAGCTTACATTTATGAAAGTTAAAATCATAAAGGCATGATTTGTTGTCATCAAATGTACAGTAAAATTTGAAACATGTGTTTGAAAAAACGAACAAGTCATAAAACTACATAGGTGAGTGGATCAGCTTAAAATGAAGTACACAGATTCTTTAGTTAAAACTTCCTTACCAAATATTTTTTTCCAAAAAGCATTAAAATTAATTAGTTAATTTCATTAAATGTGCAGTTAAATTCCAATCTACTAACGATTTGATAGTTATCCCCAACTAAACTTCTACAATTACAACACAGAATTAAATCCACCCTTTTAATTTATTTCCACTTTAAAACATTTCCACACAACCAAAAGGCGGCAACATCATATGGAGCAGAACTAACTGAAAGGGTTAAGTAACAAAAACACAACCGACTCAAAAGAATCCACAGAGAAGACTTTAGCAGAATATCCATCTAAGCCACTATTTCAACTACTAAACTATTCGCCCAACTGCAGAAGCAGGCTCTAACTAACGAGGAATTAATAATTAAAGGCTCTAAATAACGCGCTTAAGCTATCGCAGGGGGGTGGAGAACCTTCGGATGGTTCCTTTTCTGTTCCTTGACTGAGGCGGCCATGGTCCCTTACCTAGGGTAGACCTTACTTCCATGACCCTAGGAGACGTTGTTTCCAAATAAAAGCCTTAAAGGGACTTTTGAGACGCCCTGTATAGTGCAAGGAGGTATTGATAAAACTACATAGGTGAGTGGATCAACTTAAAATGAAGTACAATGATTCTTAAGCTAAAACTGCCTTACCATTTTTTTTTCTCCCAAAAACATTATAATTAATTAATTAATTTAATTAAATGTGCAGTTAAATTCCAATCTACTAACGATTTGATAGTTATGCGCAACTAAACTTCTACAATTACTACACAGAATTAAATCCACCCTTTTAATTTATTTCCACCTTAAAACATTACTTCCACACAAGCAAATACACTATCATCTGGTGCAGAACTAACTGAAAGGGTTAAGTAACGAAAACACAACCGACTCAAAAGAATCCACAGAGAAGAGTTTAGCAGAGGAATATCCATCCAAGCCACTATTTCAACTACTAAACTATTCGCCCGAGCCTCTAACTAACGAGGAATTATAATTAAAGGCTAAATAACGCCCGCTTAAGCTTTCGCAGGAGGGTGGAGAACCTTCGGATGGTTCCTTTTCTGTTCCTTAACTGAGGCGGCCATCCCTGGTAAACAAACACTTTGCGAGCATTTAAAACCCAACTCTGAAATTAATTAAATCGAAACGCGGTGTTTATGTTTCGGATTACCTTTTCGTATGGAAGGAAGATAATGGGGAATGATGAATAGGCGGCGCATTGGTTGCAGTACTGCGTGGCCGATAGGATAATAGTGGCAAATGTATATTTGTAACAGGGGAAAATATACTCATTGTATATAGAATCATATACTCATATACTCATTGTAATCATATACTCATTGTAATAAGATTTTAAAATGTAGAATATTTACAAACCCTGTTATCAAAACAAACGTATACGTTGTACACAAACTAAAACAAGATGTTTTTGTAAAAACTTTGACCTTACTTATTACTTACGAAATAAACAAGTTATAACTAATTAAACTCGTCTAGCATAAAATCAGCTGTGGAAAAAAATTCACCCAAGAACAACTTAATATGAGAAATTATCCAGATAATATAACTTAGAATAATTATTTGTTCACAATTTTCAAACAAATAGATAAAAAGTACTTTAGGTTTATGCGGAAGCAAATCTTGTTAATAGGACTGTATATTCTCGAAATTTCACAAACAAATTCATAAAAATATAAAATAAATCACAACAATGCTAGTCGAAGTATCTAAATGATTTTTAAAGCAACCGGGTAATCCTAAAGTACCGATAAAATATAAATTTATGCTAAGAAAACATTTCATCCTGTATCAAAATCAATGAAAAAATAAAATAAATATTAACAGTTTACCTTGAGAAGACATTTCAGCATAGAAGACGACCCTGGCGTTAGATATCTGGCCCCGTCCTCTGATAAATAACTCTCAACTGAGTCCACTAACTGATGTTCACACAAACAGTCATTCGTTAGATTATTTTAAGTTCAATAGTCAGAACGAGCATTTTCAATTCAAATTCAATGCAATTCAATGCAAATGCAATTCTCAAGAATATTTAACATTGTCATTTTAACATTGTCATTACTAACATTGTCAATCAAAATGTAGCACAAAAATACTGCGTAATTGCTCCAACGAAACTCCAAAAATACCTTTTAAAATGCTACTAGTCCAATGCGTAAAAAAAGTCAAACAATCCCAGTTTCTATTCAACGTCATAATTCAAGTTCGTTGGCAGTCGTCGTCAAAATCATCTTCTACTCAATTCGTTCATTTAATCACAACAAACAATTCCTTCGGAATTAAAAGAACTCGTCAAACAGTTCAAAATGACTTAAAATAATTCACATTCAAAAGAAAAACATTCCACGACACGAGCTTCGACAAACGCATTCACTCTATGACAACAATTAAGAGTTGAGAGGTGTCGCAGCAAAAGAAAAATTAAAGAATGTCATTTTTCGACAAAATATCGAAATATTTATTCGAATAAACTTTTTAAATGTACGAAAATAAGTAGAAGTATTGAAATAAACCTTTAAAAATCATGTTTAATTAAGTAAGAAAATTATAAAGCTTTTATTACAAATTATTTTAATATAAAATGGAAGAAATTAAATTCCATGATTAAAATTTGAAAGTATTATTTCTGAATCTGTTTCTAATTTGAAGAAATTTATCGATTGAGAAATAGCTTCAGTTAATGCGTAATTAAAAGTAATTATATTTTAATATTTTTTCTAGTAAAATATCGAAATATTTATTCGAAAAAAACTTTTTAAATGTACGAAAAAGAATAGAAATAAACCTTTAAAAATCATGTTTAAATAAGAAAGGAAATTATAAAGCTTTTATTATAAAACCATTTTAATATCAAAATGAAAGAAATTAAATTCCGTGGTTACAATAATTTCAATGTATTATTTCCGAATCTGCTTGTTTTTGATTTGAGGAAATTTATCGCTTGACAAATAGTTTTAAAAATGCGTAATTCAAAGTGATTAGATTTTAATATATTTCCAGTGTTTTTTTAAGTATGCATAAATAGGTAAATAATATCCTAAATATTTCTAACCGGTAAATTATTTCTAATGGGAATAATTGAAATAGTACGAGGCTTTCGAAATAACAAGGAAATTATAAAGAATCCTAAAATTTCAAAACCGAACTTAGCCCTTAGGTCGATGTTATCGTCTTGAAATTTTTAAAACACACAAACTTTCTTATGCACAGTGGGGTACAAATACAAGGGTTGATTTTTTGACGCCCGGTATTTATCCTAACCTACGCCAAAATATCAAAGCACACCAAGATAACTCCAAACGAGATTGAGGTATTTTCATGAGTGAGGGATTTGCTTAATTTTATATTTTTTTTATACGTTGTGCTTTAAAACACTCAAAAATGTGTTTTGAGTAATTTAAGATTAAATTTTATTTTTGCCAAAACGCCAGAAAAGTCACGCGATCAGAAAACATGCTTCTATTGGATGTGACGTCACAGCACACGATTTGTAATTCCAAAGTGTGTTCGCGGCCAAACTAACAACGAAATTTCAAAAATGTATCTCTCATAGAAACTAGGCTACGAAAATAGTTGATGTAAAAGTCATTCTTCATGGTTTTTATCTGCTATTTTAATAAAATTTAATCTCGAAAAGTGAAAATACCTCATTTGAATTGAAAGTGGAAATACCTGGTTCTTGCACTAAATGCTTCATTTGTTTAATCTATGTTGTTTGACAATAATATCACAGTGGTTTTCTCTCAGCAGGAAAGTGGAAAGAATTAGTATTCACCAGTCCAGCTCCAACAAAACAAATGATTCCATATCTGTTTTCATGTTTTCATTTGTCTCTCTAAGGGGCGAGTTTACAACTTAGAGCTACTTAGGAAACGTTGCTGTCGCGTATAGTTTTTATTACTTTGAGTTTTGAATTCGCCCTTGTCGCATAGCTCATATTAACACAGTTTGAGTAACATTTTGAGAGAAATGAAGAACGTCAATTTAAAAGTCAATGTAAAAATATGATTATTTTGTTCAACCCATGTATTGTATACCTAGCGTCTTTTTATAACTGTTTGCGTACCGAAACTCCTCTTATAGCAACCCAACAGGCTTTCTCTTTACCCATTTTCTGCTTTCATGTAGTGACATCATAGGGTCAGGAAACGTTGCTGTCTACACTTGACAGCAACGTTTCCTGGACCCGGCACATCAGGAAGGAGAAAATGGGTAAACAAAACGCCTGTTGGGTTGCTATAAGAGGAGTTTCGGTACGCAAACAGTTATAAAAAGACGCTAGGTATACATACATGGGTTGAACAAAATAATACTAATTCTTAAATTGACGATCTTCATTTCACTCAAAATTCAGACACCGCGATGGGAACTACTTTGTGAGTGAGGGCCAAGAAACGTTGCTGTCGAGTTTAGTTTCTTGTAGTGTTCGGCAACTAGTGGTCAAAAAATAGTTAACTACCAACTACTAACTAGTCTGGGAAAATCTAGTTGCAACTAGTAGTTAACTATTTTTTCCTGGGACTAGTTACAACTAGTAGTTAACTGTTTTTCAAAGTAGTTAACTACTAGTTAACTGGTCTATTTAATTTCATAACCTATTTTTTGCCCAAATTCTAATACATCTTTCTTATCTATATCACTAAAAACGCACAAAAAGGGCCTTTAATTCTGGTTATGGTATTTTGAGTACTCTACCATCTTAATTAAATTTGTTACAGTATAATTTTTTCTATATTTTGATAAAAATTTTAATAATAATATTTTTGAAAGTAGTTGAACGTTTTGAAAGTAGTTTCAACTAGTAGTTATTAAAAAAAGTAGTTCAACTAATAGTTGAACTAGTTTAAATCAAAAGTAGTTAAACTACTAGTTAACTACTAGTTGATCAGTAGTTAACTACTAGTTGCAACTAGTTCTAGTTAACTAGTGCCGAACATTAGTTTCTTGAAATACAGTTTTGGCGGAACGTCACATGGAACGCCTCATATTAACAGTGGCTTCCTCAGCCTGTCCTGTTTCTCCCTCTATTCCCTTCCGACTCTACGGGCAGCAGCAAGAGCAGCAAGAGAGTAAATATTATCGTGTTCAGGGACTCCGTTTCCAATCGTTGATAACCAACCTCCCGAGAAGGTATCAGGAGTTTGTTTATGGTGCAGCCGCCTTTTGTTTGATTCGGGCGCCTTCCTTTTGATGAGCTCCACCGCTTCGATAAATATGCCACACGCCTGTTCAGCGCGCAAGTGGCGTAAGTCCAATGAATTTTGAGTTAATTGAGGGGTTCTATATGTAACTGCGACAGTGTCGTTCCTATTGAGAAGGCATTTTTGGTGCAGCTCTAACCGGTCATTATTTAGTTTTCAACTTAGAAAACTGTCGCATAATGTAAAGTTTTTATAGCAGGTTCCGCCACCAGAACCAAAAAATATGGCATTTAGATGGCTTTTTAGAGTTTTTCAAATAAATTTTAGGTCTTTTCATTTGATGTTTTAGGTCATTTTAGTCGGAAATACGAGTGAAATTCTGTCAAACTTATGAAATTGATACTCAACGTTAAGTAAAAAGATATACAGAACATAAACTTTTGTTTGATATCTGTGTAATTCATGCGATAAAATCTGCCAGAACTAAAAAAGTAATTTTTAGAGATGGTTATAATGTAAGCAGGGACAAATTGTTCCTTTCTTCTTTTTCCATCATCAGAACTTTGGGGCCATCATTGAAGTATGTTAAATTCGTTCATTCAATGGGTAATGTTTAAAAAATGGGACCTGGGTGTCGAAACTCCTCCAGAAAGGTTTTGGAAATTTAACCCTAAACAACTTATTGTTGTGCATTCCTCAGTGCATTTCCTAAAGAGTATTAGCTTAAAGGTTCAGATTTAAAAAAGGGCTCTTTTAGGGCTGTAGAAAAGTATACGGCATTATAAGTGGAATAAGGGTTTTTCAAGGCTTTTTAGAACCCATTGGAACCCTCAGGGCCGTGTGGTAGATTTACCCAGTATGAGGCAAGTCCCAGAAATGCCGCCCCTTATGTATTTTTCCTTTAAATAATTGATACTTCGAATTAATGTAAATATTTAATTAAAATTAATCATAAATAACTTATTGATTAGTAATTAAAGATATATATTTAATTAGTAATTAATGATACATAATTAAGTCCCCCAATAATTCTCTAATTATGGGGGAATTACGTTGTAGCTTGTAGAAAACTAACCAATTTCTAGCAATATAATTAAATTACCATTAATTAGTTTCAAAAAGGGCAATTATTTTTTACACGATTCAAAACATTTTTCAGCAATAAAAGCAACATTTTGTGATTTTCATATGCACTGCATCCTTGATAATTCAGAACTAACGAGATAATTTTTTTCCTATTTATGTTCAAAAGTGCCCCATTTGAGGGGTAGATTTAAACACGCATTTTATTTGAACACGTGAGTAAATTATTCAAAATTCATTTTTAGAAGCAACAAATTTATCGTACTTTAAAGTTTAAATTTACAGCAATCAATGAAGCTTGATATTTAGCACCTTTTAGCATATTTAGACCTTTCCCCCCAAGAGAAACAGTTTTTTATGCAAGAACTCTCGAATACCGTGTGGTCATTATTTTTTTTTAATATCCCTAATTTCGTTTCCCTAATTAATGCGATTGACAGAAACTCAACTTACCCACAAAAAAAAGGTAATCCCTTCTGAAGAAAACCAAAAGTTATTTCCACAATCTTGGGCAAAAATATAATAGAAAGACAAGGCTTCAGTGTCAAGTATGCGTCGCGTTAATGAAGGGAATGACCCCTGAAAATCCCAGCCAGAAGGTGGAATGGGGGTAGGGAGAACCAGACCAGAAATCATTTATGTTTTGACACCCCCTCTCTGTCTTTTCCCGCAAGGCCACGGTAGTTAGTGTGTCCCTTTTCTCTCTGCACCCACCTCACTTGTTTTTCTCAATCACCCCAGATGCAAGGACCCCTTCGCTCCCTTCTGATGGGTTGGTTGGATGGGATGGGATGTAGTTAAAAGAATGTGGTTTTCGCGGGAAAATATTTCTGTTTTCCTACCACAAAAACGTGTAAACAAATTGCAGAGAAAGTAAAAAATAAAAATTCCTCTTTACTTCATACCACCACACGGCCCTGGGAACCCTGTAAAGAGAAACTAGTACAAATAGGTTTTCCGTGCCATTTCATATCGTCAAACTGTTTTAGGTGCCAAATAGCAGAAATAGCGTCTAAAACTTAACAAACTTATTAAAATATACTGCTGTGTTGATAACAACAAAAGAAATGGGGATATTTATGTTATTTTGCACCAAAAAAACAGCTTGCAAGTTTTCAACGGGACATAAAACGGAATCGAACCGAGAATCCAAAATCATTGCTTTGAATTTTATACGGACTAAGGTCACTTTGTCTCTAAACAGTCAATGCAAGGGTGCGATGCGCGATAATTAAAACAGAAATCTCCCATCGAATTAATTCGAGTTTTCTTGACGAGCTGCATTATCTCTTGACGCGAGAACCTCTCATTTAAATCGGCTGAAATAACAGATGCGATACTCTGATTTATTTTGGCCAATGATTTCGGGTATTGCGTTACATTTAAGCCTTGCATTAGGACATTTTGGTTACGTTAAAAGCAAAGATTGTTACAAATTTATTAAGTCTAGAACAATCTCACACAGGGATATTTTGGGGTAAGATTAAATTTTCCCGAATTGATTTGATGCCGAAACTTTTCTAAGTAATGCTTACTGTGTAGTAAAATTCTAAATGTCAACTTATAATTTCTTTGTAGATCAATTTAGAGTCCGTATCATAAAATTTCGGTCTTCTAATACAATGCAAGATTTCTATACGATAATGTCTTATTATATTAATGTAAATGCAGAAAATGTTGAAAAAGAAAAGTCTTAATTACATATAATTTAAAGACACACATTTTATAGAACTTAACAACAAGCGTCCATAATACTATAAATAAAACTCATATAACCCATAAAACCAAAATAGTATTACATTATCATTACAAAGATTATCAACTAAAATTACACAGCAAGTCCTAAAATATAGTGTTAGTATTTCTATAAATTTACAAACAATAAATTGCTACTAATTACAGTTAAATGAATTTTCATTTCATAGATATATGTCTTACCATTTTCTACTCTGCTAGCAACCTTCATTTTAATTTTTTTTTACAACCATTTAACTACAAAACAGTAATTCACTTTTCCTTTTAAAAATTTACCAATATCAGTTTCATCAAAACAGAAGTTTCTGATATGTAGTGTTCTGATCAGTTTCTAAATCATCTAGAAATTCAGCAATTTATTTTCTTCAATCAAGCAAGTTTCTAACACAAGGCAGCTAATTTTTTCACAGTAAATGTGTTTTGAGTTATCAACTAACCCCTGTAAAATTTTCCTCCATTCTGGGAATGTTTCCTTGGAAGAATTTAAACAACTTTATAACCGAAAAGAAATTTAAGAAAGAATATGTATATCCCATGAAAATACAAACTCAAAATATTCTTATAAAAATAGGGGAAACATGTAAATGGTTGCATGCAAATATGTGTATATTTTCACATAAAATAAGCCCCCGTCTACCCCAATTTATAACACGTAAAAGTATATCATGAATCAAAAACTTCTGAAAGGCGGACATACTTCACAGTAGACAAGACAGACGGGGTTTTGAAAAGTCTTATTTTTATGAAGCCCCTGGTATGATGAAACTGTCAACTCCGGAATGTCAACACACAAAACATCCCGCTGTCAATGTGTGCGACTCCGGTATTCCAAGCTGTCACCACTGCTCAGGGAGAATGACAGGGATTTCAACTTAATGTTCAAAGCTTCTTTGTGAGGGAATTGTTTGAATAATTTTCCCTTTTTTTATTATTTGAAAAAAGGATGCTTCTTGATCCAAGAATGGAAGGTAGTAAAAGTATTATACTCGACAGCCCCCCAGCGTTTCCTGAACCCAGTACGCCACTATGCGGAAGGAGAAAATGGGTAAACACAAAGCCTGTTGGGTTGCTAGGAGGAGTTTCGGTACGCAAATCGTGTTTAAAAAGTACTATATATACATGGGTTTAACAAAATAATCCTATTTTTAAATTAACGTTCTTCATTTCACTCAAAATTTAGACACCACGATGGAAACTACTTTGTTTGTAAGTGACGTCATATGGTCAATTAACGTTGTTGTCAAGTATAGAACCTACATGAAACATGCTTAAATAAAATATCTTGTGAAATATATCTTAACAGTTGTTTTCAAGAAGGAATATGGGAGAATGGGGAACCTTGAGAACACTTTTTATTAAATTTTTTTGTCTAAATGTTTGATACAATTATATTTATTCAAATACAGCTAGAACATTAAATATACTTCTTTACGCTTCTAAAATAAATTTCTAGACCAATCATTTCTTTCAGGGAATTCATAATAACAAATTTAAAAAAAAAATAGTTTTTAATGTTCCTAGGATCTTACCCAGTGGTCCACATTGGGACACTTTAAAGAAACCACTCATAAACCCCTTCTTTAAAAATACAGAATTAACACTTAACACTTTTTCTCCTATTTCCTCATTTTTGTCATGACATAAATCACTGATTTTTTTTGTTTCCCCTTCCAGATACTATTTCGCATCAATTTCTAAATTATAGTATTCTAAATTTTTGAACTATTTATTTTTTTTAAACATTTTTTTTTTTACTCACGAGGGGTTTGGGGTACCGTTGGACATGTCCCAAAGTGTCCCACACCTGACTGTCCCAAGGTTCCCCACTTGGCGCTTAGGATATCAAACTTAAAATCTCATTTTTTTCTTTCTTTTTTTTCAATGCTTGTATTATCAGATACACTTATTTAATCTCATCGTAATTATAATTACACATACTTTGTTAAAAATTGTTTTGAAACTATAAGTAATGGTAACTTTGCACCACGCAAACCAAGAAAACTGATGTACCTAAATAAATTATCCACACCCTGTATTGGTCAATTTTAGTTGTTTGGTTGGCAAATGGAGTTATTTGGTTTTCCAATAAACTCCCCCGGCGTCAGGTGAAATATAAAGTGATCAGTTGTTCTCTTTTTAAAACCTTTGAACTAATTATAATTACAACATCATCCAAACAGGCTTCAATACCAACTTAATACAATCAATTCAGCCATTTTGCTAATCACTCGATTTCCTCTTCAACATTCAAACCTAAATATCCCCACAACGACAATACCATTAAAGTAACCATAGTTATTACTACCACGCTACAATTCTGGACATCGCATATCCGTCCATAATACGACGTCGAAAATTAACCCGCGAGTCACCTCCGAAACACCTTGAATTATCAACAATCCGAGCCATTAGTTCGCATAATATTCAAGGAGGAGGAGGAGCCGTTAGCATAATCAGGATAAAACCGGCGGTTCAATTAATATGCCGTGTCCGTCCGGCAGTGTTTGTTTTGGACAATTGGAAACGTCCGGCAGCAGAGATGCCGGACGGATTTAATGAGGGACGGTTCCGGCATTTGCATCATCAGGTGACAATGGCAGGTTCCTCTCCGCCGCAGACTACTTTGTATTCGGGTTGTTGTGTATTTGCAGAGTGTGTGTTGTAGCCGATGCTCGGTTTTAGCTACTCATGTGGCGGTTACTTACATTATACGTACAAAACACTTTTGCAGCACTAAGGCTGATCGCGCACGAGCGACTTTTGTCACGGTGACAAAGACAAAATTGTTGCCTTGGCTATTGAAACAAGTTCAAGTATTGGTAGAGTGCGCGCACTAGGCGACGTGACACTTGGCCGATTGTCAAGAATTTCTTCATAGAGATCCATTGTTTTCTAGTGATATTTTTGATACTAAGTAATCCTGGTTGCCGTGACTTTAGTCATTCGTGCGCGCCCAGCCTAAGAAAACACAATAGAGCATTTTCAATCACATGACTCGGACCTAACAACGGCCTTAGCAACAGAAGATGTTACAGTTTTTTGCCCTACAGAGGTTAACAGTTACAGAAAATGACACTAGCCGAGAAATTCTTCTATTGGAGAATTTGCAATCACGTGATCCCATACCTAAATAATAATAATAAGTTCAGGGCGAACCGACCCGTCGCCCTGGAAGGCGACATGCAGTGGACGTTTCTATAACCGTCCTGCCCTCAAGAGGTCTCGTAGGCGCCGGAAAACCGCCTTAGCAACCGATAAACAACGACCTTAGCAACAGTTAAAAGCCCTACAGTAGATACACAGTTAAAAGAAAATAATAGTGGCGTCACCTGAAAACACTCTATAATAACACTTTTACTCAACACCGTTTTCATTTTGTTGCGATTGCGTTGTGTGAGAAAAGATAGTGTTAATAAAGAAAGAACATGTGTTCTTTTCTTATAGTGTTGCGATAGACATTTTTAAAAACACTTCACACTTCTTAACGTATTTTACAACACTATTTTTCAACACTGGTTCCATGGTAAAGGGAAAGGAGAAGCTTCAATTGATCCGAAGACCTGGGACACCAATGGGAGAAGCCAAATCATTCTCGCATCTTCAAATCTCGTGTCATTGGTGCAAGACAGAACAGGCTTCCCTTTGTCATATACTTAAATGTTTAAATTTTACAACTCAAGAGATTTTAAGGTTCAATTGAGGGAAGGAGAAAATGGGTAAACACAAAAGCTGTTGGGTTCCCAGGAGGAGTTTCGGTACGCAAATCGTGATAAAAAGTTTGATCGTCACATGGGTTTACCAAACTAATAATATTTTTAAATTGACGTTCTTCATTTCACTCAAAACTCAGACAACGCGATGGGAACTACTTTTGTTAGTGACGTCATAAGGTCAACTAACGTCGCTGTCTAGTATTATAGGTCAACCCATCTCTGCTGTTAACTATAAAACTATTCACAGCATTATTATAACAACTTACAATGCTCTTTATATGAATTTCAACCAAGTCCGATGCATCCCCCTGCAAACAATCCACCACAAACAATCAGTCTTCATGCACCCCTTTCCGATAATGTATCGGCTGCGCCAAGAACGCACGACACGACCCTATGCATTCGCGTGCCACAATGCCCCTGATGCCAATAATACGACGAACGCACCTTCCTGTAGTGTCCCCCTCTCTTATGATTAATTCCGTCCCGCATTCGATGGGTCCCGAAAGTATATTCGGTACAGAACTGCATCTCCGTTAGTGTAATTGATGAATGCCGAATGGATGAGATGGTCAGAAGGAAAGTGACCCAAGTCCACTTAGTAGTTTGGAGGGGGCATTTTGTGCTCCCAGAAAACCCCTCAAAAAGTAGCTTTAGAACACTTTTTAGCATATTAAAATTAAAATAAATTTCGGGGAATGACCCCGATCCCCCCCCTTACTTAGCTCTTAGACTAAGGAGTAGCCTAGTTCAGTTGTTTTCTATGGTGAAAAGTTTAAGGTTTCGAGAGAGAGGTTGTATACTCTGAAATTCCCCTGAGCCTAACAAGGGGTTATAAAGGCTTAGGGTCAAAGTCAATAGAGCATTTTCAATCACACGACTCGGACCTAACAACGGCCTTAACAACAGAAGATGTTACGGTTTTTTGCCCTACAGAGGTTAACAGTTACAGAAAATGATTAGCCGTGGAATTCTTCTGTTGGAGCATTTGCAATCACGTGACCCCATACCTAAAAACCGCCTTAGTAACAGATAAACAAAGGCCTTAACAACAGTTAAAAGCCCTACAGAAGGTACACAGTTAAAAGAAAATAACCGGTTGTGACGTCACCTGAAAACACTATGTTTATTACGAGGAGGGAAAAATGTAGTATCCAAAAATTAGGTGAAACACTATTTTTAGGGAAATTACTAGCTACACAATATGTAAAAAACCTTTGTCACTCTCTCACAGGAAAAGTTTCATATTAAAGGCTACCCGCCCCCAAAAAAATATATCATGGATAGATAGGAGCCAGATTACTTTGCGGCCCGCCACTTGACTTGTGATTTCGATTGCGGCCCTCGAGTACTTGGAAGTTGGAAACCCTCGGGTTAGATCATAGATTCTCTAACTTTTTGGGACCACCCCTCCCCTTTTGAAGAAGAAAGTTTTCCATCGCCCCCTTTATGTATCATAGAATTTTATACCAACGTAATAGTTGTCTTTCGTTCTAAATCAAATAATTTTTGGAAATTCGACTCTGAAAAACCAGGTTTTTTTTACAAGTTTTGGTACACTTAGTCCTAATTTTGGACATACGTTTTTAGGTAGAATTTGAATTTTGATGAACCTGTTTTTAAAAAAAGTTGCGATTAATAGAGTTCCGAGTACAGGAGGAGATATTGGGTTTCTTCCCGAAAAAATGTTTGGATATTTGAAGCTAAAAATAGAGTTTCAACTTGTTTAGCAACGTTGTATACGGTACATACGGTAGGTAGGAAATATGCGGAATTTTTTTTTTTACAGTTTTACAGTGACGTAATATTATGTGTAAAGAAGATTCATTTCCCTTGATCTTCAAGTAAAAAAAAAATAAATTAGAATACAAAATATGAAACCGTAGCTGATTGAGGATTATCAGAACCCCAAATATCCTCAAATTTAGCAACTTGGGACTTAGACCCCTCTACATCTCAACGGCTCAATTGAGAGAGAAGCACCCACTACGTATGCGTGTTGCGCTATTATAGTAGTAGCGCGCTAGGGTTCCGATAAAGTGTGTAGGCGGCCTCCCATGTGCAGCTTATTTCATGGTTTTTCCGATGCAATTAAGACCGCACTGAGGAAAGGGGGGATAGGGGGCGGTTTAAAGACCGGCTAGGGCTTGTTTGCGCGAAATTAATGGAGGGTCCGCATATAGGTGTTCTATGCGGTTATGTTTTTGGGAATAAGGTGGGGTATAATCAGCAGGAGATTGGGATGAAGAGGAAAGTGTTATTGATGATGGAACGTTGGAATTATGGAGGTGGGAGTTTCTTGAGGTTATTTCTCCTATGATGCGATGGGGTGTTGAAGGGGTAGTTTTAAATTTATCGATGGTCGAAAGTTTACTCGCGTTTTAAGATTGCAATACAGCTCTCGTTTACTTTTCTGTTGCCAAGGCAACAGGACTCTCCTCATTTTCAACTGGTGGAATTGTTGCGTTGGATCACTATTACTCTATGTTTATTATTTTAACAGTTCACTAATGTCAGCCTCTAACGCATGCGTACAACTGCATCAATTCCGCGAAGAAGACCGTTCTTGGTATAGCCAAAAATTCTGCCAATAATCTTGGCTTTTTTAATCCCCGCCAAATCATAATAAGGTTTATCCCTATTTAAAATGAACCGGTCTTGTTTCTATAGCAACCGACACAACCAGACAACTATACTCGACAGTCCACCAACGTTTCCTGAACCCAGTACGTCACTAAACGGAAGGAGAAAATGGGTAAACACAAAGCCTGTTGGGTTGCGAGGAGGAGTTTAAGTACTCAAATCGTGATAAAAAAAGCACTATATATTATACATGGGTTTAACAAAATAATCATACTTTTAAATTTCACACAAAATTCAAACCCCGCGATGGGAACTACTTTCCTTGTTAGTGACGTCATAGGGTCAACTAACGTTGCTGTCTAGTATAAATGACTCGCATGTACGTTTCAACTACCATAGTTGTGTTTTTAAAGCTAACACTCGAGTTATACTGTTTGAAACTCTAGTATCAAATCGCTTATTGTTATCATTCTACTCTTTGACAAAAGTGATTACATTAAGCGGAGTCTACTGTAGAACAAGGGCAATTTAGAAGCTTTTGGACTTTGTTCGAGGTAGTTTCAGTCTATTTTCTTTGGTCAAAAGTGACTTTCTATTGTTTTCCTTTACATTTTTTTCTGTTTGACTTTATTTCTAGCTGTACACTATTTTATGGAATGTCAAAACGAAAAATGCATGCAGTTTTTTTTTAAGGTAACTATACTGACATTATCCCTTTTAGTCACACCGCCCTATATTTATGGGTTCAATTCCGTTATCCTACTAAATATCGCCAAGCTAGACGCCAAATATTATGAATAATATATTGCCAAAAAAATAGCAAACCATCCGATTAAAATATACTATTCTACCAATGGCAATCATAAAAAACTTGGTAGTTGTTAGATATTTGATGTGTAAAAAATTTTGGGCGATTTTTAACAGGGCAGATAATGAAATTGAACTTAGTAACATTTAATAGATTGTAGTCTTGGATTAAAAGCTTGTCCTAAAATGAAAATAAAAAAATATATTTCCATGTATATTAACTCAATGATCTATTTTTTTTTCTTATAATTATAGTTCCAATCAAGCGAAAAAAAAATGTGTTTAGTAATATCCGAGAGCCGCAATTTGCAGGTTGGGTTCTCTTTACTCCGTAGAATTCGAAGCGAAAACAAACTAGGAACGAATCGTTTGTGATTGAATTAAAAGTACCTATCTTGTTGTGATTCTCATTTGCACACCCAGAGACATCTTGGAGGTGTCTGGAGGGAGAAGAATTCTTTTCTTAGAGTGTTCGTGGATAGATTGAGGGATTTAAATGGAATGGGCTGTTCTCTCTAGTTCTTGAAAGAGTGGTTGAACACAAGTAGTGAAGGAAGAAGCTTTTTGACTTAGTGTTTGAGGGTTTTTTGAGTCTGTTTTCTTTTGTCAAAGTTGGTCTATAGATTTTAAACTTTCTCTGTTTGACTTTATTTCTATAGCTTCTTCAGATAATATGAAATAGTTTAGATGTAAACATGGAAACAATGCTAATAGTTTCTATAAAATTTAAATTATTAGTTAAGTTAGTCGGGCAGTTTTCTTACGTAATTATGAGAGGGGGGCTTTTTTTTGCTGACAAGGGGGAGGGGGAGTCAAAAAACCTTGCTTACGTAATATTTGAACGGCCCCTTTGAATTTAACGAAAACCAACTGATAAGCCTCTATTTTCTTTACTTTGTTTCCTTTTGCTCTCTTAGGATGTCTGGGAGAGGACTTCTTTCACCCAGAGTGTTGAGATACTTAAAATCAAATGCGGTGTATCTCTTGAGTGTTTGGTGTCTGTTTTGAAAAGGAGGTATAACAAAAAAAACTCTCTTGCAGGCAGTAGTCTTTTAACGTCACTTGAGGTTTCAAAGTTATTGTGGCAAGTGCGAGCCACGGGGAGATACCGATCCGAAGGTCATACGACTCAAAAGTATACTCCGGAGTTATAATCGCTTC
Organism: Tetragnatha montana; assembly: GCA_963680715.1. NCBI lineage: Eukaryota > Metazoa > Arthropoda > Arachnida > Araneae > Tetragnathidae > Tetragnatha > Tetragnatha montana. Next base: position 59,135,052 of record OY796680.1, on the reverse strand, counting down.
AGTCGGTATTTATAACCCATTTGAGTAATCTGACTCTTATAGTGGTGAGTAAGCTCGCCACAGTACTCCCCCTCCAGAATGCAGCTGGGCTGGATTCGTGAACCAAGCTCTCGTGGCTAGGTGAGGGTGAGACGCCGGGAGTGCGGAGCCCATGGCCCATGTTTGAAACTCCCGAGGCGTGAGGTTGCGAAGCCGAGAGCGATGGCGAAGCGCTGCGAACCCAACCACAGCGAAGAGGGTGGTTTGGAGCTGGTGACCGTAAGTGGAGGTGGTGAAGGTGCGTGTTCGTATGCCGGGTCACCAATGTGGCAAGTGCGAGCCACGGGGAGATACCGATCCGAAGGTCATACGACTCAAAAGTATACTCCGGAGTTATAATCGCTTCAGTCGGTATTTATAACCCATTTGAGTAATCTGACTCTTATAGTGGTGAGTAAGCTCGCCACAGTACTCCCCCTCCAGAATGCAGCTGGGCTGGATTCGTGAACCAAGCTCTCGTGGCTAGGTGAGGGTGAGACGCCGGGAGTGCGGAGCCCATGGCCCATGTTTGAAACTCCCGAGGCGTGAGGTTGCGAAGCCGAGAGCGATGGCGAAGCGCTGCGAACCCAACCACAGCGAAGAGGGTGGTTTGGAGCTGGTGACCGTAAGTGGAGGTGGTGAAGGTGCGTGTTCGTATGCCGGGTCACCAATGTGGCAAGTGCGAGCCACGGGGAGATACCGATCCGAAGGTCATACGACTCAAAAGTATACTCCGGAGTTATAATCGCTTCAGTCGGTATTTATAACCCATTTGAGTAATCTGACTCTTATAGTGGTGAGTAAGCTCGCCACAGTACTCCCCCTCCAGAATGCAGCTGGGCTGGATTCGTGAACCAAGCTCTCGTGGCTAGGTGAGGGTGAGACGCCGGGAGTGCGGAGCCCATGGCCCATGTTTGAAACTCCCGAGGCGTGAGGTTGCGAAGCCGAGAGCGATGGCGAAGCGCTGCGAACCCAACCACAGCGAAGAGGGTGGTTTGGAGCTGGTGACCGTAAGTGGAGGTGGTGAAGGTGCGTGTTCGTATGCCGGGTCACCAATGTGGCAAGTGCGAGCCACGGGGAGATACCGATCCGAAGGTCATACGACTCAAAAGTATACTCCGGAGTTATAATCGCTTCAGTCGGTATTTATAACCCATTTGAGTAATCTGACTCTTATAGTGGTGAGTAAGCTCGCCACAGTACTCCCCCTCCAGAATGCAGCTGGGCTGGATTCGTGAACCAAGCTCTCGTGGCTAGGTGAGGGTGAGACGCCGGGAGTGCGGAGCCCATGGCCCATGTTTGAAACTCCCGAGGCGTGAGGTTGCGAAGCCGAGAGCGATGGCGAAGCGCTGCGAACCCAACCACAGCGAAGAGGGTGGTTTGGAGCTGGTGACCGTAAGTGGAGGTGGTGAAGGTGCGTGTTCGTATGCCGGGTCACCAATGTGGCAAGTGCGAGCCACGGGGAGATACCGATCCGAAGGTCATACGACTCAAAAGTATACTCCGGAGTTATAATCGCTTCAGTCGGTATTTATAACCCATTTGAGTAATCTGACTCTTATAGTGGTGAGTAAGCTCGCCACAGTACTCCCCCTCCAGAATGCAGCTGGGCTGGATTCGTGAACCAAGCTCTCGTGGCTAGGTGAGGGTGAGACGCCGGGAGTGCGGAGCCCATGGCCCATGTTTGAAACTCCCGAGGCGTGAGGTTGCGAAGCCGAGAGCGATGGCGAAGCGCTGCGAACCCAACCACAGCGAAGAGGGTGGTTTGGAGCTGGTGACCGTAAGTGGAGGTGGTGAAGGTGCGTGTTCGTATGCCGGGTCACCAATGTGGCAAGTGCGAGCCACGGGGAGATACCGATCCGAAGGTCATACGACTCAAAAGTATACTCCGGAGTTATAATCGCTTCAGTCGGTATTTATAACCCATTTGAGTAATCTGACTCTTATAGTGGTGAGTAAGCTCGCCACACTATTTTATTTGCTAAAAAGTACCTCTCTTTGGTATTATTTTTTTAACTATTATTTCTAACTTCAAAAAAAGTGAAGGCAAATAAATGTATAAACATATCTTTGAACAGCTATAGAAAGAGTCATCCAGTCGCCATATGTAACCACAGCTCCCACAACAACATAGAGATCTAATAGTATACTATTAGATAATCGAACAATAATCTACTATACTCGACAGCAACATTTCCTGAACCCATTACGTCACTACGCGGAAGGAGAAAATGGGTAAACACAAAGCCAGTTGGGTTGCTAAGAGGAGTTTCGGTACTAAAATCGTGGGGGTTTATTAAAATAATCCTATTTTTAAATTGACGTTCACACAAAATTCAGACGCCGCGATGGGAACTACTTTGTTAGTTACGTGATAGGGTCCACTAACGTTGCTGTCTAGTATAATTACTCTATGGTTGTCAGTCATAGCTTAAGCTGTGGATAAACATGGCGGGTGGAGGACTCTTTCTAAAACTGTACCCAATTCTTCTAACAAATGTATGTTATTTGAAACTGTTCTTAAAGTTTTTGGCTTTTTATAAAATCGTTATAAATTTTTATTTGCTTTGAAATTCGATTGTCTAGTCTTGCTTGTTAAAAAAGTGCAAACAATATAATAAATGTATATTGTACTTCGAACAAACTTACTTAGTAAAAAGCATCAGTATGGAGCACAAATCTGAAATTTTCGAAAATGCGTTCATGAAAAATTCAGTCGGTCAAAAGTATTATTTTAACCAATTCTTATTCTGTTATTAGTCACTTCTAGTTTATGAGTGAAATATAAGCTTGTCATGAGCTTGCTAACTTGTTTCTAAGCATGTCGATCTAAACATTCGAAACATATTCTATGTTTTTTTCTGGGATGTGTTTACGTGTATAGTGTATACCAAGTTTGGTTCAGATAGGAAGGAAACTGTAGATTTGTATAAAAGATAAACAAAAAAAAAAAACACACACATTGACTTTTATTACATTAGATTAGTCATTTATAGTTAATGAGTGAAATATAAGAATGTTTATAACATTTAAATTAAATAATTTAGCTATACTGCAATACCTGAAATCTAAACACTTGTTTTAGTTTACTTAAAATAAAATATTTTTATTCAATGGTATCCAAAAGACTTTACAGTACTTTAGTGGGAAAATATTCCTATAAGAAAAGAACTAAATAATAGTAAATACGAGTGAAGATAATCTACTTGAAGCTTTGAGAGATTTTTTAACTTAACACTAAACAGGTGTTGTTTTCCCAAGAATTTCCTTAGCAATACATAGAATAAACGTTTGAGGGCTTTTAGTACTTTTATAGTTAAGTTTCGAACTTTAAACCATTCGAGTGTTATTAAATGCGAATTTTTCTTTTTCTTCCACTCGATAAACGTAGTTGTTTTTAACTTTTAGTTCTTAACTGCGACTTTATTGAAAACACCAAATACTTAATGTTTGTTTTCTGCTTCTTCATTTTAAATGAATCGTCAGTTTGAAAAAGGGAATAAGTCCACAAAAAATGACAAATTGACTTTTAGTGCACAAAATATCTCCAAGCTTTGCTCTACACATGAGTGGAAAGATGGGAAAAATAACTACCCCCTATAGGCAGATATAGCCCGTTTGAATTTGCGAAATCAATGTCCATTCATTGTATTTTTTGATTAAATTTGAAAAGTAAGACAAAATAAATTTTTATTTGTGCTGTAAACTAAGCCAAAATAAAATTTTCTTTTAATTTAAAAGTGTTTTTAACTTTTTTTTACCCAGGGAATGTTTCACTCCATTCAGATTCACTTACTCCTCTGATACTGCCTTAATGTGACTCAGTTTCATAAAAATTTTGAATTTTATTTGTCATAGCTTTTCTATTTCTCTTTTTTTTTGTGCTGTGAACTAAACAGAAATGTAAATTATATGTCAATTTTAGTGGTTTTTAAGATTTTTGTTTAGCTGAAATTTTATAAGGTTTAAGAAGGGAATAAGTCCGTAATCTTTTTCAACTGTAGAATATTTTCGAACATACTTATATTTTTCGATTATTTTTCTTTACTCTAAATAGGGTCCTGAATTTCGCTTTAGGATAAAAACTCCATTACTTATTCATTTTTTTCCGACTTCTAACTCCTTAACTCCTTTAACTTCCTTCTTCTAACTGACGATTTAAATACTTTGTGGTACTTCTCATAAGCGTGTTTAATGGTTTGCTATAGTTATAAAAACAGCAACTTCAACAGAAAGATATATTTTTTTTTTATTTTGACGGAGCAAGTCTCCTGCTGAAAGCTTTCATGTTGCGTTTACATTTAATTTAATTTAATTGATCACTAGTTGATTGATTATGTAGTTGTGATATTAAACATAAAATAACTATAAGGTTTGGTTTAGTTACGTTTATATTTTCAACCGTATGATTAATGTTTTAGAATGTCAGTTTTTCAAATATATTTAATCAATTTCACTTCAAACTACCCGGATATATTCAGTCTTGTATAATGAATTAATGTCTTCCATCATATTGCATCAACTTAGCCATCAATATTAGTTAAAAAGTTTTTCCCCAATATTTTGTTTTCTGTGTATATAGGAATAATGGTTGGCTGCATCGAATATATTGAGTACTAAGACATTTATAAAATTTTCTATACAAATTATTTGGTTTATTTTTTTCGACAATAACAAATTCTGAAGAGTATAATATTTTATATATATAAGAAATACAAGCTTGAATAAAAATTACATTAAAATGTATTAAATCGGCGTTCTGCATTAGAATTTTGAAAAACAGTGACAGATTCAAACATCTATAAAATGTCCTAAGGATCACATAGCTGGTTTTTAATAAGATCTTGCAATTTTCGCTTATAATTACAAACGTTATCCGAGTCACAAATAACTTTAGTTTTTAACTTAAAGGCATATAAAACATTTATAAAAGTACATTATTTTGCTTATTAAAATTTTATCTTAAATAGTTGCTTTTGTCTACACTAGAATGTAAAAAATGCTCAGGAAAATGTCTTGAATATTCCAGGAGAGAGAATATCAAATGAAAGTAGCACTTTTTCAGGACTCAAAAAAGAAAAAAAGTTCGCAAATTTGCAAATTATTCATATTTTTTTTATTTAAAATATGTTTTTAATTAGCAAAAAACACAAAAACTACACGATAACACTGAAAAATTGCAAATTTGAGACTTTTTTTCATGTTTGAGGCCTGAAAAAGTGCTATTTTCACATCTCCTCGAATGTTTAAGATATTTTCATAATTTTTTTCCGATGTGTTTTTTTATGATATTGCCAACAATTTTTGTTCTGAAGTTTTTGTTCTTCTTTGGTTTTTAATTAATTTTTAACTTTATTATTTCGCCGCTAAACGTTGGTTCAAAATAAATGCCGTGAAACGGACTTTTGAAACACACCCTGTATATTTAAAATTCAAAACATAACTACCTAAAGAATGGTAGAATTTTCAAACCCACCAACTCTCCAAAGATCCAGAAGGTGTTCACCGACGCAAACCACCCCGGAAACGTCCCCTCTCAGACGATTCCCGGTCCCTTCAGGAGCAATTTTCGGGAGTCTCAAAGGGGTCCGGAAATTCGGCTCGTGAAAGGAAACCTTTTCCCGACATGCATCTGGACGAGGAACCTTTGTGTCCATTCTTCTGGCGAGATGGGATCTTGGGGAGGACAACACGCCCAGGAAGGTGTTCTTTTTTATTTTGTTGGTGTTCCTTTTTTTGTTCTTATTGTTGGGAGTTGGAGGTTGGGGAGCACTGGGGGTGTTTTGCTAGGGGGGGAAGAGGGTTTGAAAGTAAATGAAGGTGAAATAGAAAGTGCGAGTGAAGTTTATTTTTCTAAAGTACACAATAACAACTGAAAACGCGAAGTTTTTCTTCACTCGTGTTCATAAAAAATTAAGGATAATTTTATTTTTGGAATAATGACGGAAATCTCATTTATTTATCAATGAAATTCGTGTCATAGGATCATCTAAAAGTGAAAATATGTGATAAGGTATCAAATTACCCTAAAATTAGTTTAAGAGGGGACAGAGGCCCTCCATTGATAATGCGGTTCCTTACACTTTTAGAAGAGTAGTTAACTATGTAGCCCTAATTGCAGTATTTTAAACGATTACCTAATTTGCATTTTGCAACTTTTACATTCTTAAACAAACATATGGGAGTGGAACATGTAACACTAATAAATTAATGACTATTTTTTTCTATCTTTATGTATTTAAAATGGTATTCAAACAGGAAATAAAGGAGGTTTTTAGGGGATTAAGCGATTGATAACATGAACCGCGATTACAAGTAGCGGAGTCGACTGTACCAACCCTTCCAAAAAGAGAAAACAGTCCATTCCATTTAAATCCCTCAATTCTAGTGTTCGGCACTAGTTAACTAGAACTAGTTGCAACTAGTAGTTAACTACCGATCAACTAGTAGTTAACTAGTAGTTTAACTACTTTTGGTTTAAACTAGTTTAACTAGTAGTTGAACTACTTTTTTAATAACTACTAGTTGAAACTACTTTTAATTCTACTACTAATAATTTTAATTAATTTTTTTTAATAATTTAAATTAATTTATAGATAATTAGATATTTATTAGATATTTAGATATTTAGATATTTATTTATATAAATATAGATAATTATTAGATAAATAATAATTTAATTTTAATTTACTAATTTTAATTCAACTACTTTAAAAAAAATTTTTGTTTAAAATTTCAAAAATATTTAAAATTTTTATCAAAATATACAAAAATTACACTGCTATTTACAACTACAATGTCATGGTAGAGTACTCAAATACCATAACCAGAAATAAAGCGCCGTTTTGAGAGAAACATAAAGTTTTTTGTGATATAGATAAGAAAGATGTATTAGAATTTGGGCAAAAAATAGGTTATGAAATTAAATAGACTAGTTAACTAGTAGTTAACTACTTTGGGAAATAGTTAACTACTAGTTGCAACTAGTCCCAGGAAAAAATAGTTAACTACTAGTTACAACTACAATTTCCCAGACTAGTTAGTAGTTGGTAGTTAACTATTTTTGACCACTAGTTGCCGAACACTAGAAAACAGTCCATTCCATTTAAATCCCTCAATTCAAAGAATTCTTTCTCCCATCAGACAGACACCTCCAAGATGTCTCCGGGTGTGCAAACGAGAACAACAACAACAACGAAACTTTTAATTCTCTCACAAACGATTCTAGTTTGTTTTCCCTTCGAATTCTAAATCAGGGTGTAAAGAGAACCTTGTTTACGATCCGAATGCATTAGGCAAATTGCAAAAGGCTCTCTGATTAAAATTCTAGGGAAGAGGGAATTAAGAAAAGTTAATATTTGCTCCAATAATTAAAATATACGATTGTTTGAGCGGTTTGTTTTGGAACATATATATATATATATATATATATATATATATATATATATATATATATATCGCGGTTAGTATGGGGGGTAGTTAAGTGGTTTCATATTTTCTAATTTTGAATGCTTTTTAAGTGCTTCTTGTTTGAAAAGAGTGTTAATAATGAAACAAATTTCCATGTAATTATTACTTGTGTACTTGTGGTTGCATTCCAATGTTATAATTTGTAATTGATTGATTGTGTATTCCACAGAGAAAGGGATATTTTTTTACATTTGATAAAGTTAGAAAATCCTCAGACAAAGCATTAAGAATCTTAGTCTGGATTTTTCTTTATTATTGACTTAAAATCTTTGAAAAGGCACTTACGATAACTTCAGAATTTTACTTTTAGTACTGCAAGATAATTACAAATTTGATTTGGATAACTTTATCAAACAAAACTCAAATAACATTAGAAAGTATTACTTAATTAGAAAATATTTTTGTCATAGCCTATCTATTTTCACTTTTGTGTTGTGAATTAAGCAGAAATATATTAATTGTCACACACACAATTGAAGTACTTTTTAAGATTTTTTCAGCTTTAGTTTCATAAGTTTCAAAAAAGGGGAATTTTTTTAAAATTGTAACATATTTTTTGAATCTATTTATATTTTTTTCTGATGAATTTTAAATAGCGTCTCGAATTTCCAGTTAAAATTTGGTGGTCATTCAACAACAAAAATTCCTATATTTAAACAATTTTTTTCCCAATTTTCTCAAAACTTGGTTTTTGAACTTATTCCCTTTTGCAAACTGATGATTCATTAGTGAAAATTGTACCAAACACGAACAAAATTACTTTTGGTAGCCATTTAAAACTAAGCTAACTTCAAGGAATAAGATGTTTAGTTCAAGAAATGAGATGGCTGTACCCAATTCAAAACTATTTTAATGATGACCACAAAAAAGAATGACCAAACAAAAATCCACCACCTAATGAAGCTAGAGTTTTAAATTAAAGCTCACTTTTAAATTTGCGACACGTAATAACCAAATGGCGGTACTTTCTTGAAAGAGCGAAGTTTTAGCACTTTTCTGTTATTCTAGAAATTAGTCCTTGTCCGAAACTTTGAGCTGCTGAGCAAACAAAATAAAAAAAAAAGTTTTGGCCAGTGTAACTAACTAGGTTAAAATTTATTTATCTAACGTTTCGCGTTAAGGAGTTTCTTCTTTCTTTCTTAAGCGGTGAACTTTTGCTATTTGTTGAGAGAGCTTGGCGTTGATGAAAGAATTTATACTCTGGTCTTGAAATTGTTAAGTTAAAAAACCTGGGGTAATTAATTTGAAAGTGAGCACTCAACAATCAAGTCATTCGTGAAAACTCGTGAAGTTTTAACCTGAAAGATGTTTACAAATTTAGTTAGAATGGTGGACTGGACACGTAATAAGCTCACTGAAATAATCAGTATAGAATTTGTGTAGCAATGAGATAAAAATAGGTGTAAATGTAGAGTGTTTTCAGGTGACGTCACAACCGGTTATTTTCTTTTAACTGTGTACCTTCTGTAGGGCTTTTAACTGTTGTTAAGGCCATTGTTTATATGTTGCTAAGGCGGTTTTTAAGTATGGGGTCACGTGATTGCAAATGCTCCAATAGAAGAATTCCACGGCCAGTCATTTTCTGTAACTGTTAACCTCTGTAGGGCTAACATTTCTGTTGCTAAGGCCGTTGTTAGGTCCGAGTCATGTGATTGAAAATGCTCTATAGTATGTTGTGATACAATTGTCATAAATTTGAATTGAGTGATAATAACTGTTGATTAATATAACTGTAATATATTATTTTTAAGTACAATTATTTAATGTAAAAATGTGATATTTGAAAATATTTTATGGCTCGTCATTTATTTTGTTTAAAAACACATTAAAGTACTTAACTTATTCACTAGATTGTAGCAGATAACAATTAAATGTATAAAAATATTTATTTTTTTATAGTTTGAAATAAACATTTTCTTAATAAAACTAAATTTTAAGTTATAAAAGTATGTGGTGGTTTATCAGCTGCTTAGTGTGATTTTTTACTAAAAACCTTAGGGATAAAGAGCTAAAAACAAAATTAAGGTTCCACACTTTAACTAATTATAAATAGTTAATCATATGGACAAAAATGGTTACCTTCGGTTAAAATTTAATATAATATTTCTTGCAGTTTTTTGTTCAAATACTAAACATCTTGAAATCAAGAATTTAGAAAATATTGAATTAAACTTCATAGTTAAGATTTAAACCCCCTCTAAAATTAAACATTAAAAATACAATATTAAATAGCAATCTGATGTTGAAAAAAATTTATACAGAAAAAAAATGTGCTTCAACTTCTTTTTAGTCGTAAAATGTTCTTTTTTATAAGCGACTAAACCAACAATGAAAATTATACCAAGCAAAACACGATTTACACTTTATTCTAATCACTCATCCAATAAAAACAGCCTATAAAAGCAGGGAATCCAGAAAAATAATAGCTATCCGCACATAGAATATTAAATACCAAAACAACCACAACATTCAAACACCTTTTTAGGAGATGATTCAAAAACCAATTTCTCTCTAACTTCTTAAAAAAAAAACATTCTATCGGAAAGAAATATCCATTCTCAACATCAAAACAAGCCTTTATAATAAACGAAAGAAGAACGGAAATTCTTCGCACCCCAGTGGCTTTTTAATCTGCATTTAACCCCCTCAAACAAGTATACGAAATAAATAAAAACCGACTTCACACGTTTTGCTAATTACTTCCCAGATAAAAAAATTCTCGTGAAACATGATCCAAAACAAATAAAAGGGGATTTCGGCTCTTCAATCAAGGGCTGTCAGAGCTCCCGTCTGTGTAGAACTGCTGTTAGGCCCATGGTTAGGCCCCATTCAGAGTTCTTCATATCGGGTGCAGAAAATCTCGCATTAGGGTTCGGATTACATTCTACTCTTTTCTGACACGCTTTGCGCTTAATATGTACTCTAGAGCAGGTCAATAGATTACATGTGTCTTTTTTTTGGAGCAATAAGTTTGGAATAATAGAAAAATATAAGTAGAACTATTTGGGAAATTAATTTTATAAGATCTCTTGTTTATAAATTGTAGGAAAAAATCGTCGTAAAAATGTAAAAATGTTTAGTGCATATATGTTATGGGAAAAGTGATAAACCGGGTATTATTAATAATGCCCGAAGTGAAGCGGGCAATGTGATAAATTCATACTCCATAGAGTGTTTTCAGTGACGTCACAACCGGTCATTTTCTTTTAACTGTGTACCTTCTGTAGGGCTTTTAACTGTTGCTAAGGCCGTTGTTCTAAAAAAGTTGTTGGCCGTTGTTCTAGTTAAAGATTCTGTTGCTAAGGCGGTTTTTAGGTATGAGATCACGTGATTGCAAATGCTCCAATAGAAGAATTCCACGGCTAGTCATTTTCTGTAACTGTTAACCTCTGTAGGGCAAAAAACTGTAACATCTTCTGTTGCTAAGGCCGTTGTTAGGTCCGAGTCATGTGATTGAAAATGCTCTATTTACTTTAATTTAAAGAAATTATTTAAAGAAAAAGTCTAGTAGAGAAATCATCAAGAACATAAATTACATCCTTTACTTTCAACCACCTAAAATAATTTAATAATTAAATTAAATTATCTAAATATTAAACATTATTAAATTGATTTGATTTAAATATTATTTAAATTTAAATTATTTAAAATAATTTTCCAAATTATTTAAGTATAAAAATACATAAATATTTCACTCTGCCCAAACAATAACACAAAAAAAAAACAGAAAGAAAAAAATGTCAGTTTTACTGCTAAAACTATCAACTATTTCCTAACATAAGTGACACCGGTACTTTTGTCGGAGCAATCAAAAACTTCTACTTCTTCTTGACCACCCAACTTTCTACAACTCTCTCCAAAACATATATCTACTAATAATAAAAAAACTAGTCAGTATTATTTTTACGATCTCCATCCCCCTCATAGAACAAAAACACACAGATGTCTTCCCCTGGACTCCAATAATAAGAAATCCCAAAAAATCTCAAGTTCCCATCGTATTTAGTGTCCCCTCTGTTTTCTCTATAGAAACTAGCTTTTTTGATTACTACTATCAAAGGGCATTAGTTGCAAAACCGGGGAAACCGAATACGACGAAAGACCACCTAGGGAAAGTTCCTACCTAGGGGATGAAATAGTCTACTGTTTGTCGTTGCCATGGAGACGCAGTAAATACTTTTATCTGGGAGCCGTCCGTCGTTACGGATGATACCTTTTGCGTTGGAAGTTGCAGTTAACTTTCTCGACGAAGAAATGGATATTTTTTGAGGAAAGAGGGGTACTAAAAACTTTTTTTAACGATATTTCTTTAACGAGTCGCTTTCGCTTTGTAAACAAATTGTTCCATGATAGTATTGTTTCGGATTTAATAAAATAACAAACTTTTAAGGAAGTATGTAAGGAATAAATAGGATATTATTTAGTGATTGGTATGAAAATTTTCAAATTTGAGTTGTTTTAAAGAGTTTTCTGACCATATCGGATGTAAAATTGCAGGAATCTGAAACGTTTTAGCTGTCAAGTTACATTTTAAAGATTTGTATTGTTGTTTATAGTGAATTTTATTAACCTAAGTAGTTTTCCATTACTTAAATTACACTGTTCAACAAATTGGGCCTTCAAAATTTTTTCCTTCATGAAAACAGTCATTTCTTATAGGTTTTGGGTCGCTGAACACGAAAATCACCATCAAAATTCTCAATGAGCTCGTGTTTCCGCGGGGGCTTCTGGGGCTCTAACACCTCAACCGCTTTTAGTAAAAGTTATTGCTGCATATTGTCATCAAATTTGGGTCCTTGGGGAAGGGTTGGGACCCTTTAAAGGTGAATTGAGTAAAAAATAAGAGGAAAAAATATCGTATAAAAACTTCTACAATTTTTAGCTACTTTTTTGCCTTTTTAGGGGGGTAATAACCCCTTAAACCTATCCATTTGCTTCAAAATGTCATATTCTTTCAACTGTCAACCTTCCTTGTCCCTTTGGGAGTAGACTTAAGTAATGCTTTTTGACCCCCTGAAAATCGATTTCAAAGTCATTAAGTCATCAAAAAACGTAAAAAGGGGGAGGGGCCGTTCCCCGAAAAACCCGAGCTCATTGAGAATTTTGATGGTGATTTTCGTGTTCAGCGACCCAAAATCTATAAGAATTGACTATTTTCATCAAAGAAATTTTTTCGATGTTGAACAGTGTTATACAGGGTGTCACAAGATAAGTGTCCACTCCGTTGAACTTTTGAACCCCTTCTGATATAATCATGAAAGTGGTGTCTAGGTGTAGTAAAGTGACCATGCCCTATCCGATGCAACAACATTCAACGCCCCATAGCTGCAATTTTAGGAGTTATAATTTTTATTTTAAAAAGTTTTAGAGATTTTCTAAATTAGTCAGTTACAAAGTTTTAGAGCAACATTGATTTAGTACGAAAAGACACCTTATGCAGAGAAATGCCTCGGATAGAACCCGTAAAAGGCACACTCAATTAGGTTGAATACGTTGTAGTTTTTACCTTCTAAAACTCTCCTCATAACGCGAAAATGAGAAATTTTATTTTAAGAACTAAGAATACTTTTAGTCATTTATCTAAGTCATTAAAATTAAAATTTAACGTACTTAAATAGAATAAATTAAAATATAAATTACTTGAAAGATTATAGAATTCATGTACTTTGAATTACATTATTTTTTTTCTACAAAAAGTACATTGATTAAAAAAATACACCCAGTTAAAGGCAAATCTCAATTTGCAATTCCCAGAATAAAGTATAACTGATGTTCGAAAGATTTTCCTAAAAGTTTATTTGATACGTTTATATGTTAAACTGAACATAAAAATTAAATCAAAGCTGAATAGTATGAACTAACAAAAAATAGAATTAAGTGTACATTGAACTTTATATCCTTCTATTAAGTTTCGTTTCGTTTTTTTTTCTCTACACAGTTAAAGCCATTTGTTATTTTATTTCTTAACATTCTAAAAAATAGATCCTTGATTTCCTAGAAAATGTTTAAATTACTTAGAAAACGAACAAAATTGCTTTTACAGTCAAAAACGTCTTTTAAAAACACATTTAAAGCTTAATACAAATGTCGCATTTGTTATTAGGAGTTTTCAGATGCATTTAAAAGCTTTTATTCGCATTACGAAAATAAAAAAATAATGAAAATTCTCCGAATAGCCATTTATCAACATTCATATTAATACACAGATTATAATTTCAGTTTGTTATTATTATAGCTTACCCCCATTAAAAAGCGCTTATGCTTCTCAAAAAAGTTGATTTTCTTAAGGGGCTGTTCAAGTATGTATATCAAATATTATACAGGATGTTTCAAAAGTCAGTTTCACGGCTTTTATTTGAAACCAACGTCTTCTAGGGTCCTGGAAGTAAGGTCTATTCCTAGGTAAGTGACCCTGGAGAATCCATTGAGAGGACTTACAGCACCCCTAGCGGCGAAATAAAAAAAAGTTAAAAAAATTAATGAAGAAACTAAAGGAGATAGAGCAAACTCCTCAGTGAGAGTATTGTTGCCACTATTATCAGTAACTCGCTGAAAAAAATTGTGAATATTAGCAGAGATATAAGCATGTGAAAATAGCCCTTTTACAGGCCTCAAAAATGGAAAAGTTCATAAATTTGCAAGTTTTTCAGAGTTGTTATGTAGTTTTGTATCTTTTTAGTTAAATAAAGAAAAATTTTAATAAAAAAATCAAAAAAATCTTTTTCTTTTTTGATGCTTGGAAAAGGGCTATTTTCACAACCTAAATATCTCCGCGAATATTCACGATATTTTCAGCGAGTTACTTATAACAGTGGCAACAATACTCTCACTGAGATGTTTGCTCTATTTCCTTTAGTTTCTTAATTTTTGTTTACTTTTTATTTCGCCACTAGGGGCGCTGTAAGTCTTCTCAATGAATTCTCCAGGGTCACTTAACTAGGCGTAGACCTTATTTCATGGACCCTAGGAGACGTTGGTTCCAAATAAAAGCCGTGAAACGGACTTTTGAAACACCTTGTATATGTATGTTAATGGAACAACTTTTATCATCTGCTTCTCAAATTCCTTTAGAGATTCCTCCGGAGGTTGTTTAACCAACATTTACAAAGTCTGGTTGACGAAATACAATTGTATTTGACATACCTTGAATAGGAAATTTTCTAGATGCAGCTTGTGGTATGAAAACAAGAGAGAACTTACCTATAAAGAGAAAAGAAAATATGATTAAAACATTATTCAGTTCAAAACATCATAAATATTTTGAAGTTTTGACCATGATACATGGGCTGTTCAAATATAAAGTAGGCACCTATACTTGGTTGCAACGTTTCTTGAACCCAGTACGTCACAAATGCGGAAGGAGAAATCGGTAAACACGAAGCCTGTTGGGTTGATAGGAGGGGTTTTTCGGTATACGCAAATCGTGATTGAAAAGCACTATATATGCATGGGTTTAACAAAATAATTATATTTTTAAATTGAAGTTCTACATTTCACTCAAAATTCAGACACCGCGATGGGAACTACTTTGTTTATTAGTGACGTCGTAGGGTCAAGTTAAGTTGCAATCTAGTATAGGGGGAACGGGGTTTGCTATTTGCTTATTTTTCCTCACAAGGAGGGGTATGAGTGATGCTTACGTAAGATGTTACAAACACACACTGCATTTTCAAAAAATTCTTGTTTGTTGCATAAAGAATGTCAAAATTCAACCAAGAATAAATTTCACAAAAAAACTGAACTGGGAAAAAAAATTAAGCATTTTTAAAGGATTTCAGAAATCTAAGCATTACGAAAGATTTTGAACAAAAAAAAAAGAACAAAAGGGGAGGGTCGGGCAGTTTTCTTACGTAATAATTTTGAAAGGGGGTTCGTGGTTTGCTTATCTCTGCTGACAAGGGGGTCAAAAATGGCCAAAAACTTACTTACGTCATATTTGAACGGCCCCTAATTTGCGTTTGTTGAATTAGAGAGAAAAAAAGATGATGGAAGCAAACATCTTAATGGTCTTTAAAAGGAATGGATTTTTACAAAGAAACTGATATATTTTTCTTTCGAAGAAAACTCGAGTTTTGCCGAAAAGAAGAAAAATGATAGACGGCATTTTGGGGGGCGAGATGGAACAACAGCTGGTCTAGAAAACGCGTTTTGCTCGGTTTTTAAAAGAACGGCGTATTATTTGTGAAGAAGAATCTACAAACACACGAGTTGTTTTTCTATGGATGTTATTTGTTTAGAAGCTGCTGCACTGTTGTTTTTATTTTTGATATACGGAGGAGGTTGTTTTGCTAGTGGAAAAGCACCCTGGAAGGATTTATTGGAGGTTTTTCGTTGTTCTTAAAGAGAAAATTTTGAGCGACTTGTAAGGGGGAAGGAGCGGTTTTTGTTATTTGCGGTGATATTTTCTCATTGACGTTTCCTGAACTTTAAAAGGGATCATTGTCAAAATTGTGGATTTCTTATGCATTTGAAATTGTTTTGGATTCTACAATTTCAATTTAATTATTGAAAAATATTAAGGTCAGAAATAGTGTGGAGGAAATCTACATTAAGAATTTATAAGTAAATATCACTGCAAGAGCATCTTGCTGTCTAGAAGTTAAGGTTGATAAGAGGGTTTTTTTTCAACCTCCGTTTCACCCTTGAAAGAAAAGTAGTAGGAATTTCGAAATAATTTTGATACTGGTAGTTAGGTACACCTTTCAGTATCTTTTTACATCGTTACTGGAAAAAAATTAGACATTTTTTCTATCAGTTATCGAATTTACAAGCGCGCTTCTCGAACTTATTTCCCGCCAACCCATAGAGAATTTCGCTTTCCCCTCTTGCGAGTTTCACCTGCTCACCCATTGTTTAATGTTAAATGCTGTAACTTGCTGCTGTGTAATGTAAAAACCAATTTAAGAGCCGAAATTTCAGTCAATGCTTAACCAGACCAATCGAAAAAGCTTGTGCCAAGTCAGGACTTATTTTAAGCCTAAGATAAGAACTGAGAAACTATGATTGAAATTTCAGCTCTTAAATAGGTTTTTATTTTTTAAAAATGTATAAATCGAACGAATTTGTTGGTTTTAATCCAATTTTAAAAGGTTTAGGGGTGTATTTCCGACCCCCATTCCTATGTGATTCTGAGTCCTCTTACGGCCGTATTCACAGCCATCAGCATCAGAGTTAACACCTTGGCGACGAAGTGTTAAGTCCAAAAACTGTATTCACAGCATCCGAATCAGAGCTTATAATCGTCCTAACGATAGCACCTCGAAGCTGGAGGTGTCAAACTCTGACTCGGTATCGACGCATGCGCAGTCGCTACTTCTCCACGGAGACGAGAAAGCTTCAAATAAAATGGCTGCCGCCAGACCATTTCGAGTGAGAAATTGTAACATCCGATCCGGATAATTAAGCTTCCGATTGAGCAGATCCTTGTCGAGAAATGATTTCTATGATGGAATGAAGAATAGAGAGGTAGGTTCTGTATAAATATAACCCCAATAAAAATGTCTATCTGGTACTTGCTCAATGTTCATGCATACTATACTTGATACTATACAATGTAAACATGGCTATCAGCGAACTACAAAATAGATTGTGTATTAAAATGAAACGCGATCTCATTAACTCCTATCTATAATATTTATTTTCCTCTTGTTAAACGTTATGCTTTGAATCAATTTTAAACTTTTTATTCAATATCCTTATATTATGTTCTCAGGCGAACTTTTGATTTTAGTGAATTCTATTATGCTATATTTTTAATTAAAAAGTTGTCTACCTAAATACAATAATTAATATTACATAAGGAATTGAATTTCTGAAATCCAAAAAGCATTTGTTTATTTAAGAACACTCATTTATAATTATAATTCTCTGTATTCTGTGATTTTAATTAAGTAATGAACTGTTTTGTTGGATGTTTAAAAGCAAAACATTTATTTTAATGTATTTGTCTTTTTCATGAAGAACAAATATATTTAATTGATAATTTTTTAAAATCAATTTTAATCTCGGTATTACATATTTGAGGGTTTAGATTTTTCTTTTTATTACAGGTATTGACCTCAGAAACAGTTGCTTTTGAACAGCTGCTTATTTGTGCCATGAAAATTCATTTGAAAATTATTGATATAGTTTTAATTTTCTTTTTAAATTGTGAAACAAAATATTTTACTGTATTAGTAATGTAATAATTTCTATGTATTTCTTATTATACATTTCTTATTATGTATACAAGAATTGTGCCTTTTTATGTTCAAAAAGTTGCTCAATTTACTTTTTATTGAATAAAAAATCCACTTTAATTAATGTTGTTTATGAGTTTGTAAATGTATATTATGGTAGCTTACAGTGGTAATATTTTTCAGAGTTTTAATTACTTTCTTCAAATCAGAATATAATTTTTGATTCAAAAGAAACTGAATTATTTTTCAAAATGTCTTATTTTTTGCATGGAAGTTTAATGTGTTCTGGCAGAACTGTTTTCTTTCTTTTGTTTCATAAAGAATGCTGGGTTTTTTCTCTGTATTTTTTTCTTATGTATAAAGTTGAAATGGCATTTTAATGATTTTATTAGCCATTACTATTGGGATATAGTACTATCATAGCTTTAATAAGTATTTTTTTCATTTTTAATTATTCATATTTTTTTTCAAGAATAAAAAAATAAAGGGAAGATTGAGTGACCATTTTAAGTATTTTAAATTTTATTTCATAAATACATGATGTAAAAATAATAACTGTTTTAGTATTTAGTAGTGTTATTAAAGTATGGGCCTTTTTTTACTGTAAATCATTAAATAACTTTTATTATAGTCAATATCCTAAGGAAAAAAAAAACTTTTTTTTTAACAATCTAGCTTCATTTAATAGCTTCAGAATTTATTATTCACATCAAGGAAGGGTTGGGAGAAATTTTAAATTAATAGGTAGTAATAATAATAGTATCTTAGATAGTTTTAATATTTATTGTTCAATTGAGTTTCAAAAATTTGTGCAGGTTTACTATAGAACAGCTTTGCAAAATCTCTTGAGACTTAATACTTTATACTGCTTTTGTGTTTTAGAATTTGAGATTATAATCAATGCTAATTTATATAGGTCAGGTACCTAATATAAACTTATGTAACAAAGCTTAAGCTCCTAAGAGTAAAACCATCGTTTTTATAAATTTATTCTTCATAGAGCACCTTTCATTATTTTCTACATCTGTTTTTGTTTTTTTCGCTCCAAGAGCAGAGCAGCTGATTTTGCTCGTTGCTTCTTTTTGCCACTCACTTTTCTCTTCATAGTTTGTTTTGAGCCATTTTTACTGCATAGGTTTTCATTTCAATTTATTCATATTAATCTAGTATCTATCAATAAATTAGAATGTCCGTATTTTTAATTTGATCTCAAATAATGCAAAATTAAAATGTTGCAAAGGACTCATACATATAAGGTATAGGGAGAAAGAAAACCCTACAATTCACTGATTAAAATTATGACAGCACATGTAAAATCAATTCAATTCCCAGAATAATACCCCAAAATTCATTACTCGATGATAGTTTGTAAAATAAATTGTTCATCATAAACGATAGAAACACGTTGATTAAGGTTTTTGCCTTTGAGTTTAATAATTTTTAACACCTCAGTAAAAGTACTAATTACTAGTTAAATGTATTGGTATAAGCCAGTTTATAAATTTATCATCAAGTTACATACACTCAGCAATTAATTTAATTTGATATATAATAGTTATACGATTGTATTAAACAGTATTTTTATTTCAGTCGATCGGCCAGCGTAAGGCATTGCCATGTGTTTTTATTTACTAAACAAACTCGTTACGAGTGATGTGATTCTCTCTAGCCAATCAGAGAAGCCCTTTTCAGCGCGAAACACCTTCGCCAAGCAATCGCCAAGGCCAGCATCGGACTCACTTGATCCGAGTACTATGAATACGGATCCACTGCTGACACGGTGCTATCACGACCTCGCGTTATACTAGTGTTGAATGAGTCTGATGTTCACTCGGATGCAGTGAATACGGCCGTTAGTGTGTTCTACCCCTCCTAGAAGTGTGTCCCATTTATACTGATACACCCTGTATATCATGGATAAAAGGTTACTTTGCGGCCTGCCCCTCGACTTGTGGTTTCGATTGCGGCCGTCGAGTGTTTTGAAGTTGGAAACTCCTGATCTGTAACATACATCTACAAAAAAAAAATTATGCATTCAAGCGATCTTAGTTGAAGTAAATATTATAACATTGTACGTATCAAAACATCAAAAGCGAGTCCATTTCGAAATCTCACGTTTAGGACAGGTCACAGTCTAGAGATTTTTAGGCCTTATTAGACTCCCCGAGAAAACGCCCCTTTTATCTTTCTTTCGACTAAAGACGAAACAAAGAGAGAAGGAAAAAAAGAAAGTGGCGAGATTTCATCAAGTGGTTCGAAGACCAGAAAAAAAAGAGTAAAAACGAGCGGCAAATAACAATTGCTTTAAAAGGAGCCCTGATTTTTCTGCGACGCTCTGCGAAGCGAGAGCGCAGAGGGACTATTGATAGACGGTGTTTCATGTGTCGACCCAGCGTGCCGGAATAGTTGGTGGCCGAGAGAAATCCGTAACATGGGAAGTCTCAGAAAAGCAAAAAGAAAATGTAAAAAAAAATGGAATTTTAGAATATTTCTGTCACCCATACCGCCAAAAAAATGGACTGCCTTGAATGTGAGAAAACCCCCAAACTGTAATCATACAATAATGCGCAAAATACCCATTCAAGTTTATACGTTACTTGCGGAAACTTTGCGGTTTTAGAAAAACAACTTCAGGTAAAATTTTCAGTGCATAAATGGTTACATTATATTAGTTTAACATATCTAAACTAAAGCCCTGGATGAAGACGTTACTTAAGTAGCGACATGAGTTCAATCGTCCGCCATTGTGGTGAAATGCGCTATTCTCTCATAAAGTCCGCTATGAGGGAAAGGAGTTGCAATAGTTGAAAAAAAATTGTTTCTTTTCCAACCTCTGCGAGAAGTTGGTTATTTTGAAAGAAATAATAATTATTACTCAGGCTGTTTTATAACTTTAACTTTATTAGGGAAAACGATTTTAAGCATTGTTTATAGCTTTGATTTTAAGATACTGGATGGATATTATTGTTAAATTTGCATTTTTAAAGATATTTTGAATTAGTTTTTTGAGGCCACGACATGCATATCAAATCTGCTACATATATGTATGTTAAAAAATTAATCAAAAACGATTAATGAAAAACTGTGTTGTTTTTTTTATAATGACCTGATCACTTTACAAAATCAATACGGGTTGATTAATTTAACAAGTGAGCATGATAAATGCAATACATAACTTGCGCATCATTACAAATATAATTCCGTAAAACTTGATTAGGATAAATATAATTAAATTATTTTAAACTTACCTCACAAGGTGTATTAGTATGAAAATCTATCGCACTGGCTCTGGGCTTAAATCCCATTTCACCACAATGGCGGCTGTTTACATGCGTGACTGTTAAACGTCCAATCAAAATCAAAAGCGGCAAGATCAGCAAGATCAAAGTATGTCGCTACTTAAGTAACGTCTTCATCCAGGGCTTTAATCTAAACTACCCTAATCTGATTCAAGTATAATAACAAACGATGATCAAGCTCCTATCTTTCTCTTACTTACTCCTCCATCTCCTTCCCCTTTTTTTCCTTCTTCTCTTTCTTTATTCACACTTCTCCCATCAGGTCCTCACTGTGAATACGTGCGTTATTTACGAAAGAAAATGAAGATATCAAGGTTGACTGTTGGATATGATTCCTGTTTCGGATAAGCAAGTGTGGATATATCTAATAGTTTGTGATTTTTCAAGGTTTAAAAATTTTATTTCCGTATATTTCAACTCACTTTTGAAATAGCAAAGGGATAATGACTTTAGCGCTTAGAAACTAAATATTTTTGTCTCACCATGCGTCAAAAGAATGAAGTTATAGTAAGTTTTACTCTTAATGGATCCCCGCTGGAGCAGTGGAGGATGCTTGCGTAGCATGCGTCAGTTCCTGGTAGTGTTCGGCACTAGTTAACTAGAACTAGTTGCAACTAGTAGTTAACTACCGGTCAACTAGTAGTTAACTAGTAGTTTAACTACTTTTGGTTTAAACTAGTTTAACTATTAGTTGAACTACTTTTGGTTTAAACTAGTTTAACTATTAGTTGAACTACTTTTTTTAATAACTACTAGTTGAAACTACTTTCAAATTTTCAACTACTTTAAAAAAATTTTTGTTTAAAATTTTAAAAATATTTAAAATTTTTATCAAAATATACAAAAAATTACACTGCTATTTATAACTACAATGTCATGGTAGAGTACTCAAATACCATAACCAGAAATAAAGGCCCGTTTTGAGTGAAGCATAAAGTTTTTTGTGATATAGATAAGAAAGATTATTAGAATTTGGGCAAAAAATAGGTTATGAAATTAAATAGACTAGTTAACTAGTAGTTAACTACTTTGGGAAATAGTTAACTACTAGTTGCAACTAGATTTTCCCAGACTAGTTAGTAGTTGGTAGTTAACTACTTTTTGACCACTAGTGCCTGTTAGATATTTAGATGCTAACCAGTAACGGATTTGCGCACTTTAATATTGTTCGTTCAGATATGTAACTAACCCGACTGTAACTGTAACTCTAACCGACTGAATGTTTACTTCGTGTTCTACGTGTTATTGTATACTACTTCTATTCTGCTCTGTGCTGTACTTCACTATGCGTCTTCAATAAACTTGTTCTGTTTTTACCGGCTGGCCATAAATTCAACACTGGCGACGGGTTTATTTTTGAATTATGGCCGAAGCAATCTTGCAGCAGTTATGCGAAATGCTTAAATCTACGTTGCAGAGTGGAAGCGCAGGACCAGTTCTACAATTTGAAAACTTCAATGATGAAGCGGAGTCATTTAGTATCTACGTCAAGAGACTTGAAAATTATTTTGGATTACAGGGTCTGAGTGGAGTCACCGAAGATTGCAAGAAGAAGCAACGTGAGCTTTTGTTGCATACTTTGGGTACAAAATCCCTACAGCTACTGTGTAACCTCACAAGTCCCAAGGAGCCCAGTGAATTGCCATACGATGATCTGATCAAAGTTTTAACCGAATATCTATCACCGAAGCCAAGTGCGATTGCGGAGCATAATCGTTTTTCAAAACGAGTTCAAGGAGAGGGTGAATGCATTTCAAGTTTTGTGGCCGATCTGAAGAAGTTAAGCAAGGACTGCGATTTTTGTTGCCCTCACTGTTCGGCATCTACAGTCGATGTTCACCTGAGGCAGCAATTTATTGCGGGTGTGCGTGATACAAGACTTTTAGAAAGGCTTATACAACTCCGGGAACCTGACAACAAGTTCCATAATTGCGTGAGTTTGGCGTTAGCTGTGGAAACAGCTCAGAAGGAAAGCAGAGAAATCCAAGGGCAGCATGCAACTTTTCAGATGTCTACCCAAGGAAATCAAGTGAAAAAGAACAGATTTCAGGGTAAGACGGAGGTTTCGCCTAGAAAGGATGATCGAAAGTGTTACAGATGCGGTAACAGATCTCATTTAGCCAACCAATGTGTTCACCGTAATGCAATGTGCAACAAATGCAAAAAGATTGGTCATTTGGCTAGAGCATGCCTTAGTGGGGTTAGAAGAAATTACAATGACAGACCGCCGAATCAAAACAGAAGAAGCAGGCAGAATCAAGTTACGCATGAAGAAAAGGATGACCGTGATACTAACAGCAAAGGCTTTTCTATGAATTCGATGCAAGAGGTTCTGCCGGAAACCAGAACGAAACCAGCAAAAATTACGATTGCTTGCAAGCTGGACGGAAAGAAGGTAGATTTCGAGTTAGATACTGGAGCCACTGTGACGTCAATGTCAGAAAGACAGTTTAGGACACTTTTCCCAGAGAAAGACTTGCACGATACATGCATCAGGTTACGAACTTACACAGGTGAGGAAATTTCACCTCTAGGATACGCCACCGTGCAGATCCAGTACAAGGATCAAGAACTAAAGGAAAACTTATACGTGATTGCGGCTAACGTGGATGCAGTGCTTGGAAGGGAATGGCTTCAGAATTTACGGATCGATTGGTCCGAGATCAGACAGATGAATGTTTTAAGTGAAAATACTACATTGCAAGACGTTTTACAAAAGTTCCAACCGGTTTTTGAAGATGAATTGGGGAAAATCCCTAATTTTAAAGGGAAGCTGCAGTTGAAGGAAGGAGCGATTCCTGTTTTCCGACCACCTCGACAGATTCCATATGCAATCCAGGACAAAGTTTTTGAAGAAATAGATAGGTTAGAAGGAAAAGGAGTTTTTACAAAGGTGAATCACTGCGATTGGGGAACACCATTAGTACCAGTAATGAAACCAGATGGTTCAGTGAGACTGTGCGCTGACTACAAATGCACAGTGAACTCTAAGCTTGCTGAGGAAAAGTACCCTATTCCGCATGCAGAACAGTTGTTTGCCAGCCTATCTGAAGGAAAAATCTTCTCAACTTTGGACATTCGACAAGCTTACTTAAACATGGAAATGACCGAAGAAAGTGCTTTAATCCAAGCAGTTAGCACCCCTAAAGGTGTTTACAAGGTAAATAGACTGATGTTTGGAATCAAAACAGCTCCTGCTATGTGGCAAAAGTATATTACTCAACTGCTTGGTGATATACCAGGAGTTTGCGTGTTCTACGATGACATACTAGTGCAGGGTAAAGATATGTCAGAACATTTGAAACGTCTCACCACAGTTCTACAAAGATTAAAAGAAGTTAATCTGCGAGTGAATAAAAAGAAATGTCAGTTTTGCAGGAAGTCACTGCAGTATTTGGGACACATTCTGAGCGCTGATGGAATTTCTAAGTCCCAAGACAAGATAGAGGCCATAGTGCAGGCACCGAAACCAGAAAACGTAAACCAATTAAGAAGTTGGTTAGGTTTGGTCAACTACTACGGGAAATACTTCGAACATCTCTCAAGTAAATTGCACCCGCTGTATGAACTGTTACAAGCTGTCAAGAAGTTCGAATGGGGGAAGCAGCAACAGGAAGCTTTTGAAGAGATCAAAAAGGAAGCAGTGTCCGAAAGAGTGTTGGTTGCATACAACCCCAAGCTACCATTGACTTTGGCTACGGATGCAAGTCCATATGGTATCAGCGCGATTCTTTCTCATATGATGCCAGATGGAATGGAGAGACCTTGTGCATACGCTTCAAGAAGTCTATCATCTGCTGAAAAGAACTACAGCCAGATTGATAAGGAAGCAACAGCTATCTACTGGGGAGTACAAAAATTTTTCATGTACCTGTACGGAAGGAAATTTACTCTCATAACTGATCACAGGCCGCTTGTGTCAATTTTCCATCCTGAAAAGAATTTACCAGTACTATCTGCTCAAAGATTACTACATTATGCGCAATTTCTCCAAGAATTTAACTACGAAATTAAGTACAGACGTTCGGAAAATCACGGAAATGCAGACGCGCTATCTAGACTGCCGTTAAACAAGAAAAGTCCTGTTGGAAGAACAAAAGAAATGGCCCAGAGTTTCCAGGTGGATATAGTCGAACAACTACCAGTTACCCATGATCAGATTGCAAAAGAGACGGCAAAAGATCCCCTGTTTAAGACTATACTACAACAATTGAAAATAGGCGAACCACTGGCAACACCAGGATTTGCAAAGAAGGACCACGAGTTTTCCTTAGAGCAAGGCTGTATCACAAGAGGATCAAGAATCGTAATTCCCGAAAGCCTAAGGAAAAGACTTTTAACTGATCTCCATAGTGGTCATATTGGTACCGTTAAAATGAAGGCTCTGGCAAGGTCCTACATTTGGTGGCCGAAAATAGATTCAGACATCGAATCAATAACGTTAAACTGCAAAGCTTGTTGCTTGAGAAGAAAAGAAGCACCGAAGGTTGAAGTTCACCCATTGGAGGTACCTAAAGGACCATGGCAGAGAGTTCACGTGGACTATGCAGGACCTTTTTGCGGAAAAATGTTTCTACTCGTCGTAGACGCTTTTTCGAAATGGCCTGAAGTAACCATCCTGAACTCCAGTACAAGCCTGAAGACTATTGAAGCTTTGCGAGAAATATTTTCAAGATTTGGCCTTCCAGTGAGATTGGTAAGCGACAACGGTACCTGTTTTACTTCACGAGAATTCAAGACCTTCATGCGGGAGAATGGAATTAACCATAAACTCACACCGCCATATCATCCTGCATCGAATGGCCAAGTGGAGCGTTTCGTGCAAACAATCAAAGAAGCACTTAGGAAAACACTGGAAAGACAAGGAAGTCTGAGTACCAAATTAGCGAATTTTTTGCTTCAGTACAGAAAGACGCCAAACGCTACCACTGGAGTTAGCCCAGCAGAATTGATGCTGAAAAGAGACATACGCACCCGACTGGATTTGGTAAGACCGTCATTGAAAGAAATCGACGAGAAAGGAAACCCTCAGAAGAGATATTTTGAAGTAGGAAGTCCAGTACTAGCAAGAAACTACTCGAGTCCACAGAAATGGAAAGTTGGAAAGGTTGTTAGAAGAGAGGGTCTAGTCTATTGGATTTCAGTCGAGGGACAAATGTGGAAGAGGCACATCAATCAGCTTCAAAAATGTGGAGACATCACAGATTCAGAGGGACCTGATTTCGCACCGGAATTAATGGAACCTTTGAAACCCCCAGACCCCAGTGAAGGAAAAGATGTGT
Source organism: Tetragnatha montana (assembly GCA_963680715.1). Classification (NCBI taxonomy): domain Eukaryota; kingdom Metazoa; phylum Arthropoda; class Arachnida; order Araneae; family Tetragnathidae; genus Tetragnatha; species Tetragnatha montana. Next base: position 59,108,805 of record OY796680.1, on the reverse strand, counting down.
ACAGACCACCAGACGAAGGAGAAGGAAAGACGGATGTACCAAAATTTGATCATGAACCAATTGATCATGAAAAGAAGCAAGATCCGGGGAATGCTGATCAAGAGCTAAAAGATGCCGAGACCCCTGTTCTACATCACCCAGATACGGAGGCAGCTGATCTTCAGAACCGAGGTTCAGGAACTGTCAAGGTACAACCTCCGAGGTCGAGGACTGTTGACTCTCAGCCTAGCAGGAGGAGCACCAGGAGGAGGAAACATGTTGAGCGACTTAATTATTCTAACTTAGGGGGAATTAAATAAGAAGGGGGAACTGTTAGATATTTAGATGCTAACCAGTAACGGATTTGCGCACTTTAATATTGTTCGTTCAGATATGTAACTAACCCGACTGTAACTGTAACTCTAACCGACTGAATGTTTACTTCGTGTTCTACGTGTTATTGTATACTACTTCTATTCTGCTCTGTGCTGTACTTCACTATGCGTCTTCAATAAACTTGTTCTGTTTTTACCGGCTGGCCATTAATTCAACAGTGCCGAACACTAGTTCCTGGGTTATACCCACAGTTATTATTTGATTAAAATTTCCAAAAAACAGCAAACATAAAGTCCACACGCATGCGCATTGGATCAAAGTATTTCGTTTCTAAGCGCACGTGATAATGACCACGGTCACTACAATAATGGAACCATACGTCCAAAGCGCCTTCTATCCATAGGTATCTCTCCTCCCCGCTTCGCGAAGCGAGAGTCTCTCGGAGCTTCTCCAGAAATTTCACGATCTACTTCACCCGGGCTCAACAGCTTCTCAGCTCTTAAGAGTTTACTCCTCCGTTCCAAACTTTTGCTTCTTGGGAGGGGGTTATTATTGTTAAACTTCGAACGGAGAAGAAGCGGTGTTCGGCGAAGTCTCTTCTTTACTTTCGGATGAAGAGGCGAAATTTTTGTCTTAACTTCGTTTTCTTGTGTTTTAGGAGAGAGTTATGAGCGAAAAATGATGGATGAGATAACTCGCGGATTTTTTTGTTTTAAACTTCGGATTACCCTACAAAAACAGAACTGGGTAACTCTGAAAGAAAGGGTTATAGTAGGGATTTTGAAGTAGGGTAATTAGGAAGATGCGTTTGTGGGTTGTCTTACGTAAAAACGGTTTAGCTAAACATAGATTGTTTTGGTGTGGGTATTTTTTTTAAATATTTTAGATTAGGGTGTTATTTTTTCTATAAACAGTGAAAGGGTAGATAGGAAACGTTCTCTGGCTAAACTCATAGAAATGGACGACAATTTTACAGGGGATAATAGATTACTCAGAACACTTACTGTGGAAAAATTAGCTGCGGAATTAAGGTAGAAAACTTCAAAAAATTCTTTAAAATTATCATTTTTATCGTCAAATGATACCCTACTAGGCGAGAAATGCAGAGAAAGCCCCAAATGCTTAAATGAACTAGCTGATTTTTCTCTGAAGCAGTTTAAATCGGACAATCAAAAAAGGTTCATCAAATGTACGGGGTCGCGCCCGTATTCCCGAAATCCATATTCCCGAAGCCCACAATCCCGAACGCCACAAGACCGAACGGGACACTTTCCCGACAGGACTTTTTACCGAACGGGACACTTTCCCGACAGGACTTTTTACCGAACGGGACACTTTTCCGACAGGACTTTTTACCGAACGGGACACTTTCCCGACAGGACTTTTTACCGAACGGGACACTTTACCGACAGGACATTTTACCGAACGGGACACTTTACCGAACGGGACACTTTACCGACAGGACATTTCACCGAACCGGACACTTTCCCAAACGGGCCTTTTTACCGACAACTCACTTTGGTCACTAATTTTTAAATATGGACTCTCGATTTAAGTTTCATCTTGCCCGACCTGGTCAGTTTCACTGGTCAAGATTCCTTTATGTCTAAAATTCATTACAAAACAAATGTTTGAGTTGCTAATTGATATTTCGTAATCTTTTGTAGTGTTGACATTGGTCTTTTGTTCCTGGTGACCATTGGTCAGTCCGGTTCACATAATGTAACTTCTTTGCTTTAGCACTGAAGTATGTCTTGTGGGGGCTCAAACCAAACGTCTTCGGACGTGAAATATTTTTGTGTTGTCCACTGGTCAAGATCTCTTAACCAGTGGTCAATCCCTTTTTTTCCGCTAAATGCTACTTTTCTGATCTTATCTTTCTGTCTCGTGTTTGTTTTGGGGGTCCCTGATCTTTGGAATCCCCATTTGACCACTGGTCAAGATGACTTAAATTCAATACAAAACAAATGTTGGAGTTGCGAATTGATATTTTGTAATCTTTACAGTTTTGGACTGTGTCTTAGGTTGAAGCTGACCATTGGTCAGACCATTTATATCGTATTTTTAATTTTTTGATACACAAAAATAAGCATAAATTTTAATAAAAATAGTTACAATGGATCATATTTTAGTATAGAATTATCCTATATATTTAATTAAAATTAAACTTTAATGTTATTTGCAATTTACAAATATTTTAATTGTAATTAAATTCTTAACAAACTAGGAAGCAAGAGAGTTCACTGCTCACTGCTTTATTTTAAACTAGCAGATATACCCGGCCTTGCCCGGGTGGAGTGACAACCAACTATACACGAACCTCTACCCGCTTTGGGGTACATACCCGCTTTGAACTACTCTCCCCTCAATCTGAATAAGTTAAAGTTTTTTAAAGGCTTGATCGAAACTTGATACAGAGATTCTTTCAAATTTAAAAAGTAATTTCTTATTGCTGTGCTAAATTTTCTTTTTATACAAAATTAATGTATATCTGTTTAACGCCATTAAACACGGTTCACTTAGCTACAGAAATATTTCACAAGTTACAGAAATAGAACTTACCATTTCAGTATCACCTTGAGATAGCAGAAGACTTGATGTACAGTGAGGATATAAGTAAGACAACTGAACTGATGGTCACTCTCTGACCGCTTCTCGACATCCCAGTGGGAGAGGAAAATAGTTGTCTTTGGATCTCTGCCACCATTTCATCTGCGACGATAGTCCGCTAGTAGGCTAGGGGATACGTATTTATTTCCCTTCGGATCACGGGCCAGGGAAGATAGCGATAATTTTATTTGACCAAAGTCGAAATATCGGATAATTTTAATGACATAACTCCGCAATCCACCATTCCAGCAACGAAAATTTTTAAAACTAAATTTAAGCTGTACAAAGACTAAAAAGTGCCAGTTTTTACGAAATCGTGTTTTACTAAATAAAAAATTATTGATATAGAGATCAAAATTAAGTAATAAAACACACGATATCTTCCCTGTGAAATCGAGATGTTTTCGGTCTGAACTTGGGCCTCAACTCTTCTCTCCAGCCATGTTCACAATTGCCTCCTATGACCTCTTAACCTTTTCTAGAAGTGAGATAAAATTCAAGCAATGTTCAGCTAACTTTTCACTAAGTTAAAACAAAAAAGCAAGAAAATATACTAAAATTAATAACATTAAAATTAATAATTAAAATAAATAATTAAGTTTAAAACATAAAAAAGGGGGAAACGCACATTGTCCACTTACCACTTCAACGTTGATGAACGATATCCACCTAACTGAAGCCTCAATAAACTAAATAAAATCTTCTCTTTAAAGTCTTAACTTTGCATCTATTATTCTTATAATGAAAACGAATTTAAATAAAATCTAAACAGAATAATATGAATTAAAGCGGCTTGCTTTTAATTCATAAAGTAAACATACGATTTCTCTTAGAGATATATAAGTTAATAATACTAATTATATTATTTAAGAAGAGATAATTTTTATAAAATTTATGAAGACTAAGTTTTAAATTAAATAAGACGATTATATTTTTTAGTGAATTCAGGTGAAGATACGGGGTAAAACAGAGCTGTTGAGCCACAAATAAAATAAAGTTGGCAGTGGTTAAAAGAAACTGCCTAGAAGTCACTCTCAAATCAACGAGATAGAAAGAGAAGGTCAAAAAGCTGAAATATCGAGAACCTGATTCAACACTGTTTAAGATTATAATATTGCTTATTTCAGGGCGTTGGGTATGGTATGATGAGCCTCCATATCCCGATTTCCGGGAGGGGGTTCAGGGCTCTTCCCTTGGGCCTCAATTTGAAGAGAGTCCCCATATATGCTTAGAAGCTAAGAAAAAGTGAGTGTAAAATAAATTTATTAACATCTGAATTTAAAATCAAGTAAGCTTATAAAGTTTTCTAAAAACTTGTAAGTCTGGCCCTGCCCTCATGACCTACTCGAACTTCAGTAAAAAAAACGTTTAAGTATAAAAATTAATCGGATTGACCAATGGTCAACCAAAGAGACATGTTATAACTACAGAAAATTTAAAATATCAACTAGCAACTTCAACATTTATTGTAAAACGAGTTTCAAGCCACATAAACTTAAAAAGAATGCCAACATAAAAAAATGGAGTCCATAATGAGTTGTCAGGACCAAACCTACCGTTTGATCAAAAGTCGCGTTCGGGCAAACTACCTTTTACATTCAATGGCGTTCGGGAATGAGGAGTTTCGGTCAAACGAGACTCTTCAATCTTGTTAGTGGACAATACAAAAACGTCACACTTCCCAAGACGTTTGGTTTGAGCCCCCACATGACCAACTTCAGTGCTAAAGCAAAGAAGTCCCATTAAGTGCATCGGACTGACCAATTGTCAGCTTCAACCTAAGACACAGTCCAAAACTGTAAAGATTACAAAATATCAATTCGCAATTCCAACATTTGTTTTGTATTGAATTTAAGTCATCTTGACCAGTGGTCAAATGGGGATTCCAAAGATCAGGGACCCCCAAAACAACCACGAGACAGAAAGATAAGATAAAAAAGTAGCATTTATCGAAAATAAAAGGGATTGACCACTGGTTAAGAGATCTTGACCAGTGGACAACACAAAAATATTTCACGTCCGAAAACGTTTGATTTGAGCCCCCACAAGACATACTTCAGTGCTAAAGCAAAGAAGTTACATTATGTGAACCGGACTGACCGATGGTCACCAGGAACAAAAGACACATGTCAACACTACAAAAGATTACGAAATATCAATTAGCAACTTAAACATTTGTTTTGTAATGAATTTTAGACATAAAGGAATCTTGACCAGTGAAACTGACCAGGTCGGGCAAGATGAAACTTAAATCGAGAGTCCATATTTAAAAATAAGTGACCAAAGTGAGTTGTCGGTAAAAAGTCCCGTTCGGTAAAGTGTCCGGTGCGGTAAAATGTCCCATTTGGTAAAGTGTCCCGTTCGGTAAAGTGTCCCGTTCGGTAAAGTGTCCCGTTCGGTAAAGTGTCCCGTTCGGTAAAGTGTCCCGTTCGGTAAAGTGTCCCGTTCGGTAAATTGTCCCATTCGGTAAAGTGTCCCGTTCGGTAAAATGTCCTGTCGGTAAAGTGTCCCGTTCGGTAAAAAGTCCTGTCGGGAAAGTGTCCCGTTCGGTAAAATGTCCTGTCGGGAAAGTGTCCCGTTCGGTAAAAAGTCCTGTCGGGAAAGTGTCCCGTTCGGTAAAAAGTCCTGTCGGGAAAGTGTCCCGTTCGGTCTTGTGGCGTTCGGGAATGTGGGCTTCGGGAATATGGATTTCGAGAAAACGAGACACACCCAAATGTACGCCTAACTCAGAACCCAATTTCCAAAATTAATTTACTCCTCCCCTAATGAAATTCCCCAGCTAATTTATTCACAGTAGGTGTGTTTTAAGTCATCTTCTTATACCTGTAAAATGTTCGACTATTTTTGCGAGTTTAACCTGCGAGAGTTTCCTTGTGCGATCTCCGCTTCTAAAAAAATTACACTTTTATGAATATAGTCTTTATAAATTTTGTTCTGAAGAAACTATACTCAACGGCAACATTTCCTGACCCTATGGCATCACTAGGTGGAAACAGAAACTGCGTAAACAGAAATCCTATTGGGTTGCAAGGAGGACTTTCGGTACGCAAATCGTGATACAACACACGACCCTATACAAGGGTTTAACAAAATAATCATATTTTTAAACTGATGTTCTTCATTTCACTCAAAATTTTGACACCGCGCTAGGAACTATTTTGTTAGTGACGTCATAGGGTCAGGAAACGTTGCTGTGTCGAGTATATGTCGTACCTTTCACAATTCGGGAACCCCTGCCCCAAAACAATTCCAAAAAACTAAGAAACAGCTTTAAAAGATTCCAGCGCCATAAATCCCTTTTATCACACTCCCGAGAACCATTCAATTTAGCGGAGGAGCTGCAACAGTAGATTTCCTAAATCCCAGTCATCACCAACCTTCCTTCCTCCCCAATCCAATTAAACGTATCCTTCCTAAACATTTTTCTCGAAGAGACGCATTACTACAGAATCAATCGGAGGAGTAAACTTAAACGAACAACTCCAGAAAAAGAATAAAATCATATTTACTCGCACCCCCATCGATTCTCCTGCAGCGGTAGATTTATGTTCAAAATGTTCCTGTCCGGAGTTCGAGATGTTTATCCTACCCCCCCCCCCCAAGACTGAGAATCGTTAGGGTTGTCCTTTATGCACAAATAGGTCTTCAATTATGTTTTGTTTCTTCTCTTTGGGGAAAGTTGGTTCGTGAGATCATCCTTTATTGTTATTGGAATGCCGGTTTTAAGGGAGATTTTGTGGTTGTGTTTGTTTTGTACTATTTAAAATGACTGAATGTTTTGTTAGAAACTTTTCTGGCGGTAACTGAACTAGTAGTGTGTATCTTTTGTGTTTGGTAACAATGCATATTTAGTGAAATGAGGTTACACAATAAGTGAATCTATAATATGTATTTTTTCATTTGGAATACTAAGAGAACTTAAATTTAGTTCCTTTATCTTGAATGATTATTTTGTTAAACCCATGTAAATATAGTGTATTTTCATCACGATTTGCGATACCGAAACTCCTCCTAGCAACCCAACAGGCTTTCTGTTTACGCAGTTTTTACTTCCGTGTAGTGACGTATTGGGTTCAGGAAACGTTGTTGTCGAGTATAGTGTGGCTCTTTTATGTAGGTAACAATGCATATTTAGTGAAATGAGGTTTCACAATAAGATAATAGAATATGTGTATTTTTCTACTTTGATTTGGAATACTTAGGGAACTTGTAAATTTGGTTTCTTTATCTTGAATACTAATATTGGATGGCAGTGATACTGAATGAAAGTTTAAACAAAGAAAGATAAAATGTTGTAATTTTAAAGTATGTTTATAGAATACAAGCGCTATAGTGCAACTGTGTGACGTCACAAAGCTCCCAAAGACTTTCCACAATTTAATTCAATCCTAAATTACTATTGTATTTATCTACAATGTAATGAAATATACACTGGAAGTTCTCAGGGACTTTGATCAATTTCATGTTAAACAAGTATGCAACAAATCTTAGAAACTTTCCTTATTGTTCATTTTGTTAACCTGTAAGTGATTAAACAGTTCCGATTTAGTTTCCGATTCTAAAATCCGATTTAGTTTCACAAAAATTCATTAATAAAATATCCTCAAGTAATTAAGCTTCAAAAATCTTTTGCTGCATCTATTCACAAATATTTTCTATAATAACACAATTTAGCTCTACTTAAATCTATTCAACAACAATAAATTATAATTTCTATTATTATACGTTTCTAAAGTTATTAGTTAATTACATCAAAATACGCAGCAGAGGCAATAAAAATACCCTAATTTAGTATATTTAAGGTTGATAATTCTCCCTTTTTCAACAAAAATGGTAGATCACCTAATTCGGATTTTGACAAATAGTCTTTCACTCTCCAAATTTTATCCTTTATAGAAACCGAAGTCATCTGAAGAAAGGCAATAAAATAATTTCATCTCATCTGCCAAGTTTGATAAATCACTATCATCTCAAGAAACAAAAATTTTTATACTGTCTGCCTTCTGTTAGGGTTGGGAACACACTGGGCGACTAGAGTAGCTGGAAGTTGTTAAGATCTTTAACTTTTGAGCGACCCACCTCATCATCAGTCAATTTTCCCATTCCCCTATAAGACCTCAGCTTCGTTCGTGTGTGGTTTGGTCACCAACTATTTTGTTACAATAGTAAATTACATACCATGTATTATTAGAGGATAAATTAATTTTTGGGAAATTAATAGGAAGGAATTGAACCTCATCATATCAAAACATTTAATTGTGTGAGCAACAATGAACTTCACAATAAAAAGGGGGGTCTGTTGATCCACCCCCAAATAGATTTTTTGTAAATTCTACTTTTGAAAACAGGGTTTCAACTAATTTTTCAGTACTCTGGGATAAATTGCAGTTACAATATCATTTCTAAAGAAAATTCTTTAAATCTGTATTGCTCCCTCGATGATGTGGTGAGCACTATGTTTAGAAAACTGATTTTATATTTCAAATCTTAATTTATCTTATTTTTTATTTCAAATCTAATTTTGCACTTATTATAAGCATATTAAAGTGACACACGCATATATCCTTTAATGGCCCTTTGCGTTCTACACCTTAGATGGTTATTTTTTTTTCTTATTGATCTTTTTATTATTTTTACTAAATGGTTGTTTGATAAATTTCTAAAGCAAACAAAATAAAGATAAAAAAAGTTACTAAAATTTTAATTAGATTCCAATTTAGTCTGAAAAAAAAACTCTCACAAGCGAGTAAAAAAAAATACCGGTTGGAAGTGAAAGGATGACACCCGTTATCCTCGGCTACAGGAGTAGTCCAAACTTTGGTCGCAATGTTTCTTGACCCTATGACGTCAATACGCGGAAGGAAAAACTGAGTAAACAGAAAGCATGTTCCCTCGGTTGCTAGAGGAATTTCGGTACGCAAAACGGGGTAACTCCACCTTATACTCCTGTATACTCCAACACACTCTTAGGAGTAGGGATATGAGTAGTGTATCTCCCCTAAACTCCCCTTCTTTCTTCCAACCGTTTGATAATAAGAATCTTAACGACTTCGAGTGACTCTTGTCGCCCAGTGTGTTCCCAGCCCAAACAGAAGATAATTCATCACACTATTTTTAAGTGAATTGCCATTCCCTCCGCGTTAAGAGAATAAACTTCGGACGCTAATTTTCCGATCGAGAAAATTGGGCTTGATAAGGCCTCTCCTCCCCTTGATGTATCAAGATGGATTCGGTCTGATACCCTTCAGAACTGAGTATAAATGACCTTCTGAAGGACAACCATCCATCTTTGAGGATTTTCTGAGGTCGACGTATGCCTTATTTTCATAATAAGATGCGACTTACTAGGTAGTTAGGTGGAATGTTTGAACAGAATATTTATGAATTGTTTATGTTACTTCTCCGCAGTGGTTTAGTTAGATGATGGATGGGTTAAAAGGGTACATGCTTTAAACGTTATTTAAATAGGTTTAGTTATGTTGATGAATCGAGAGAATACATTATGAAAATATAGTTAAGATCGAATTTGTCCTGTAGATTTTATTTTATTTTAAAAACTGTAAAAAATAATTTTCAATCATAAAATAACTTAAAATCTTTTGGGGGTTAAAAATTCCAAGAGATGCTTTTGGCAATTTATGTGCCAAAAACTAAATAATTCCTCAAAGATGAAAATTACAACACAAATCAAATTACACAAGAAAGGAGTTTAAACCACAACATAAACTATTTTCGAAACCACCAATATCAAAAAAATAAATAAAAACGTACAAAAATAAACAGCCATACAAAAGAACATAACCCAATCAATAACTATATATCCCTAAGAAACGTGTGAAAAAAACCTAAAGAAAATCAAAATTCAAAACTCGAAAACTAACTCTCTTTCTTTTATTTTTAGAAAACAAGCCATTTCTTCAAAGAAACTTGACCAAACGGAGAGACGGCATCCAAGATAAACAGGAAAGACCCTCCAGACACCCCAAAGTGCAGGAATGGCCCCAGGCACCCTTGGCACGTGGGAAAGCCCAAATGGAGGGTCATCAATACACCCTTAACTAAACATCGATGCCTCTGGTTGGTTATTATTGGTAATAGTCAGTCTGGCAACTCGCGGAATGTGAATATATATTAGGATATACAAAGCCAATGTATGGTGTGGGATATTATGACTTGATTACACAAGTTATTGAATATATTATGATATTGATGTGTGATGTTTTCATTAAATTACTACCAATTTACGGATACCTTCATTTTTTTGTCTGTTTATTTGGGGAATTGTTAAAAACAAGTAATTGATGGAAATATCCTTAATTTGGTTAATGAATTTTCATTAGTGTTTTAAATTATTACAGTCAATCATTACAGTACAGTAACATTTACAGTATTAGTGTCTTATCTTATCCGTTCTACAACTTTCTTCAATAAGTACATTTAAGTTATTCTATTTGTCCTTAATAAAATGTTAAGTCTCTAAAATTTTGTGTCCAGTAATTTCTGTGTTTTTGAGGAAATTTCTAGATAGGTATGTGTAGTAAATATTTTGTAGCCGAATAGTATTTTGTGTCGAACGACCATAAGACTTTAAAATGTTAATAAAATATAGAATATCCTTTATCATTTTTCAGTTATTACATGTTACGATTATTAAATACTTATAACTGTAAAAATTATACTATGTTTATTATTATGTATGTTTAATTGCACTATTATTATATGTTCTTTTTCACTTCATGTTACATGTGATACAAGCGGTTTCCAAACATTTTTAGCAATACAGAATTTAAAAAAAAATCCGAAACTTTTGTACCTTATGTGATACAAGGGGACACTGAGGAGGATACATCCACGTTTTTGAATCAGTTTTCGTCAACGTGACTTTTCCTCAATACACAACAAGTGAAACACCCCACTTACACCTTTGTTGTATTTCAGAAACGAATTCCAGGTCGAAATTTCGATAAGTAGTAAATAACGCGAGCCTATTTGTGGGGGAGGGCCCGTCACCCCCTAACGCGAGTTCCCAAATCACTTCCTACAGTTCCAAAAGAAGAGATTTTCTCCCAAAAGAGAGATATTTTATTTTCGGAGTCCCGATTTTCCCGGGAAATGGCGACCGAATACGTATATCTGGAATCAGGCGATTGCTTTTTAGAAGAAGGGAGTCTCGCGTTTCCAGAATTTGATTCGATTTTGAATACTTCTCAGTTTCCGGTGATGAAATTGTCATTCGAATAAACGGTTTTTCATTCCTCTCTCTCCCCCCCCCTCGAAATTGCATCTTGGAAATGAACGCGACGGGGTTCTCTCTTTCTCTCCTTGTTTTTCATTTCTTCCATTCGCGATTTGAGCAAATTTAATAAAAACAGATTCGGATATAAGTGTTTAGGGTTTATTTTTTCGCACGCAGGTTTTTTTTTCCTGTTTTCCTTCATTTGGGATGTAGCCTGTTTTATACTCGACAGCAACGTCTCCAGAACCCGTACGTCACTACGCGGAAGGGGAAAATGGGTAAACACAAAGCCTATATTGGGTTGTTAGAAGGAGTTTCGACTCAAAATTCAGACACCGCGCTGGAAACTACTTTGTTTGTTTTGTTTCTCCAGGGTCAACTTGTATCCATCTTCACTAATATAACTGGTTTCAATGTTTGTTAGGAGAATATAATAGTTAAATATAAACAATGTAAAAAATCCTGTAAGAATTACAGTTTTTAACTGACAGCTGGGTTGGTTGTTGAAAACCGTAAAAACTTCAAAGTAAATCCGTAAAAACAACGGTGTTTTACCATTTTAATCCATGTTTTTTGAAGGTAAAACTCCGTTGTTTTTACGGATTCACTTTGTAATTTTTACGGTTTTCCACAACCAACCCAGCTGCCAGCTCCCAGCGTTGGATAATACAGTTTGAATATAGTAAAAATGTAATGATTGTATCATATTTATTGAAAAAATAAATAAAATTCTATGGTTACAATTTTTCTTGTCACTCTACAGTAATTATTTATCTACAAAATATTTATAACCCATGTTTATAAAAAAATTCTATTGCAATTCTTTAACGAACAATGTAACTTAATTTAACTCCACAATACTCTGTATTTTCCCAAGTTTTTATTTAGTACAATAGTTATTTTAGATGTGCTTATATCAAGTATCAGTCGACCGTCACTGAACCCTTATAAACGTATGATTTATGATTAATGATAGTAAAGAAGTTCCATGCTTTAAATGCAACAAGTTATACATGCGGAAAAACATTTGAATGACACATCTTTATAAACTGAAGAAAAACGAAGGAAAGTATTTTGTTGAGAGAAGGGGAAAATATCGCGCATTCAATATCGTGTCAGGGAAAAATAAACCGGAGCAAAAAAAAGTCCCTCCAATATATCGGAGAAACTCACTTCTTCGGCAATAACACGATTTGGGAAACAAGAGAACCCGTCCTGTTCACCTCTCTTGCTTGGATTCAGGAGCGTGGAGTCAGGAACGCATAGAGCGCGCATGCTAGCTGCCCCAGAGTGACACGAACTGTGGCGTAACGATGACGAGTTTCAATTTTTTTTTTCAAATGTTTTAATTGAAATGAACGTTGGGGATCAGGAGAAAGAGGCTAAGTCATGATGTAGAATTGAGTGAAACTATTTCATTTCACAATGCACGCATAAATGCGCAATGAATATTTTTATTACAGGACGCAAAAATCCAAATAACCATGATTTAAGTTTTACATGAACCATTTTACAATCGACAGCAACGCTTCTAGAACCCAGTACGTCACAAATGCAGAAGGAGAAATCGGTAAACACTAAGCCTGTTGGGTTGCTAGGAGGAGTTTCGGTACGCTAATCGTGATAGAAAGACGCTTTATATACAATGGGTTCAACAAAATAATCATATTTTGAAATTGACGTTCTTCATTTCGCTCAAAATTCCGACATCGTGAGGGGAACTACTTTGTTTGTGAGTGACGTCATAGGGTAAACTAACATTACTGTCTAGTATAGCGCAAACCGGATAAGACGAAAAACATTTTTCTGACACGATTGTCACGAAAACTATGGATAGTAGAGGTATAGTTTTCTAGGCATTTTTCCACTCAAAGAATCTGACTGCATAGATTTCAGGTTGATTTGTTGAAACACCCTGTGTATAATAATTCTGTCTGTCCATTGAATGTGATAATTTTTTCTTTGTGGTGAATATAATTACCCCCCCTTCAATTTATAATACGTTAATAAAACTTTTTCCGTTAAAAAGAGAGGGATAAAAAAATAAAACATAATAAACAAATAAAACATGTCAGAAGAAGATGCGTTGTTTCTCTGCTCAACAAGTCACTTTTAAGCACTTTTAGAAACATTCAAAATGAGATTTTTATGTAGCTATAGGAATGTTCGAGATTTCTGCCTGTCTCATGCCGTGCTGAGTATATGGACGTATGTGCGACGCCGATCAAGAAGGAGTTAATAAAGTTAAAAAAAAGTGTTTTGTTAAAAAAAAAAAGGAGCTGGAATCGGAATGCTATACGTTTTGCAGACTATATGGCATTCTATTGAAGCCGATGTGTTTAACCCATTTAGACCTAGCCGCCACAAAATTCTCATTGAATTCAATGATATTCTCGGGCGGATTGAAAGGGTTTCGTTAAATCAATGCCACCTGTTCCCTCTGGTTCGTTCCAACCCTACGCAAAGGAGAGTCAGTGGCGCCAGTCGGCTAAATAACTGGGAGGACTCGCAGACCGTAAACGGGGTTGGCGTAGCGGGGGTGGAAATGGAATAATCCCGAGACTCCGAGGAGCATTCTGCGATCAAGGCGCCCAATCACATTGAGTGAAAGCTGTATTCAGATAAAAAAGGAAGAAGGTGAAAATCAGATGACGTGTTACCTGTGGTGGGAAATGATGTGGAATTGAGATTTCTGGGTCAGATATAAAGTGTTGGAAAAGAAATTAGATTCTAGTCACAAATTAGTACATTTCCAACACTGAAAATGCCTAAAACATTTTTGAAACGTTAAGTGAGAATCTTCTTAAAAAAGTTCTTAAATTTGGATCGAAACGCTAAAAGAAGTAATTTTTACAATGTTGTTACAATGGATTAGATTTCCCGTCTATAGACGGAAAACTTACAACACAATTCGATTTAATAGAATACTATGGATATAGATACAATGTATATTAAAATTAAGCAAAATTTTGAGTTTTATTAAAGTGCAACATTTTATTCATAACCGATGAAATCAAAAATCCCCCATAAAATGTTTGGAACATAAAATGGAACTGATATTTGGAGGTCAATTATAACAATTGGGAAATAGATTGCTAGGGATAATCTAGCATGATCCATTACAATGAAAATATATATATCAGAACATGTTATTTAATAGAAACTAGACGAAATCAAAATTTACCCATAAAATGCTAAATCGGGAAAATATTTTTTAGGCTGAAATATAATTGGATAATGATAATACATGATAAAGCTTACATACCCGGCTTTGAATATATGAAGTATACCTTTGTACATAAAAACATATCCCATGCCTTATCATGGATCTACGATATTAGAATCCATCCAAGTCTCAAGTATTTAAAATTTAAAGCATTGTCATGTCTTTTGACAACTTTTATCCACGTTATAACGCATCAGGTTTGCTTCGCGGAGTCCTCTTTCCAAGATGAATCTAAATTGTCTTTGGGTTCTCTTCAAACCCAGCCATTTTTGACCATAAATTTTGAACAACCCTGTATATTTATAGATCTATACATTAAACCAAAATGGAAATTTATCTTTTTGTTCCAAAAACTGTAGTTATATGCATAAACTTTTGACAAACTGTAACACGCATAAATTTTCTTGTTATAACTTCGAGTTTTGCTATAATAACAAATACTCATACTTTTCATGTCACAAAAGAGACATGGGGAGCAATTTTAAGCATCCGACACACGATAACAAAATATCCTAGAGACCTTAAAAAATCGGCACTTTTAATCAATAACCTTATACAATGTCTGTCATAAGTTACGATTTTTCCCGATACTTTGTATTTTACATCTGAAGCCTTCTTCTTCAATCTGATCAATATAACATTTCATGCATTATTGATCGTGATGCAAATAAGTAGCCAGGAAAATTTCGCATGAAAAATGTTGTACTAGAATCTACGTAAGAATTCTTTCGAAAGGCGTTGATAAGACAGTCTAGGAACAAATTTAATAAAATGTAGATACTTCAACTAGAATAACAACGTGTAATTTTATTCAACACTGTTTCAAATTTTAAAAATATTTTTCTTAATTTTCAGGATTATATGTCCTTTATTAACAGTATCGGGTAGAGGACTTACAGACCCTCTCTTTTGGCCATAAAAATTTACATTTAACTAAATATTTGATAAAATAAGGTTCTAAAAATTACGTATTTAAATGTTCTAAAAAGCTATACCTAATCCCTTTTCACCCATGTAATTAATAAAAGTTTTAAAAAAAATTGTACACGACCCTATGACGTCACTACTCGGAAGGAAAAACTGAGTAAACAGAAAGCCTATTGGGTTGCTAGAAGGAGTTTAGATATGCTAATCGTGACAAAAGTAATCATATTACCAAATTGAAGTTCTTAATTTCAATCAAAATTCAGACACCACGCTGGGAACAACTTTCTTTTTTTGTTGTTTCTACAGGGTCCAAAA
The DNA here is from genome assembly GCA_963680715.1 of Tetragnatha montana. Taxonomy (NCBI): domain Eukaryota; kingdom Metazoa; phylum Arthropoda; class Arachnida; order Araneae; family Tetragnathidae; genus Tetragnatha; species Tetragnatha montana. Next base: position 59,093,176 of record OY796680.1, on the reverse strand, counting down.
ACGTTGTTGTCTAGTATAATGTCGTATTGTAGCTTTAGCGCTAAAAATATATAATTTTTGCATCGTAGATGAAAATTATGATTTGATATTGTGTTGCGAATACGTTTAAGAAGCAACTGATGTAATTATTTTATCATAAAGCGTTGATAAGACACTCTAGGAAAACAAATTTAATAAAACGTATCTAAGTGGAACTAGAATAATAAGAGGTAATTTAATCCAACACCGTTTATAATTAGCTAAGCGACGAGCTTTACAAGAAAACCCATAAATAAAGAACTTAATGAGACCATACATCATGTTTCTCAAGAAGCTAGTTTTGCGCATTTAGAAAACCAAGAGAGGTGAAAACCAAATTCTTGTAAGACCTTATCGTTAATCATTCCATGGTTAATAAGAGGAATTTCAAACGAAGAAACCTAATTATTGTAAATTAGCATTTTCTCCACCTGTCAAATACGATGTTGCAAACATGGCCAATGGCATAAATATCGTTGTTTCTAGTGTGTATGAAGGGCCCTGCATATTAAATTCATCGGAAAGTACCATGGAGGAAAGTACAGTGGTACTATTTTTACCCAAACAATTTGTATTTTTTTATATTATGTTACTAGTGGAAACTGATTCTGTGTTTTAGTGTTGTAAGACATGGGGGTATTAATCTCTGGAAAACAAATTATCCTGCATTTAACGGAAGTTAATAAGTAATTTGCTGTGCCGTTGGTACCCCTTTATACTTTTTTAACCCAGCCGCAATACTAAATAGTCCGTTGTATTTAATATGAGCTGTTTTCTGTGCTATTATCATCATAATTAATATCATTTATCGTCTAGTTTCACGTAGTAATATGCTAAGCTAAAGAATGTAATGTTGCATGTTGCTTGTTGTTGGGAAATTAATAAGGTTAATTGTGGGGGGTTTTTATGAAAAGAAAACGTTTGAAAAAGATTAACAAAAGCATTTAACAGATGTAGAAAAATGATAAAACTGAAAATAAAAGTAAGGAAATGTACATCATTGGAAAATAGTAAGAAAATTGGTTTAATCGCATTTACAATTAAAACATTGAAACAATTTTTGTTTTTAAAATAAATTCTAAAATAAGATGCATATTTTTCTTCCAAATGCATTCGAAATTCGATTCGGAACGGTAAAACGGCACTTTTGAAGAATGTTTTCTCAGGATACAATGAGATGTGTTTGAAATTTTAACTTGGTAAATTGCATCTACCAATATGTAATAAAAAACTTTCTCTGCTTAACAATAACATACATTTTTTCTCTAATACACATTTCTAACATGTTGATTCTGCTTATTGTGATCACGGTTCATGTTATCAATCGGATAATGTAATCAAAACTGACCGGTTCCGATCAGTCCTATTTAGTTTAACGCAAAATATATCGTTTTAAGTTATCAATATATCGCTTTATGTTATCAAAATCTGGTGAAATTCCTTAAAAATCTTCTTTTTTCCGGTTTAAAGGCCAATTTTGATACATAACCATACAAAACGAGTCATTTACTTATTAGTGTTATGTATGTTCCACTCTCATATTTTTCTTTAAGAACGTAAAAGTAGCAAAATACATATTATAGTTAATCGTTTTAAATACTTCAATTAAGGAATACACAGTTCTGATTTTAAAGCAAACACTCGAGTTACGCTGTTTGTCACTTTCTAGTATCAAATCGCTTGTTACTATCAATCGGATATTAGTTATCACTCCACTCTCGGACAAAAGTGGTCACATTTAGCAGAGTCGACTGCCTTTCACAATTCCCTTTCCTTTAAAAGTTATTATGAAACGGACATTCATCAGAACAACATTGAACCAACAACCCCTGATGTGTAAATACAATTAGAAACATTTGAGCAATCACCATTAGCAACATGCCAGGGCACTAGGTTCACATAACCTAACCATCGTTAACCTAGTATTTCTTCCCTCTCAGTAATTAGGCGAGATCAAGGGGAGCCATCGCCTATTAATTAGTAGAGGGTGTCCCCCTAATGACCGTTGGATGGGGAAATCTATCATCTAGGGAGGGGATTTATTCTACGCGATGATGACCACTGGTCAAAGAACTTTCACTATTATTGATCTCTGGACGGCCTTTTGATTATATCCTCTGCGAATTCCGTTTGAGGGGGTTTAGGGGGCCGTTCACATATTGTTTGGTATGTTAAGAGCAGGGTTGGCCAACCCGTGGCACGAATGGTGAATTAAATCAGTGGCACGCGAAGGTATTAAAAAAATTTGAGAAACTAATGTGACGTCATCAATGAGGTTTCAATGCTCCGTCCATGTCTTCTTACTTAGTTTTCTGAGAACTTAATAGATGGTATTAGTGTGACGTCATTTGTTTGTTTAGAAACGTTGATTCCATCCATGATTGGAAGTAATTCAGTACGGAACCAATCACGGATGGAATCAACGTTTCCAAACAAACAAGTGACGTCATGACTAATGTCGTCCATTCCTCTTTTACGATTTCATAATTTATTATTTTGCACGGAATCTTAAGAGTCCATGTGGGTCAAACATTTTTTTAGCTGCTTAAAGGATAGTGGCCTACACAAACAGAATATTCTACAAATATTTTTACTTTAATTTAAAATTAGATTTATTAGGTACCTTAAGAACTTGTATGATTCTCTTTCATTGATGTCGTATTACCTGTAGTTGAACAGTTAACTTTTTCGGGGATTTTGAGATTCTAATGACTTTCAGAACTAGTGTTGCAAAGTGCATTAAAAGTCCATTTTATGAGGCAGTTCAAAAAAATTTCCGGGGGAGTACTCCCTATAATATTACTGTAAAATCTCCATTTCTGCGAGTTTACCCTGGGAACGCTTCCTTGTTAGTGAGCTAGTTTTAAAATCAAAAAAGCTATACTCCTCGACAGCAACGTTTCTTGATCCCAGTACGTCACAAATGCGGAAGGAGAAATCGGTAAACACAAAGCCTGTTGGGTTGGTAGGAGGAGTTTCGGTACGCAAATCGTGATAAAAAGACGCTATATGTACATGAGTTTAACAAAATAATCATATTTTTAAAAAATTTCGTTCTTCATTTGACTCAAAATTCAGACACAGCGATGAGAACTACTTTGTTTTGTTTCTCCAGGGTCAAGTAACGTTGCAGTCTAGTATAGGTTTCATATAGGTAAACATTACATTACGACACTAAACAAGACATTGCTTCAAATCTAAACACCACGGCTAAACAACTCAATATAACCGACTAAAAACCCAGAACCGACACAATATTTTCAATCGTATCGTAATATCGACAAAAATCCGCCAATCCAAGCAATACCCTCCATCGATTCACAAGAGTCAAAGAGTTTGTGTGTATCCATCCTTCGGTCAAAAATTCAAATGCACTTTTCCATACACGCCAGCGAATCTGGAGATGGAATATATGTGAGAACGCATATTCTCTCCTTCTGCGAATCTCTTCAAACTCTTTTGATTGAAGACAACGTATCTACGTCGTATATACGTTTTCGAAAGACGTGAGATTCTGTATTAAACAATGGCACGAAAACAATGAAGAAAGGAAGGAGATCAAAATTCCATTCCACGAAGCGCTTGGAAATGGAATAAGAACGAAAAAAAAAATTTTTTTTATAGGTAAATATCTCGGCATCGTTTCCCAGGGAAATATATATTCTCCGTTTGAAAAGATTCTGTAGTTTATTTATTTTCTGATGGCAAAGGTGTTTCGGTTATAGGAATTCTGATACACCTTTAGTATAGAAATCGTCTCGCATTAGTTTCAAATAATGGATTTTGCGCCTCAGACATATTATCGTGGGAGTTGCTGCTGAGCAGATATATTGATAACTGATAAGGACGCGTATCGTTAATTTTATTCGGAATATGGTGTTGTAAAAATACGTCGTATGTAGTACGAAATAGAAGATATACCTAAGTTACGTACAAAGTAAACTTAAATGAATCTATTGCATAAATATACGAGATATGTTTAACGCTAAATCTTACTTTCTGTATATCTGTAGTGAGATGCCTTATATACTTGTATATTAAAATAAAATATTTTGGAAAATCAACAAGAAATAAAATTTGTGATACATTTTTAGTAAATTTCAATAGGTTAATTGCATAGTTGTCTGTACTTTTGCTATTATAAGCATTAAAAATTATATGCTTATACATATAATGGCCTGTAATTAATGCCGACATTTATATTTGAATACATAATAAAGATATACGATATATTATATGGATATACGACATTGTATTGATAAGCTGACTTGCTACGCAATAAATATTTTTACGATCTTAAAATTGTGGTGTTTGCATACGGATTAATATGATCTGATATTAAATACATTATAATCACTATAAATATTAATAAGGGGCATTATGGCCAATCTTATAATTCGTGTATTAAGTTACATTGTCTTAAATTTTATGTATTATATATTTTTAAGCAGATACCATCATTTTTATTTTTCCCTACGCATCATGTTTCAATTTTTAGAGTTTCTTCAGCATAATTTTAGAAAATCTTAATTTTTCGTGAGTGTCTATACATTTTGGTGCTATAAAATAGATGTTTTCTTCATTTTTACTGAATAAATTAACTATTTTAACAGCTTTTATCTTTATTAAACATGTTACAAACATTTTTTTTTATCTAAATCCTATGTCATCGTGTACGGCAAAATTATATTCTGTCCTCTAGATCACTTCAAATATAATTTTATATGAATTAAATCAGTTTTCTCGTTCAAAATTCCTCCATTTTTCAACAATCGATTTTGGATTAATTTAGATTCAATTTTACAACAATGCACATACATTGTTTTTACAACAACAATGATGCACAACAATGCAATTACACAACGCAACAGTAACAAACGCATTGTTGATGTCATTGTTTTTAATTAAATAAAATCCATTGTTTAACAAAAACTTTTCATTTCAATTTCACTTTTGCTAAAAACGTCTTACTGCTAGTTGTGTTTTTAGTGCGCTCTTATATTGCTATCTGCAAACGTTCAAAGCAAAATTTTGCTGTTTTGTGATTTTCTCTGTGCCTTTTGAGAAAGCTAGTAGGTCCCTCAGAAAATGTTGAGCGAGACCAGCTTCACCAATGAGCGCAAGCAGCTCCTTATGGAGACCCTGCAAGCCATCGCCCAGCGCAACCGCATCCGCGGACTTTGCAGCGTTTACCATGGAGAAAACGTGGATGTCTATACGGTAAGAATCTTTTCTGTCTTTTTTTCTAGGATATAGCTAGATAACGATTTTATGTTTTTAAGATTATATTTGTTTATTTCTCATTGTGACATAAATTTTAATAATTTTTTGAAATTGAGAAACTTTGAAGAAATTTTGTGGATGTTATTATTTATTATGTTATTTTATTGTGATGTTTTATTATGATGAAATTATGTTATTTTGTGGAAGTTAGGTGTGGTATTTTGTATTTTCATTAGATAATTGCCAAAGTAAACTGTATTATTTGTCTGAAAGCATAAAATACAAATGCAGATGGTATTAACTTCTTAAAATTCTAATTAATTATTACTTGATTTACACTTTCAATTTTCCGAGTTAAAATCATGAAATCTACAAAGTTTTAATATTTATGCTGAAATAATTTGAAACTCAATTCAAATATATAGATGAATTTGAAAAGTTTTGCTTTCAGTAATATTTGTTTAGCTACTTCTTAAAGATAAAAGTAATAAATACTTGTAAATTGTTTATAAATTGCGGTTAACCTTAAAACAATTGTTTAAAAAAAAATTTACTATACAGCATATGTTTACATTTTTACATAATCCATTACTAAAAATATATGAAATATGTTGAGTGTATCAGTTTTAAGGGATACAACTATGTTAGTTTTAATACATTTTGAAGATTACTAAAGGGGTTTTTCTAATGTTTATGTAAATTTTTTGCGAATGGATATTTTTTTTAGTTATGGGATCCTTGAACACGCTCCTGTTATTATAATAGCATATGTACAAAATTTATAATGGGGGAGAACTTTTATAGATACGTTTTCCTCTTTAATGTTTGTGTACAAAATTTCTTTGGAAGGATTAAAACATTTGAATGGTCTTACTCGGAATATTTTAGGTTATTTGTAATACAATTTACGTGTTTTTTAATTTAAGATCCTATTTAATTAGTTTCCATTACAAGGAAAATTCCCCACTGGTATACTATAATTTATATGTTATACTAGCTATACAAGAGTATTACTCTGAGTCACTCCTGCATGTTTTTCATTCATTCATGTCAATTAACGTCTTTTTTTTTCTTCCAGGCTCTCGTTCCTCGGCGCAACAAACCCACCGCCGTCACCATCACCACCGGCGACTCTGGCAACGCCTTTTGGGCTGGACTCCGCCACGACAACGTGCTCCGTGTTCTGGACACTTTCACTCTGACCACCCCGGCTGTCACCGTCTACGTCCACCCTTACAAGGAGGTCACTCTGGAACATGTGATCGAGAGCCACTCCTTCGGCCTGCAACCGCGCGACCACCTGCGCATGAGAACCTGGTTGACCCACGTCCTACGGGGCCTCGAGTACCTGCACGGGAAGGGGTTGTGTCACCTCAACCTCACCACCGGGAGTGTCGTCCTCACCGCCTCCAAGCAACGCGCCATGCTGTGTGATTTTGGTCATCTCAGGAAAACCACCGAGCCAGTGGAGAGGGCTGACGTCGGTCTGCCGTGGTCGTTCCAGCCACCTGAAGCCAAGCTCAACGGCGCAACCACCGACTTGTGGAGCTACGGGGTGCTGGTCGTGGAATGCTGCACCAAGCAGGCCATCGGATACGGGGGCATGGTAGCCGTGAGAACCACCTGGGAGGCCGAGATGCTGCCCATCATGCGCCACATCCTCCAAGAGCAGGAGTTCGCCAAGCTGTTCCGGAGCGCCTACCCCGCGTGCGAACACCCCGAGTGGAAGATCAGGAGGAGTCTGGACTTTGCTCACCGCTTCCTCAAGCTCAAGCCACGCAAGAGGATGTCCGCCAAACTAGCCAAGGACCATCCCTTTGCATTCGGGATCGGATGGACGACAAGGACGGGAGTTCGAGACCCGATCTGGAGCCCTGTGACCTCACCCGTTGAACCAACTCCAGACGTTCCAGTGGAACCTCAACACACTCCAACAGTCCCTGTGGAACCAGTACAGGTCACTGACTACCAAAAAGTCAAGCTGACCTTGTACGTGAACCGGCTGATCATGAAAGCCAAGGATGAGTTCCGGAACCGGTATTTGGTGCCGTCTGCAGAGTCCGCTCAGGAGCACCAGCCTGATGCAGTTCCAGAACCAGCTCCAGTGGTGGTGGTGGAAAAAAGGTTCCCTGCACTTCGAAGGGCCTTTTCTGGAGCAGCCCGTCTCTTCGGTTTAAAACGAAAAACCGCAACCTAAACTGTGACTACCCGACTTGTGACTTACCCGACTTGTGACTACCCAACTTGTGACTACCCAACTTATGACTACCTGACTTGTGACTACCTGACTTGTGACTACCCAACCTGTGACTACCCGACATGTGTCTTCCCTACCTGTGTCTTCTTCGCGTGTCGAAAACCTTTAGTGTCAAACTTCACCAAAATGTGCTTGTTTCTGTGCTATGCACGAACTCTACTGAAACGGCACTATTCTGTGTTCAGCACGAACTATTTTATTCACCGTGTGTCATCAGTGTCATGTACAAACTTTAGTGAAATTGTGCTTTTCTGTGCCTTTGCACGAACTCTATTGAATTGCCAGTTTTCTGTGTACTGCACACGAACTTTGAAGTGATGAAGCATGGTGCTCATGTGCTATTTCTCTTTCTCGATATTGTTCGCTTCTGTGCTATGCATGAACTCTATTTGAAGCAACAATATTTTTTTTTTCAGAATTCCTGAACTATATTGTGTGAAGAGGCAAGCATCTTTCCTGATCAATTGTATATTCAAACTTTGTAATTTTCATTTTTTCATTATTTCAGACCTCAATAAAACTTTTCGGCCCCAAAATTTGTGTAATTATTGTGTTCTTCGTTTTAAGCACTCTAAACAATTAAGCGATTATTTGAATAAATTCATAGTAAAATTCCGTTATCTGTTCAGTTAAAAAACGTCAAAATATTGTAAACTTGGAAAACTTAAATATTTTAAAAAGTTACTGTTTTCATCACTAAAACACTATTTTTAGCATAATTTTTTTTTGCAATTTTAACAACTGTTATTTGGGGGCGATTTTTAATGAGTCATGTAACGGAATTGTACCTTGTCTATTTCATCCCATAAAATAAAAAAAAAGTATAAGAAGTAAAAATATTGAATGTTCATTTTCAACTAAAACACATAGTTCTTAAAGTAGTAAATTATTGGTTAAGTTACAGACCTAAAAATTGATAGTTGAGGAAGAAAGTTAGATTGGTTTTCTGGATAAAAAAAAAACAAACAAACAAGATTTTGCTTGTTTATGCTAGAATATAGCCATTCATAGAAACTTCAGGCCATATATAAGGTTTTAAAAATTTTAAATAATGATTTCTTTATCACTAAAAAATTAACCAATATGAAATAATTGTCTTTAACGATTTTTATTCGCAAAATGTTTAAGAAGCTTAAAAATATAATATTTTAGCCACATTTATTTGTTTCTATACTTACAAGAAAATTATTCAGAGTATTGAAAAAAAGTGTATCTATCATGAATATCATGAAAGGTATTCTATCAATATAAGAAAACATAATAAAACGTGTTCTAATGTAGTTACATAATACTTTATGGGAATTAGTGACGAAACAATATTTGTATCATAATTAAGTTTATAATAAGCAAAATAAGTTCTTATTTTTTATTTTTGGATAAATGTGACACATTTAATTATTATTTTTCTACCAAGATAAACTAAATGAAATATTTTTCCTCATCAAGGCCCCTATAATTGAGCTGTTCAGGATAAAAGAGGTATAAGTCCAAAAATACAAAATTTGAGAAAAGCATGGATTTGAATTCCTTTTAAGATCCTTTACCTAGTGTGGTAGACACCAAAGTCAATGTCAATGATTGGCCCGTAAGAGCTGCCTAAATATACCTTCTCCCTCCACAGGAACAACACAGGAAAACTACTTTCAGTGAACTTATACCACTTTCATTGTAACCAGCTCAATTGGTAATTTTTCTAAGCACATGGTAATTTCAAATCTTAAAATACATTTTTCTTCACTTCTACAGGGTATAAAGTTGTAAAAAAAAGGACTTCACCATGTTAACATTAGAAAACAAAAGGACACACAAAATCCCCCACACCCCAAAAGAGTTGTAATCAAGCAAAAAAAAAACCATCGAGAATCAGCGTAAAATATCCGGAAAAATCTTCAAGTGAAAAATCTCCGTCAATCACCAAATAGGTTGACACGAGTGTCACGGCTTCAAAACCGTCCTTTGCCTTCCTGTCAAACACTTGCCGCCGCATTCAATCCCGCCAAAGAATCATTAATTTGGCGATGATGCATTATCGCCAAAAGCGCATCCCGACGACAGAGACGAATCGTCGCGTCACGGGAGAAAGAAACCTCTACGGTCAATGGGGCTTAATCAAGAAATGGGTCCGCCGAGGGATAGGTTTCATTAATTTCAGTTTAAGGCGGTTGATTTTAAGGAGGGGATGTGTCCGTAAGTTTGAGTGAAAGTTTACATTGTTGTAAATCTTTTGGAATAGTAGGGAATCTTGTTTTTGTTTTTGGGAAAAATGGTTGAGTTTTTGATGTATAAAAAGTAACAAAAATTTATGATATACTCGACAGCAACATTTCCTGACCCTATGACGTCATTAAGCGGAAGCAGAAACTGTGTAAACAGAAAACCTGTTGGGTTGTTAGGAGGGAATATGTCCATAAGTGCAAGTTTACATTGTTGTAAATCTTTTGGAATAGTAGGGAATCTTGTTTTTGTTTTTGGGAAAAATGGTTGAGTTTTTGATGTATAAAAAGTAACAAAAATTTATGATATACTCGACAGCAACATTTCCTGACCCTATGACGTCATTAAGCGGAAGCAGAAACTGTGTAAACAGAAAACCTGTTGGGTTGTTAGGAGGGAATATGTCCATAAGTGCAAGTTTACATTGTTGTAAATCTTTTGGAATAGTAGGGAATCTTGTTTTTGTTTTTGGGAAAAATGGTTGAGTTTTTGATGTATAAAAAGTAACAAAAATTTATGATATACTCGACAGCAACATTTCCTGACCCTATGACGTCATTAAGCGGAAGCAGAAACTGTGTAAACAGAAAACCTGTTGGGTTGTTAGGAGGGAATATGTCCATAAGTGCAAGTTTACATTGTTGTGAATTTTTTGGAATAGTAGGAAATCTTTTGTTTGTTTCGAGAAAAATGGTTGAGCTTTTGATGAATGAAAAGATAGAAATATTTATGGTATATACTCGACGGTACCGTTTCTTGACCCTATGAAAGTCACTACGCGGAAGCAGAAACTGCGTAAACACAAAGCCTGTTGGGTTGCTAAGAGGAGTTTCGGTACGCAAATCGTGATAAAAAGACACTATACATATACATGGGTTTAACAAAATAATCCTATTTTTAAATTGACGCTCTTCCTTTCATTCAAAATTCAGACACCACGCTGGGAACTACTTTGCTTGTTAGTGACGTCATAATGTCAACCGTTGCTGTCTAGTTTAGTATAGTTATTTACTCTATTTATTTACGAGGTCTTTTGGACCTGGTGTAGGCTTATGTAGGTGGGGGGTAGTATCAACAACAACACTTTTATGTAGTTTGTAATGGCAAATATACTATACTTCGAATTCATTCTACTCGTTAGACAAGTTACTAGCGCATTTTTTCATATGACTCCTCCAACACACAAAAAAACCCTTTTTTCCCCTTAATATAAGAAAAAACCAAAAAAGAAAAGGAAAACCTTAAAAATCCTTACTGCAGCCTTTGACTCACACTTTCTTCCTAAGGGAGGAATGAATCCGTTCACCAAATATATTGGAAAACAGGAGGGGTCTAAGAGAGAAAATGGAAATAATAATAAAGAAAAGAAGAAGTATCGGGAATATTTTTGAGAAGTCTCGGAAGGGGGGAAAAAGGGAGGAGGGAGGTTATATGACCGTTGAAAGCATGGCAAATATGCATCTCTCGGCTAAAAGCATGTAATATACACACACGCGCTCTGCTCTCACAGTTTGTTTTGGAGTTTCTTCTTCGCATCTGGAGTGGTTGTGTGATTGTTTTACTCCCTCAAGGAAATCTTTTTTTTATTCTCTGTGCTTCTCTTTTGGGATGTTGGGGGGTGTGGGAAGTATTTCGTTTCGTTCGAAGGATGTTTTTAAAGTTCTGTACTACAAACATTCCCTTTATTGAAATATTTTTGATAATTATCGATTAGCTGGGTTCAGATCTCGATAATATAGAAGAATTCTAAGAAATTGAATTTAGATTCAGGGTTGTACTAACATTCTATTGCATCACACGTTTGCTCGTAATTATAATTATAAGAAAAGCTAGGTATACTTGGTTGCAATGTTTTTTGACCCTATGACGTCATGGGTTTTTAGGAGAAGTTTCGGTACGCAAATCGTGATAAAAAAAACTACATAGGTTTAACAAAATAATCATATTTTTTAATTGACGTTCTCCATTTAACTCAAAATTCAGACACCGGGATGGGAACTACTTTGTGACGTCATAGGGCCAACTTACTGTCTAGTATAGTATAGTATAGTAGTATAGTATAATAATAAAAACAATTAAAAGCCGCATAGTGTTGTTGTTTCTAATGTCGCTTGAAATATCCAAGCTCTATCCGCTATGGCATACAATGAATAAAAAAGGCGAATGGGGCGGATCCTGAGAAAGTGAGCCCATGCAAATGGCAGGAGTTCAACTTAAGCATGGAATGATAGACGTCTCACCATCTATCGCCACCTACACAATTTTGCCATGCCTCTGAAGGGATATTAATATTAATTCCGCAGCTAATTTTTTCATAGTGATTATTTTGAGTCATCTTCCTATGCCTGTAAAAGGTTCGTCCGTTTTTGTGAGTTCAGCCTGAGAAAGTTTCCTTGTAAGAAATAGCCCTGTGTATTGAAAAACTTAACAAAAATACCTTAAGCAATTCAAAATAAACTATAAAAAAATGTCACTTTTTGCAGGTAAACGGTTGAGCCGTAATTTAGCTCCACTGTTATTACGAAGCACACAACAGTTTGATGGAGTTCGGAGAAAGCGCAAGGAACACATCTTCCAAACAATATCATCATTTTCCCCCTACTCTTTCAAGAAAGTATCCCCAGAGGGGCTTTTTTGTTTGTTCCACAAAAGTGGATGTTATCTTTAGAACGGAAGATATGAAAGACAGAACAAAACCATTTGGTCGTAGTTTATGAGCTGCTCAGGAGGAAAGTGGTATAAGTCAAAAATTACAAAATTTGAGAAAAGCGTGGATTTGGATTTCTTTTAAGGTCATTTACCTAGTGTGGTAGTCGCCTAAGTCAAATGCTCAATGATTGCCCAGTAACGGCCGTATCGACCAACACGAGTTACTGTGGAATTAGGAGTGATATCTCGCATTCTCGAGTTAACGGTATCGAGCAGTCCAAAATACCTTAACTCTAGCGTGAAAAACAGCACTTGACTTCCCAATTTTCCCGATTTACTCTCGAGTAAACAAAAACAAAACGGCCGTCTGGGATATGTTAGCACACTGTATAGTAGAAAGGATTAAGGATAATGTGCAAAAGTAGTGTTGTAGAAACTTACAAAATACTATTTAATGCTAAAGTTCCACACATTTCTTGCCTAAAATTTGTAAATTTAATTCTGATAATTTGAAATTGTTTGTAAACATTGAGTGTCATGTAATTTTTGTTCCTCATCATTTCGACTGTTTTAATTGGTATTGTTTAACCTGGTTTAAAACAAAAAAATATTTATTATAAAATACAAGATGTATTGACGAGTTACTAGGTAAATATTAAGTTTAAAAAATTTATTTGTGTACTTTTTTTTATAGAAAGTTGGTTAACAATAGTTATAGAGCATTTTCAATCACATGACTCTGACCTAACAACGGCCTTAGCAACAGAAGAGTTACAGTTTTTGGCCCTACAGAGGTTAACAGTTACAGACAATGACTAGCCGTGGGATTCTTCTATTGGAGCATTTGCATTCACGTGATCCCATACCTAAAAACCGCCTTTGTAACAGATAAACAACGGCCTTAGCAACAGTTAAAAGCCCTACAGAAGATACACAGTTAAAAGAAAATAACCGGTTGTGACGTAACCTGAAAACACTCTATTGCTGAATATTTTTAAGGAATACATTTTGATTAAATTATTAATAATAAGTTAGAATCAATAATTGTTTAAGATATTTTTTTCATTGAAATGACCTGTGAAGTGTTTGCGGCTTTGTCCAATCGTAACGGTCCAATCAGAAAGGGCCTACATTTCACTCGAGAGTATCTTAATCCAATGCTGGTCATTAATACTAGAGTTACCTTTACTCTAGAGATAACCTACTCTAGAGTTAGCTATGAACTTACCCGAGATGGTCGATACGGGTGTAAGAGCTGCCTAAAATTGTATTCTCCATAGGAACAACACAGGGCTCGTTAGAGAAAACATTCGATTACTCAAACCTAGGTTCAGTGGACTTATACCCCTTTCATTCTAACCAGCTCACATAGATGGAGATAGATATTGCTCCGTGTTTGTACAGCCTTCCCATTCAACTAATTCTTCTGCTGTGTTACTACTGTGAAAGCAGAGATCGGAAACCAATCAATGGAAGCCATGGTTTTTTTTTTCGAAACAGTTCAAATTTTTTATATTAATTCTTCTTTTTGGGTAGGATTTGTATCTGTGAAAGACGTTTAGTATCTTTATAGGGGCCGATTGAGCTTGACAAAACAGTAACGAAAACGGAAAAGGTGGATTTCAAATGGTTCCATCACAAGTTCTGGCTTCCATATCGTTCCGAGATCTTATGTTAGGATCTTTAGTTTACACTGTAGAAAAAAATCCCGTAAAATTTACGGTTCTGGCAGCTGGGTTGGTTGTGGAAAACTGTAAAAATTACGAAGTAAGTCCGTAAAAAAACGGTGTTTTACCTTGTAAAACAAAAAAACATGGATTAAAATTGTAAAACCCCGTTGTTTTTACGGATTTACTTCGTAATTTTTACTTCGTTTTTTTTCCACAACCAACCAGGCGCGGATCCAGCACGGCTCCAAGGGGGGGGCACTTTTTCAGACTCACCTTTACCTTTTGAGAAAAATGTCAAAATTTTGGAGATTTTCTAAAAAGTATCAATATCCCCTTTTGGTACCGCTGGGGGGGGTTATGAGGGTCCCCCCCCTGAAAAAATTTTGAAATTTGACGTGTAAAAGTAGGGTTTTAACTCATTTTGAGTACTTTTTGGGACATATTTTGGAACTTATGAGTGATTTTTTGGGTCCAAGGGGGGGCACTTTCCAGAGTGCCACCCCCCTGAATCCGCCACTGCAACCAACACCCAGCTGCCAGTTTAAAACCGTAAATTTTACAGGAATTTATACAATGTCAGTCCATGTCCATCGTCTCTTCTTCATGAATGGGAAAAAGTTGTGTTTTCTTTAATAAATCTTTGTTTGATATAGTGGTAGGTCAGAAAATTTTTAATATAATTCTTAAGCATTATGTAATATTTAAACGGCCCCTCTCAAGAAAAAAAAAACTCTAATCAATACGTATATCCGATCACATTTCTCACGACACAAACATCACACACGCGGTTAAATAAAACTGATACACGCCACCCACATAATCCGACCCGATAGCTACTTTTTCAACCAACCAACCAAGCTTCTCGCTTTTATTAAATAACCCCGCTAGAGGAAGGAAGAAGCTCCACTACAAACGATTTTTCTCCCGCCCGGTCCCATCCCTTATCGCTAATTCGCGCCCTAACTGGGACACGGCCCCGTCGCTACCCCTTAGAACGGGAATCAATCCCACACACACCAACACAAGAAAAAAATATCGTTTGAAAGAGAGAGAGAGCGAGTTGAGATGTTTAATATTTTATCATCTTGGGTGTCCCTCTGCGAGACGAGAGGCTCTCAAAACTAAGAGTAATGCACGGCCCGGAGTTTATGTCTCTGACTCCCGGCCGCCCCGCGTTTTATGTGTGAGTGTATGAAGATTTAGGGCGTGTTCGGGTTGGAAGTGGGATGGGAAGTTTAAGGGTTGATATTTTATGGAGGTTGGTCGCGGCACACAGCTAATGGATTGCGCAGAAAAGGTCATTTATATCTGCTAACGGAGAGAGACAGGGGGGGGGCATTTGTTTGGGGGTTCGGGTTAATTGAGGTGTTGAGAGTGAGAGTGGCTTATGTACGAAAATACAAAATGTTTCAGTTTTATGCGTTAAAGTTTCTTTTTGGATCCTTTATTTAGTACAGTAACTGGGTAAGTGAAAAGTTAAGTAACTGACCTGTAATGACCGCTCCAAAAATACTTACCCGTGGGAACCACCCAGGTGTAGTCGTCGTTACAGAAAAGTTTATTAAATTTGGTCAACTTAAATTCGTGTTATTCTGAGCTGTTCAGTGGAGAACATCCTTAGAAAGACTGTTATATTCTATTATATTCAATATAGTTATATATTGATAAAGTGTGGTTTTAGTAGCTTTTATTTAAGGGTTTAATTTTGTAATGTGCATTGGTGTGTCATTAAAATTCAACTATGTATTAATTTAAAAGGTGTTTTTATTGAACTTGTATCTAGGTCAAGTCAGAAAACTCAGAGCTTACTTGGTCCCTAAAAACTATTCAAGATCATTACCACTATACGATCATCGTAAATTAGGTAATCATGCACACAACATTTCTAAGCAGATATAGTCCCTTGAACTTAGCCAAATCGATTCCCAATCATTCTATTTTTTGTTTAAATTTGGAATGTTTCTGTCTTTCTTTTCTTATTCTTTGTGCTGTGAACTACAAAAAAAATGTGCTTACTAATTTAAAAATAATTTTATCTTTATTTATCTAGTAACAAGCCCACGAAAGTAAAATACATGAAGCTAAAATATCCCATAAAAATGTTCCCTTATCCTTTATCCTCAAAATGTCTTCTCGGACTCAGAGCGGGCGCATTTGACTAATGACATCGCGACAGACACAGTGTATCCCGATGAGACAATCCCACAAAGCGAAGTGATGAGTTGCCCCTTTCCATTAGGTCGAATTAACCGTCGCCGCTGTTATCTCTGGGAGCACCTAATCCCCCCTTCTGGCCGTAATTGAAACCGTTCGTTTGCGTAGTTTACACCGAATTGAACCCCCTTCTATACCTCGATCTGCTTGCTCTGTTATACAATGAAATGAAAGGGCATCTTACTTTAAAAATCTATGTTCGTTTATAAATTATACTAGGAATGTCCAATGTTCTTATATATGCTAACTATATGCCTTTCCCAATTCTAATTATGTAGAAAAATATTCCTTATTTTGCAATGCTCAAGATAATTTTTTTTACTGAAAATTGATATCGAAATCACTTTATATTGTTTCATTTTGCTATAGGTAAATTTATAATCACCTCATTTAGTGCTATTTAATTCAAATGCAAATGTTTCATTGTTTTTTGAAAAAAAAACACGTTTTGAGCAATTGATTGTATAATTTTCCGTCTAATAATGAGTTTTTGTAAGAAATAACACTATTTCATTTCTTCCTTATTAAAAACAGATCTTAAGAATTTCTGTACATTACTAATTACAAGTTAGAATAGTTCATACGGTTTATTACCAATTCGTAATAAAATATGTTCTTTGTAATAAAATTACAAAGGCAATTGAAATTTGCATTGAAATCACTTTCTCAAAATAAAAGAATCACAAGTGCATCACGGAGTGAAAAAAAAAATACTTAGGTGAGACAGAATTAAAACTAAAGTTTCCTTCACTCTGTTTCACTTTTTCACAGTTCATCCTGAGGGATTCACTCCTGTGAATAGTTTATTTAAATAGAAAAGTGAAGGAGTAAAGAGTGAAAAGTTAGTTTCTATTGATTTTTAGTGTGTTTATTATTAAATAAAAAATGGCAGCCTTCTTATACACTGATATTCTAATGTCACATAAGTCTAATTCACTGCATAAAGTAACTATAAAATAATCATTCCTTTAAACTAACCTAGCTATTTAATTCACTTATAATTAATCTCTCACTTATCACTTATAATTAGAGACAAACACCACCATATCCCTCCCTGTAGATTTTCCCATCCGTGCTTTTGCCTCATGGCAACGTGCATGGATTTTTGCTTATTTTCTATGAACTATAAGTTGCTGTACTTGACAGGAACGTTTCCTGACCCTATGACGTCCCTAACAAACAAAGTAGTCCCCCCCCCCATCGCGGTGTCTGAATTTTGAGTGAAATGATGAACCTCAATTTAAAAACATGATTATTTTGTTAAACCCATGTTAATATAGCGGTTTTTTTTTATCACGATTTACGTACCGAAACTCCTCCAAGCAACCCAAGAGGCTTTCTGTTTACACAATTTCTTCTTGACGTCATATACGGACAGGAAACGTTGCTGTCGGGTATAGGGATATTTAATAGGACTACAATACGGAATATCAAATAAAAATGGCAACAACCTAATAAACGGGTGCATATTGCATTGGCTACGTGGATGAATGCATCTCTAAAGTCACATGACTGATAACAAACAACTCCATACATTTCCCACATCAGTGCACCCTATTTTAAAATAATAGCCCTGCTGACCCTCAGATCCGGCTGCCTCCTGATCTCCCAGTTGAGTGACCGACTGACCTTTTCCGGGCGTAATCCGGGATCTCTCTGGGGAGCAGATAATTCCGTTTGAGACCACCCGCATCCTGTCACCGCCTCGCTAGAATATTCGGGAGAGACACCCCCAACTCACAGAAAGGGAATAGACCTCATTTGATGAGGTGGATACACTTGTTTTTATGCGGCATACGGGCTAAGCACTACCATTGCGAGTTATTTTATAGTAAGGGAACATCTCCTTTGATAATATGTGAACACACGAGTTTTTGTATAGTATAAAGGTAAAGTATTACTATTGTAAGGCATTTTATAGTAAGGGGGGAACATGTGAAGAATGTATCGAATAAATGTAAAAGTTCGGGTATTGTTCAAAGGTATTACTTTAAAGACCCCAGAGTTTAACTAAATTCCGACAGAAAAAAGAAAAACATTTTTCTTAGAGTATGTGTAAAATTATATGCACTATAAAATCACTTCTTAGTTTAGAAAACAATAAATATTTATATAAAAATAAATTTTTGATGTTTTTTTAAAAACCTTTTAATGATATTTATTATTTTTGAAATAACATCAGTTTTTTTTACCAAACTGCTAACACTCAAATATATGTATCGTAAAATAGTTTACGATGATAATCACCAATGAATTTTCTAGTGATTTAGATATTTCTAAAAATTTGCATTGAACATTGCCTAAAATAGTTAATGATTAGTCACCTATGAATTCTTTACTAATTTATGTATTTATAAAAATATGAATGAGAGATTTGATAATCATGTGACATTTCCAACTAACTGAAATACAAATAAAGAAAGAATAGAGAAACTATATGAATGATATTTTTGCTTACACGGAAATAAAAAAAAAACTACTCAAGACCTTGTCTACTTGAATTTTAAATAAGCGAAGTTACATTCACTCTGTAAAATTTCAAGTGAATTGGAACCAATTTTCTTGAAATACATAACTATTCAATATTTAGTACTTTAACTATATTTCAGAATGAAAAAAAAAATCCTGATATCATTCAAAGGTAAAATTTATCTTCCCGAATAGGCTTAAAATTTAAATTGGTTTCGAGTCAAGTACCTGACATTTTAATCGCATATTTATTTTTTGAAAAATATAAGATAGATGTCATCTTACTCACTCTAATGCATTAAGTTTCAATTTCAGTCTGGAAACCACTCGATAGATTACGTCACAGCATCAGACGGGCATCAAAAGCACTTACTCGCTCCTCTAAATTTCCATTTAAATCGTCACCACCCACTGCTGATGCCATTCGAGTAAAGATTAAAACTACCGGAAAAAAAGACTGCATTTGCATTATTCGACGAGAGCTAAAAATTTTGAAGCAGCAGCCTCGCAACAACTCGGCACAACAACAGTCGATATCGAAGAGGGGGATGAGATAGATTTTAATCTTCTTCTTCTCTTCACTTCTCTTCTCGAGGGGAAAAATATACTAGAACCTGTTTTTAGAATGTTTATCGAACGAAACACTCCTCTGCGAAATTAACGCGATCGGACGGGGGGGAGGGGAGGGGTTCGAGTAGGAAAAAAAATAACAACAGAATGGTTCGAGAACTATTTCAAAATTAAACTGGAGGAAAATCGCTTGTGAGATGCCCTTCCAGAATGTAGAGTTGTTGTGTATAGAAAGAGCATTGGACGGCTATTCCCATTGTTAGCGTTCGTGTCCTGTGTCTATTGAAGGCCGTTTCCACGTTTGCGTTTGTTGCGTTAATGAAGCAATTCGGCAAGGCCATTGGACGAATTAAAAAAGAGAGGAAAAAATGGCATCTTTTTCACCTAACGAATGGAAATTAAGGATTTCACCAATTTTCATTTCATTCGGGGAAAAATAAAAAGAACTGAAAATGAAAGAAGGAGAAACTAAAAGTACAAAAGGGGGTATGGGGGTCCTCCATCAGAAACTTGTTGTAAATTTTACCCAAATAACACGGTTTGGTGCACCTAGTCCGATTTTCGGGGGGGGGAACGGGTCTCCCCTGACCCTTATATACGTCAGTGAAAGAGACAGAAAACGCAATCGAATCATGGCCACCTAGACTCATAAGACCAGAGAAGCTCGAAATCGTGACACGAAATTTTAGGCAAGACGTCACTTTTCAACAGCGAAAGGTACAAGATTTCAGACTGGAGTTGCGCTGTTGTCCACAAAAGCTATTAAGAGTGACGTCTTGCCTACTATTTCACGTCACGATTTCGAGCTCATATGGCTTTATGAGTCATAGGTGGCCACGATTGAAGCTACCACGGTGCCACGCAGAATTTAAGCACCGCACCCCTATTCATACTACCCCTATGTTCTAAAAGAACGGCATTAAGACGTTTTCCAAGAGATCCAAATTGCTTTTCCGGGGGAGAAGAGGGAAAAAGCAGGGAATAACCGTCCGAGAGAAAAGTGATTTAAATATTCTCCCAATCCCCCTTCTCCCTTGCTTTAATAAGATAAACTCCATTCAGCATCCCCCATTCATTTCGCATGCAGATGCCTCTATGAAAAGCCCTCTTTACAACCCTTTCAGTCCCAACCGCCCCAAATTATCCATAGGATTCAACGGCAATCTCGGGCGCCTTAGGATTGAAAGATCATTTTTTAAAGAGGCTGCCTCCTCGGATTCATCGCTAAGAAGAAATTTAAGTAAGCCAAGATTGTATTTCAACAAAAACGATCTCCACTTAACCCTCTCCGCCCCGACCCGGCCGAGATGCCCGTTTGATCCAATGGTTGGATCCGGGCGGGTAGGGTTGGAAGGGGTAAATGATTCCGGAGAGCGCAATGTGATGTAGAAGGCAAATAACAACCTGGCGTAATTTCAGGGTTATCAGTGAGGTTTTACACGAGGAGGTTTTTTTTGTTGAGGACTCATTTAAGGGGTTTTAGGGGTGGGAACACACTGGGTGAATAGAGTCGCTGGAAGTCGTTTGGATCCTGATCTAATGGACGGAGAACATCCATGGATCCATTAAACTCCCAGATCAGGGCCGTGTTAAGGGGGGGCAAGGGGGGTGCCCGCCCCCTTCAGGTATTTAAGAGGGGCTCCAAATTTGTCCCCGAACTTTTCTTTTTGCAATTTATTATTATTTTAGTATTTTGCAATTTAAAATTATACTAGTATTGTACTCTTTATTATATTCTTCGGTACTTTTCGAATGAAACCACGATGAACGTGTAAGGGGGGAGCCAAAAAATTCATCCGTCCCGGGCGCGATTTTTCCACAACACGGCCCTGCCCCAGATCCCCTTTTGTTCTTGGAACATAATTATTCACAATTTTTATATTAAGTTCTTTTAGACACAAATTTTACCAAAAAATATATTAACAAGTTACATTAAACCTATTAAATGTGCATGGGAGGGGCTGAGAGGCTTTGGGCCCCTCCTAAAATAAATTTCTATATACGTCACTGGGCAATGCACTAAACTGCTCCTGTCTAGTCTAGTGCATGTCTAGTCTAGTCTGTCTGTAGCGGAGGGAAACGGGTGTCATCCTTTCACTTCCAACAGCTATCCAACAGCGCTTTTGTGATATAATTTTTTTTTCATAAACAGAATTGGAATCTAAGAGAAATTTCAAACTAGATTGATGTGCAATTCGAAGAAAGTTGGAATATCTTTGCAAAAATCACTGAATCGGAGTGGAGTTAGTAGTCTAGTGAGTGCATCTCCTCTCAAGTCCCCTTCTTTCTCCCTTCCGTTTGATAATAAGGATCTTAACCACTTCCAGCGCCTCTATTCTTCCAGTGTGTTCCCATCCCTTATTTTCATATTCCATGATGTATGCGTGCCTAACCTTTTTTTATGCGGAAACGCGGTTTCGAGAGGCGTTTAAGTTTCGAAATTGAAGAACTGATGAAGCATGACGGGTAAGGCCTGCAGGTTTCTGGGGAGTAACGAGGTTTGCGGAAGATTAGTTTTTAGTACCTACCTATTTGGGAGGTTTAAATAAAGAATCGCCGAGATTGTATTCTGAATAACAACTGGAAAGAAAATGTTGTGTTTCTGAAACATAATGTAAGCTAAGTTTTTGCGATTTGCTAAGGTAACTGAAGTTAACCATTGTGCGTATTTGAAATGGAGCGCTCAATGACATGCCATTTACCTGATTAATAGAGCCATCATTTTTGTATCGAATATGTCGTTCTATTTAAATGTGTGGTTACCTTTTAAATATGTTTAGATTAAACTGCAAAAGTATGCTACAATGTCTTTTCCAATGTTTAATGTTAGAGTTCTTTCAAAATATCATTTGCGTTTAAATTTTTTGTAATATCGTTTTCATCCATAGCCGTTTGTTTAGCATACAAAGTATGTTTGAATTCGGAAATCAAAGTAAAGGATGAAAAAGATAATGTAGACTTCTTTAAACATATTTCCTTGATGCATATCAACATTCAGAATCATTTTGAAAGCTGTATGAATATTATGAAAAATAATTCAATCTCATTTGAGAACACTTTGCTTTGAATGGAATGAAAGCAGTTAAGTACCGAAAAAAATCATCGTTTATGAAGACCAAATACATGTTATGAGCTTTATTTTTTAAGATTTAAATCCACGCATATATAGAGTCGTTTTATCAAGATTTGAGTACCGCAACTCCTCCTAGCAACCCAACAGGTTTTCTGTTTTCTCAGTTTTTCCTTCCGCTTAGTGACGTCATTATCTGTTTATCTTTTTATTATCTGTTTTGTGTGTGTATTTGTATTTTTCTTTGCCTTTTGGTGTTTTTATCTTGTCATGTAAATGAATAGTTTATATCTGTATGACAATATGTAAATAAATAAATAAAATACGGGAAAGAAACGTTGCTCAAGAACACTGTTAAAATTCATGTGCTTAAAAATGAGCACTTTTACCTACTTATATTTTTCAAGTAGCTTTGACTTAAAAATGAGTAACCGATGTTCTCAGTTTTGAGAACGTTAACATGCTTAAAATCACACATTTAACAAAAAGGGGCGAATATTTAATAATTTTGAGTGCAATTCATTTAACATTTGTACAACATCTTTATTATCATAATTAGTGTAAGTTTTTTACGATGCAAAAAAAAAAAGAAATTAGTACTTCCATCAAAACGAACGAACTATATACCGTTGTGAAATCAACCGCGTAAGAATACAATGTTTTGGTTCATCGGCCTCGGCGCCGGCGCCATTCGTATGGGCATCGGAGGACTCCGTTTGAGCAAAGCTAGCGAAAAATCGACGAAAAGTAAGTAATGTTTATTTTCAATTCTTATTTCTTAGCCGTTCAATAATAGTGTTCTTTAAATGTACAGTAAATTTTATCTTAATAGCATCTTTATAAATACACCCATTCATCTCGTGCATGATCTCATGACAACCGTGTTGCTTTACAAGTTTGTAGATTTATTTAGTACATACTCTATAGATGTATTTCAATTTAGTTTTTGAGTAATCAAGCCGTTTCTGCATTATGGAATCGTCGTAATAACCACTGTTTTGGTAAATTGTGGAAAATCTCACGTGTTCGCCATTTATCTCCCACTAATCTAAAGGCTTAGCATTAAAATACAATTACTGTTTGCTTTTGTCATGGTAAATGGAATTTCTTCTATTGCGTTATTACCTTAGGTGGCTAAACTTCGTTCTAAAATTGGTTAATCCTAAAATTTTTGATATTTGGTTGACTCAATAGTAAAATATTTGTTGGTAAAATCCTAGTATGTATTTAAATATAGATAAATAAAAGGGGAAGTGCAGTTTCATTTGCATTGCTAATAACCTTAAATTCACCTCAGCAGTGGGTTTTTTATTATTTTCAACACTTTAATATTGAAGAACACAGATGAAATATGAATAATTTA
Source organism: Tetragnatha montana (assembly GCA_963680715.1). NCBI lineage: Eukaryota > Metazoa > Arthropoda > Arachnida > Araneae > Tetragnathidae > Tetragnatha > Tetragnatha montana. The sequence goes on along the minus strand of OY796680.1, from coordinate 59,069,459 downwards.
TCCCTTTTTATTAATTCAAATGTGTAATATTTGTAATAATGTGTGTGTACTATCAAACGTCAAGTTTTGGTGTCTAACGTGAATCATGCAAATTACAAATTATTTGACATTGGTGGAAAAGCGTGGACATTTCCACACTTTTTTTTATTTGTTTATTTTTTTACTCTTAACAATAACGGAAGTGTCTAGACAACCGTCGGATTGCTTTGTTTATTTATATATTGACGGCCTATTACGTATTGTAAACATTAATTATTGAACAATCTTGGCATCAGTACCGATAGCTCAGTGGTAGGATACGTGGCTAGTATTCCAAAGGTCCCGGGTTCGAATCCTGGCTTCCGCTCTTGATTATTTTGCTTAAAATGAACTTAAAAAAAAAAAACAGATCCGACGGTGGCCTAGCCACAGCCAACAATAACAATTTTCTGTTTTATATTTTTCAACTTTATTTCTAGCGATCAAAATTTTTAAATAGGAGTTTGGCACAGCTGGGATAAAGTTTGATTGCCAAATGGAGGACTCTTATCCCAGCTGATCCAGGTGTTTTTTTAGCATATAATTAAAGTTAGAATTAATTATAAAATTATCTACATTGTTTAATTAGTTATTAATGAGATATTTTTTATTTTTAAAGGTCCTTTCGAGGAGCAGGGATTTGGTTGAGTGTGCACCTGAGTATTAAATGCTGCTGCAGGTGGTCATGCCACTACGAGAAGGCCCATTTCACAGCTGAAAGCCCATTATGAACGAGACGACCTGCTTGTGCTGGAGCTCCTTGCGCTAGTCCTTCCTAGAGAGACTTCCTGGAGGACTCTTATCCCAGCTGATCCAGGTGTTTTTTAGCTTATAATTAGAGTTAGAATTAATTATAAAATTATCTACATTGTTTAATTAGTTATTAATGAGATATTTTTTATTTTTAAAGGTCCTTTCGAGGAGCAGGGATATGGTTGAGTTTGCGCCTATGCTGCTGCAGGGGGTCATGCCACTACGAGAAGGCCCATCTCACAGCTGAAAGCCCGTTTTGAACGAGATGACCTGTTTGTGCTGGAGCTCCTTGCGCTAGTCTTTCCAAGAGCCCCTGGGAGAGGAGTCAAACCAGCGTGAGATCATTAGATCCCCCCTTATGCAAAAATATGTGGCACTTTTTACATGAAATTTTTTGAAAAGATTTTTTAAAATTGACTTTGGCACAGCTTCGATAAGAGTCCTCCAGTCACCATGTTCACCCACAGCTCCAACAGAATCATGCTTAAGTGTTATCATTATTTTAGCTGTGGGTAAACATGGCAGCTGGAAGACTCTTCTCTTTTTTTTTTTTTGTAAATTGCATCAATTAAACGCAACTACATGTGAACTAAGAGTTACCTTATGTTAAGGAAACAACTTAACTTATGTGCTTCTCAAGAAAAACATGATTGTATTTCACATTATTGGTACAAATTGTATTTCAAATCAAACTCTACCCAGGCCTAGTGGCCTATCAGGCGGTGCCCATCTCCGTTTCATTAGCCTTTTGGGCCAGGGGTGCTAATAGACGACATTAGTAATTACGTCACTTGCTTGTTTGGAAACGTTGATTCCATCCGTGATTGGTTCCGTACGGATTTACTTCCAATCACGGAACCAATCACGGATAGAATCAACGTTTCACTAATGTCGTCTATTACTTAGCTTGTGTCCAAGCCGAGTGGCTAGCCCGACGCTGGACCCCCAGTTGATTCCCCAAGCTAGCTTGGTGCTCATTTTATCGACCCCGGGAGGATGAAGGGCTGAGTTGACCCATGACCAGCTACCCAAGCAGACGAACCTGGGTCGGTAATGCTCGTAGCCAGGCACGCTGACCTCTACAGATTGTATTTGACATACCTTAAATTTGAATTTTTCTAGATGTTCAAGTGGCATCGAAACAAAACTTACCTATAAAGAAAAAAGAAAATATTGTTAAAAAAAGTATCCAATTCTAAACAACTTAAATATTCTGAAAATTAAACCATAATAGAAATATAAAGCTTAAAATGTTCAAAATTTTAATTAGCATACTTAAAGGACATATTATATTGTTCTCATAAGAATCCAATGATAGCATTTATAGGGGATCTACAATCACATGACTCGGACCTGGGAACGGCCTTAGCAACAGACGCTTTGACCTACAGCAGTTAACAGTTAAAAGAAAATAACTGGTCGCGGAATTCTTCTATTGGAGCATTTACAATCACGTGACCCCATACCTAGCAACCACCTTAGTAACCGATACCGCCATACCATAGCACCCGCCCTAGCAACAGACGCTTTGACCTACAGCAGCTACCATTTAAAAGAAAATAACTGATAATGACGTCACCTGAAAACACTCTATAGGAGAAGTAAAAAAAAATGGGAGAAACTGTGAAGAATATGCCCAGAAAAAACTTAAAAAACACAAAAATATTTATATCCATATTACTTTTATTGAAATGGCGTCGAAAAATCAAAAGCAAAAGTTAAAGATTTCAACAACATCAAGTAAATTTTCTCATCAGTTTCAAGCACATGATTTTTGACCGAACGCTTTTAAACAAAAATTACCCACAGCAATCTGAATCAAAAGACTCAAGCAAGCATTCAGAGCCAAAATTATTCATAAAGCGTATTGAAATATAATTGAAACCACATGATTGATGATTATGTCAGCGTATAATAATAATAAGCATAACACCAAAAACCACACCAACTTATCGAAGCAGCAGAGATTTGATAAGGTCGTTTATCATCACCCCATGAAAGAATGATCTCAAAAGCCGCGACGAGAAAAGTTTTGAGTAACTTTTTCCACTCCCGCTTCTCAAATATTTTCTTAATGTTCCCCAAAGGATGATTAAAATAAAGACTCGTGTGATTGGCGGATCCAGGTTGGAAAAGTTGCGAGGAGTTATACGAGAAAGAGTGTTTTGCGAATGAATTCCCTCAACGCATGACTCGAACGGAACGATTTTTCGCGGGACTTTCACGAAATCGCTTTTCGCGCTCTTTAAATTTGTTCGTATTCTGAAGCAATGGAGGTTTTTTTCTCCTTCAGACGTGCATCGATCTTTAGAGAGTCTTGTGGATGCGTTTTGAATTTGGTGAGACTCCGAGGAAGTCGCAAACGTCTTTCAATACCATTTATAATAAAAATAATTGAAGAGTGAACTTCAAAAACGAGCTAAGTGCCAAAAAGTAAATTTCCCGTATTTCATCATTTTAAATTTGATTCTCCATAGAAATACACATAAAGATAAGTCATCTTTCAGGCCGTTTTTGACCTACTAATCATGGTTGTGGCACTTAGCTGGATTTATAGGGTGTTGGTGATGGCACTTAGGTTGGTTTTCCGGGTCTAACTAATTCTTTTTAGTTTTGGCACTTTGCTCGTTTTAGAAGTCTAATCTTCAATTATTATTAATGTTATTATTAGTTATCAAAAATAGTCTAGAAGATGATAAATGTAACAGATGACTGGAGTGAAAAAGGAAGATAAGTTAAAGAAATATTAAAATAAAGACCAATGACGCATTTTTATAAAAATATATATTATATTTATTGTCTGTAAGCTGGGTAACTCAAGTAAATTTATGTACCCCAATGAAGTGGGAAGCGCTTAATTAAATACCATAGTAGTTGTTTGTACCCATAAATAAAAAAAATGTTACATTTTTATAACTAAAAATGATTTGAGCGATCAGTTTTGCTCAATACACAAACCAAAGTTAAAAATTTTCAAGCTTATGCAAAAAAAATCGCATAGTTTTTGGAAATTTTTGCAAAAAAAATTACCTATTCTGTGATAGGTATGGGAGAAATCATGGGTATCATTACCAACATTAGGGTTAGACCGACCAATCCGACCGTTCCCGAAAGCGACCGCGATCAACAAGTCTTGTTGACAGCAACGGTGTCTAAACCCCGGGTTAACCTCGATGTTAAAGGGGAAGTTTACAATCCGGATAGTGCCCGACCGTCCCCGAAACCCACCGTGGTTGACAGCAACGTTGTCCAAACCCCGGGTTAACCCCGAGGTTAAAGGGGAAGTTTACAATCCGGATAGTTTACAATCCGGATCCGGCACGGTGACTTCCACCAGGGGGCGCATCGGGTGTTAAACGTCCTCGACTGAAGATGAAGACTGCTTCATAGGCCTAGAGAGAGTCACGGGCCTCTTCCACAATCCCAGGAGGACTGGGGCACGCCCTGGGCATTTCCTGATAGCTCAGGACCCTCCCGAGGGTGCCCCGAATGTCTTCCCCTGGCCACAGCATCACAGACCTCGACTGAATAACGATGTCTTCGGTCTCAACAGCCTAGGGAAGACAGGTGGCATAGCCATATAGGCATTTCCTGAAAGCTCAGGACCCTCCTAAATGGCGAATGCCTGTCTTCAGCTGGTGAAGGCTGTATCGGCCTCTGACAGTGTCATCGGCCTCTACAGCCCAGAGCCCAGTGATGAAGACTGGTGGCATCGCTCGTGGCATTCCCTGATAGCTCAGGACCATCCCGAGCGATTCTCTGCCAGGAAGCCAAATACTGGATTTGAACTCAGTATAAGTGGTCCCGGCAGAGATCCAGCTTTTAGGAGGTTGTGAAACCTCCAAGCCGCTGGTCAGGCAATACTATAGGATTGAAAGTCTAATATCAACATTTCAGTTTCTGCTAGTTTTTCACATTTATGCATTGTTGGATTGCATATAATCTATATATATAATTCTCTTACGTGGCTTACGAATTTGGCGGTAATTGTTTTCTCCCGTTGGCAACGGTTGGTTTGTTGTGGTTTTGTGTTTTGTTTACGTTTTGGCGAGTGTATGTACAATGTTCGTAATCACGAAACGCTCAATAACCTGGGTTCAAATCCAGGTAGTACACATTCTCAGCTAGGCTCTACCAGCGTATGGCGAGCGAGCGTAGCAAGCTTAGGATTGCAAAGCAATCCTAGGGGAAGTGCGTCAGCAGTTCCCGGGGGTTGGCGAGCGATAGCCCCCTAGTCTATTATATATATAATTCTCTTACGTGGCTCACGAATTTGGCGGTATTTGTTTTCTCCCGTTGGCAACGGTTGGTTTGTTGTGGTTTTGTGTTTTGTTTACGTTTTGGCGATCAGACGAGCGCCTTCTGTAGAAGTGTATGTACAATGTTCGTAACCACGAAACGCTCAATAACCTGGGTTCAAATCCTGAAAGTACACAATCTCAGCTAGGCTGTACCAGAGTATGGCGAGCGAGCGTAGCGAGCACAGGATTGCCAAGCAATCCTAGGGGCACTGCGTCAGCAGTTCCCGGGGGTTGGCGAGCAATAGTGAGCAGGGGGCGATAGCACCCTAGTAATGGTATATTATAATGAAGAATAGCATACTATGTTAGGATATTGTTTGGATTTTGCACGTGGAATTTAGCCATAATAGGTATACTAGTGCAAATTTGTGGGGTGTACGAACACTTTCTGGAGAAACTGGGTTTTGAATAGAGTGAAATTGAACTAAAACCCTCCAAAAATAGCTAATTATGATATACTCTATTTGAGTTAGGGAATTGACGGTATATTTTTCATCCTATATACAATTTACTTGAAATAAGGGAATAATGCAAGTAAAATTTCTAAAAATACGTATTACCAGACTGCAACGGTACTTGACCCTAGAGAAACAAAACAAAGTAGTTCCTAGCAAGGTGTTTGAATTTTGAGTGAACTTCAATTTAACACGATTTGCGTACTGAAACTCCTTCTAGCAACCCAAACAGGCTTTCTGTTCAAGCAGTTTTTCCTTCCACGTAATGACGTCATAAGATCAGGAAACAATGCGACCAAGTATAGTTAGATTTTATCTCATTTTAACTACCTTATTGATTTGAAATAACCGGATTCTAGTTACTTTTAAAATCCCTGCCTCTTCTTGAAACATTAAAAATGCAACTAAAGGAATTTCGCAACAGACAACTACTAAAGGGACATTTTTTCCCTTCAGCAGACGACATCGATCTCAAGGGAGTCTCTTGCTTTTGAATTTGGTGAGACTCCGAGGTAGACGTTAACGTTTTTCAAAATCAAACTGCATAGAGTGAAATGAAACTAAAAGTTAATAAATTTGTTATAAACAGAACTCTAACTACCCTTTGATATAAACTACTTTTTAAGTTTGATATAAACTAATCGTATTTTATATCAAACTAGTATTATTGAAACTAATAGTAATAAACCCATGTTTTAAGCACTTAATTTTTCTGTATATGTTAACTTATTTACTTTTAGTGACGAAGTGCACTCTTTAAAATGGGCAAATTTTAAAGATTTGACTCTTAGTAAAGTTAAATAAAAATGTGTCAAAGATTTAAGAGTACGTATATTTATTTGGTTCTACTTTTCCATCTCGCTTTGCCAACTTCATTGGTAGAAAATTAGTTTAGTCTTTAGAGAAATTAAAGTATAATTTAAAAAACTCTTGAGAAAAATCATTGATTTAAAATAAGTTAAGAATTATTTTTAAATTTAAGTTCTTAGTCCCATGAACCTTAAGATGGCTTTTGAAATTAAAGTATAATTTAAAAATACTTGGTATAAAAATATTGTATTTCTAGCAAATATACCACAATTGAAATAAACAAAACTAATTGATAATTTTTAATGAACAGTATATAGAAAGATATTATTTATTTACTATAACGGCTTATTTGGGTAAATTAAAAATTATTTAACTTATCTAAATATCTTCATACTACATTCATAAAATTGCATTTAAATGTATTGATTTCCTTTTAAAAATCCTGTCAATCGGTTTTCGTCACCAGGCTCAAAGCCGGCAAAGCTTAACAAAACACCCGCTGTTTCCCAGCTGCTTACGAAAAGGTTTTATTTTTCAGCTTTACTGGACACTCGCCGCTTTCCCCCATTAGAACAAAATAAAAAAAAAAGTTAGAACGAAACGAGCTGAGCAAAAAGGAGCGGGGTGGAGATTTTTTTTTTTTCATTCTGTAAATATCATGGTAAATATTGCGGGATGGCTGCTATGAAAAAAGGACCACCTGATGATGTATCCAATTATACAAAGAAAACAAACCCGGCTGAGGATGTTTCAATGGTTTCAATGAATCAAACATGTGTCAGTCATACAGTCCCTCAGCAGTTAATCAGCAGATGTTTAAAGGCTCATTCATACTTTTGATATTTATTTAGTCCTTAAGTGTAATCATCCTTAGTGTGAATTGGTGTCTCATTCTTTACTCCTTCACTTTCCTATGTAAACTAGTGATTCACAGGAGTGAATCACTCAGGATTAACAGAGTAAATGAGCCTTAAGTTTATTTATTTATGTGGGATTAGGAGAGAAACTCTCTTCCCTTGTTTTGTTTTTGCCTTGATGCTTTATTCTTTCTGCGCGTTTTCTCTCGGCTTACGATTGGTTGTTTTTTTTTGTTTATTGAATTCTTTTTCTTATGAATCTGTTTTGTTTTTGAAGTTGTTGTTCTGCGAGCGAGCGGCTGCGTGGTATGTTTCCCGCTCCGCTCTGATATCTGTAATTATCGTACCCCTAGACTCATTAAATATATTATTTTAAAACAACTTCGTAATCTCTCGTGTTTCAACCTCCCACATTTATTTATTTAGTATCCCAAATAGACAGAATGTCCTGTTACATGGTGTCTTTCATTGCAGGTGAAGGAAATTTCACGGCGCATTTCATAGAATCTCTCTACGACTTTCTTCCAAAGGTATTCCCGTAACTCATTTTTCATGTTTACATTAAAAGAGTTCAGCCCTTCATCCCTCCGGGGTCGATAAAATGTGTACCAAGATTACTTGGGGAAATCAAGAGGGGGTTAGCATCAAGCTAGCCATTCCTCAGCTGACCGTGACTTTCAGTCACATGTTCTGTAACAGTTCAGCTCAAGCCTCACCCAGTGGGGCTAGTTATACTGGAGTTTGAAGGTCCAACGACCTAGGTACTCCCTCAAATATCCCTCTTGATTGATTAAAAGAGTTACTTAAGGTATTATTTTTTTCACCATACGCTTATTACAGAGAGGACGGATAGTGAGGCTTAGGAATACAGTAAAACACAAATTTTCTGTAATTTATTTAACAATGCAATCCATCCTATCCTATCAAAAAAACCATACTAACAAAATACGAGTTCACTTTGAACTTTTATGCTTTTTTTTTGGTAGATTATAATGAAGAATAACATACTATGTTAGGATAATTTTTGTTTGATTTTGCACGTGTAATTTAGCCGTAATAGGAGATATACTAGTACAAATTTGTTCGGTGTACGAATACTTCCTGGAGTGACTGTATACGGTGGGGTGCACTTTAAACTTCAATAAAAACATTAGACCCAGATTCTTACCAACCTAATTCTAAACTCATTATTGATAACCGAGTGACATGTGACAAAGGGGGGTATGGGGAAATTTGACACTTTGTGACATAGGGTAGGGAGGGGGGTCAAAAATGTTGAAAAAAAAAAGAGTGACATCAAGTATGGATGACCCCTAAGTTCAATTCACTTTGTACCCATCCCCTGGCGGCAAAACCAGGAACCTCCCCCCAGCACGAAAGGGATCGTGGGCGTGCTGCAGGTAGCCCACCTGATGGATCGCCCGCATATCCCCTTTATTTCCCCTCGAGCATCACGTGCTTAGGGAAGGGGCAATTTTTCTCGCGCTTCTCGAAGATGGGGCAGATTAACATGCGGGGCACACGGAGGGTTGCGTCATCGTATCGACAAGGGGGGGACTAATGGGGATTTAGGTGGGGAAATTTATTTTCTGGGGAATTTTTCGCAGTTCATAGGTTTAGGAAGGATTCAATTCAAGGTTAGGGGCCTTCCGCAAATTATGCTTCACCATTTTCAGGGATTTTATGAACCAAAAATGGTGTATCAAATAAATAAAAATAAAGAATTTTAATTATGTTACCTAAGTAGTAAAATAGTACTATTGAGAGGCGTGGATCCAGCATAGCTCCTAGAGGAGGGCACTTTTTGAGGACCACCTCTATCTTTGGACGCAAATGGACAAAATTTTACTTTTTTTTCTCTAAAGTCCTCTCCAGATCCCCCCATGAAATTTCTCCCCAAGAAAATTGTAGGGATTTTGACCCTAAATAACTCATTTTTGACCAGCACAAGCACGGAATTTGTCACTCTGGGGAAAGTGACCCTTTGGGTTTAAAAAAAGGGCCAAGAAGGTAAAAAGAAAAAAAAAATACATCAAATGCATCTTTTAACCCGTAGCAGGGGAGGTGACGTCTCACAGACCGCGCAACATTTTCCTCCCCTACCACATGCTGGGTCGAATTGAATAGAATTTTCTCCTACCTTCCCCTTGCGTGACCTTGAGACTGACCCCTTCTTATCAGCAAGTTTTTCCAAGTATATCCGTTCGAAATTCCACAAATTCTTTCCCACGCGGTCCAGCAGACCTCAGGTCCCACTCAGTGTAACGGTTTTTGTCCAGACTAAGTACGCATGGCTTTGAAGCTCGGTCAGCGGAGATTAATTCATCCTTCTGATCCTGGTTATGCGGTGGAGTTGAAGAATATTATATGAAGTTGGGAGTGATTTTAGAGTGGTAAAGGTACCTGTGAATAAGATTTCTGTGAAAAATTCTAAATTTTATGCTTCTAAAACACTGGTGAAAAACTGATACTTTAGGTAGTGTCAAAATTTTTTTGTATTGTTCTACAATGAATTTTTTACAATTAAAACTTGCCTTACATATTAAATAATAAAAACAAAACAGTTAATTCCTAATAGATGCATTTTGTTTTAAATTATAAAGAATTTACTGCACCATGTGGTTTCTATCGAAAAATTTAAGGCTCTTGGAAAATTGTCTGTGAAAACTTTTATTTTATCATAAAGTTAACAAATATTTTTCTATGAAGAGATAAATGTTCCAAGAATGTACTGAAATATCAGAATCATATCTTATTTAGATTTTTTTTAAAAATATAATGTCGCGCGGTCTGTGAGACCCCACGTCCCCTGGTATGTTCCATTTTTTCACCTCCCCTGTTACGGGTTAAATGATAGAAACATTTTTGGTCTATCAGAATCTACTTTCTTCTTTTTACTCCTTTTCTCTCTTTTACCCTTATTTCCCTTTCTTTTTCAGTCCGAGGGGGGGGGCGCACCCGCTCTTGATCTGTTTGGGCGAGCTTTTAGTTTTTGCACTTGGGGAGCCACAACAAAACATGGCGGAGATGATAAAGAACAAGCATCCCCTGGACAGCTCAACTTTGGGGGCTGGGAGATGCTCGTTCAGGCCATATTGATGTTCTTTTAATTAATTGCTTTAATTTTTTTTTTCAAATTAACTTTAAAATGTAAACTTTTTTTTATCTTTTGTAACGTTTTAAACTATTTTTTAAATTTTTTGTTAACTTTTTAACTTTTTTTCTAACTGCTTTAAACTTTTTTCTAACTTTAAAGTTAACTTTTTAAATGGGTGGGGGTGGGGGGGACTCGACCTGCAGCCACCTCCTCGTTGGTGAGTCCTGGATTATTTCCGGTCCAAGCGAACGGAAATAAACGAAGAGCTGCAGAACATTTTCCAGAAACTAATTAGCTAAAATATGAACATCTTTAGGCCGTAATTATCATGAACAATATTTAGCTTCAAATCTCGAATTATAGTTAGAAACAAAAACGTAACTCAAACTGATTTACCCATTTTATACCCATTTCTTTATTATTTATTTTATTTATTTGAACATAAACACAAAAAAAGTACAATTAACATAGTCGCCTGGGACCTCTTGGTCCATTTAGGTGACCAAATAAATAGTTAAATGAAAAACACAGTTTATTACCGCATATATAATATGTCAAATGAAATGAATTCTGTTTGTGTGTCTTACTTGACGAAGGTTTATAGGAGGATCTTTGAGATCAAGCATACAGACCAGAGAATATATGTGACCAATCCCAAACAAATGTAGAGAGAGGTGGGTTAAAAATCTACAAAAACCCGTTACCGTGATATCCCAACGGTCCCCTAACTACACATCAATAAATATAACCAAATCCCTTATTGTATAGAGTTTTATATACATCAATGTTGTATTTCTTCGGCGTTACAACAACATATACGTCCGAAAATATACGATGTCAAGTTTATCGCCGTCGTCTGGGTCCACACACACATAAGCTACTATCAACTTTACTTTACTACACCGATGCCATATAACCACTTACTATTTCCCGTGGATCCCGCTTCCACCCCACTGCGTTCGTTCTTCGAAAGGGGAGGGTGTCTTGGAAAAGAACATTCGTTCTACTTTGGCCATCAGATCGGAGAGAGACCTAATAATAAAAGCTTCGAAAATCGAACGTCTCGAAGAGTGTGTTAGTTTTATTCTGTTTTATACCCCCTTTTCGCTCTCCTTAAAGTGAGAAAAATGATTCGAGGTGCTACACTCTCGTTCCTTTTAGTGGTAAAGGGGTGTAAGTCGATGTTTTTTTTACGGAAGTTGGTAGTTTTATGACTGGGTTTTGTTTGGAGAGTTGTAAAGTGAGTTGTGTGAGAATATAGTGAGAAGTGCCCCTTATAAATTATGCGAGTAAAAATATATTGGGCGTTAAATTTTGGCTCTAAAACACAATATACTGGGGATTCATAAATTTTGTTGACTGGATATATCTAGAAGAATTCAGGTTTGACGGGCTCAAGAATGCTGTTTCTTACTATAAACCTAACTTATGCAGGCATGCTCATTTGAATCTGATCAGGATATCCCGATCAGGGGCTCTACCACCAGCGTGTCGTTATCGTTAATATTGCCGAAATTATCGACAGTCACGTGATGCGCCTCAAACTTAACTACAGGTCCTACCATGAGAGGAGAAACCAAGAGGAGAAAACGACAGAGAGGCGAAAAAGCTCTACGACACCTCTTATCGAGGGCTGTAGCATTATTTTCAAATTAATAGCTATTGTACATTAAAAAGCGCTCTTAGGAATTACTTTTCAACCTATAGATGAAACAATATTTTTATTTTGCGTAGGAACTATGTTTTCTCTGCGTAGTCATCAGATCTTCCATTGCAAATAGCCCAAATCGCCGCCATTATTTGCTTTGTATGAAATAGATGAAAATTCTATTCATAAAAATACACGTCATTGGGTACTTATTTATGATGGAATATTTTTTCTTTCATTTTTAAAATATATTTTTACAAGGTTCAAGTTTATATTAATACAGTAAAAAGAGTCTGGAGGTAGAATAACCACAGAAGTGATTTCATGTGGATTTCATTCTTCGATTTATAGATGGCAGCACGATGGTGTAGGGAATTCTGAAAAATCAAGATCAAATTCTCGATGGCCTACCGTGGCCTACCACGACGATGTAGTTTTTGAATGTCGACAAATGCAAGCTTTTACCGATTGCAACTGAGTTCGAGAGTATAGGTGTCGAGAAGAAATAACGCTTTTGATTGGTGTAAAAAGTTTTCGTCATCTTGTACGTCAGAAATAGGCGGGGAGTTAAGTTACACTGGCGTAATTTGAAATGATCACCAACGCAAGGGAAGGAACTCGTTTTTTCATGAGCAAAATTCTCGCCACTCTAAACAAGGGATGATCGTAATAAGATTAAGACGCTTAAAACGAATACCTTTACGAACATATAACGGAGGACAAACTTAAATTCAGGAAATTTTTGTTATCAATTGATTACAATTTTTTAATCGCAAAAAAATAAGTTTTGAATAAAGAACAAAATTTTTTCCCATCACCACGGTGATTATTTCTGATTAAAATTTTTTAAATCAGATAATCATTCTTTTTGGATGCACGATTGTTTATATATTATCTGAAAAAAAAACGTATGAGTAATCCTCAATTCTCTAAATAAATAAAACCCACAAATCGACTTTAATTTTTAGTACATAAAACCGGCCCGATTTTTAAGTCGATAATTTAAAAAAAAAAGATGTAATGCAAGCCAATTTTACTTTAAAAATACCTTTAAGTATCTCAAAAAACGTGCAATGATAACAGGGTAAACAATTCACATAATTTATAGCTTATAAAAGAGCTTGTTCTCGTGTCGTTAACAAGATATAGACACCTCTTGAGGTGTCGTTGAGTTTTTCACTTTCTCGATACCACTTAACGACAGTTAAAAACTTCCCGACAGTCTGATGGTAGACCCTCTTGTTAAGTGAGCCCATACTCTCGACCTCACTTGAGATCACTAATGCTATTTCCTATGGATAACCTTCCGCGACAGTGTGGTGTCGACAACTTGCTTGCTTCTTCAGCGTTCTCGACACGGAAAAAGTAAGGGTGTCGTTATTTTTGTCGAGAGGCTCGTGGTAGGCCCCCAGGATATCATTTTAAATATTTTGGAAATTAATATGTTCACATAAAGGTCCAAAAATGAGTACATTCCCAGTTTTCTAGGGCATATTTTCAAAACTTTTCTGGGGGAAGACCCCCAGACCCTCTTTATTACTTGTTACTCACCGTATTATCAAGAAAACGATACTTTTAAGTTGAGTGAAATTCAGATCTTGACTAGAAATATTCTAAAAATTACATTAAGCCTATTAATGCATGGTTGGAGGTACTTTCGAAAATTTCTCCCCCTACCTCGAAATTAGAATATGTCATTGGGGGCCCGCTTCTCAACCTTTTACCCGGGGCCCAACTTGGCTCTCGGCGGCCCAAGTAGAAAATCTAACTTACTTTAATGATTTTTCCATCTAAAACCTTGTAACTGACGCTTTAAAAATAATAAACTACTGTAAAAAAAAGGAAAAACCTATTTTTAGTTTACTCTATGCTTATGATTATTCATTTATCATATAAATCAGATAAGTTCGTTGTCAACTTGTATCAACTGTTTAATGACTTGGCAGATACTTCTACTCTACATTTCTAAAATACAACTTGTTTGAATGGTTTCTTTTTTTAGAAACTTTTGTGGAATGGAAAATTTTGGTCATGACAAAATAAATTCCGTTTTTACTAAAATATTAATTGGAATAAATTCTTCGAATTTACTTAAAAGGAAATGAACGACGCAGTACTTTTTTCATGCTCTAATTTAGGAAAACGAGCTTGAAAAATAAAGTTATGACACAACCAAATATATATCACGTCTCTTATCTATAAATAACTTTATTTTGAAGTTTGCCACAAACTTATAATTCCTTTGAGATCATTACAAATACCACGGCTGAGCATATATCAAAAATTAATTTCATTAAGCCTAAAAATCGCAAAAATTTCAAATCATGAAAGAAAGTTAAAACCAATTATCTTCGGGTTTAAAACATTCTTACAAAGCTACGCAAAAACGGCAAAACACCGCAGCTTAATTAAATGCTCTGTTTGTGAGGAGAAAAATCATCAATTTTCCCAAATTCTAACTTAATTATCCCCTCTAATATACCGAATCGCTCAAATTCCGAAATAAATCACGTTGTTTTGAAAGATTCTGATGGTTTTTATTTCGAAATTCCACCGAATGAACTTAAATCCCCTCATTTTTGACAGAGCAGAAAAAAAAAATCTCTCTAGAGAAACAATTCCTCAGAAAAATTAATTTGAGCGAATTAATAATCCTATTATAAAATTCTGACGCACCTCTACGTTTTAATTAATTATTTGCCCGCGCACCAAAACAAAACTCTTTCATTCAATACAAACAGGGGGAGGGGGGCGGGTCCGGTATAAAACATTTAATTAAATTTGCAGATTACCATCAAAAGTAGACAGGGGAAAAAAGTCGCTACAAGAAGGCAGTAATCTCTGGCCTCTTTAGGACTTTGGGGGGGGGGAAACAACGGTAATTACCTTTCATATAAAACTGCATTAGGCTCTCTTAAAAGGAGATAGTTATTTTAATCATACCGTAACGAACTGCAAGCCAAAGTGATGAATTGGGCGCAGAGAATCCCGGGATTTTTTTTTTCTCCGGGAGTTCCCAATTTATAAATCTGATCTGGAAGCGCGCCAGGAGCGATAAAGGGGAGCAGCGGCTCCCGTTTTCCCGTTTCTCTCCCAAAACAGGTGATCCGGTGTTGTACCAGGTTGCGAAGAAAAAAGATAGGGTGGGTTATTGTAATTGAAATGGTTTTCACACTGCAGGAGATGGATATCTTTAGGCAGTTTTTTTTTTCTGTAACTGATGAGGTGTGATATTGAGAAGGAAGGCTTCATCAGATAACGGGATAGTTATGAAGAAAAAAAGTTTGGTTCAGTTATCTGTCCAGTTTAAATATCGCCAAACTTTTTTTTTGTTCGCCAAAACTTGCAAACCAACATGTTAAAACATAGTTGTATTAGTGATGACTACAATAAAAATTGGTAATAGCTGAATGTTTGGCGAGCAAACAGCGTGGCTATATTTAACGGGGCAGATAACTAAATTGAACCATAAAAAATACAGCTATACAATTATGCTTTTTTTTTGGTTTAACAAAACAAAGACGTTCTTATCAGATTACTCAATCATAGCAGTGTGGCCGATATAAAGTCATGTTTAGTTCAAGTAGGAAAATTGTCTAAAAAAGTTTAACAGTATGTTGATTAAAAAATCAGCAACAAAATTTCTCCTTAAACAGTTTGACATAGTCTTCCCACAAAGAAATATGCCGATTTAATGCATATGCAAAGAATTACATATGCCGTACTATAGTAAGTACAATGAGTTACTTTTTAACATAATTGAAAAAAAAAATTATCACACACAGTTATTCTAAAAATTGTGTCTAACCATGGCTTACTAGATGCTATCCGAGATACGGAAATCATCAGAAATGAAGATGGCAATATAACTGACATCTGGGAAAGCAATAAATTTTCATACGATACGTATAGTACGTTATAGGTAGGACATGGGGCGATCCTTGCGGAAAAAGTCGTCAAATGGTTTTCATTATTCAAAACTCGGCTAGCCTGTATAGTATCTAGTAAGCCGTGGTCTAACAGTACCGAAAAGTGGCTGAAATATGTATTGATAATGCCATTGCATAAAAGTTGTCAGCAGGTATTTCATCAAATACTCTACACATCCATACGTAGCAAAACAAAACTTTTTTGCATACTATCCATTGGCATTTATATTACCACTTCGTTCTTTACAGATAACCACCATAACCGCCAACCTTCACTAAACCATCACACCTCGTTAACCGCAACCGTCGCAAAAGCCTATAACCACATCCA
This sequence comes from Tetragnatha montana, assembly GCA_963680715.1. Taxonomy (NCBI): domain Eukaryota; kingdom Metazoa; phylum Arthropoda; class Arachnida; order Araneae; family Tetragnathidae; genus Tetragnatha; species Tetragnatha montana. The sequence goes on along the minus strand of OY796680.1, from coordinate 59,053,260 downwards.
ATTTGAGCGGGGCGAACCCTGACCAAGACTAACGATTTCATTAAAAAGCCCGCACTTCCACTGGCACCCCATTCCGGGCACAAATCCCCCTTTCGGTAATTAAATACCCCTCACCCACTTAGGGGGTCATTCCCAAAATACGTCACACATCTGTTGATTTAACGAAGAAATCCTATCTCAGGTGTGTGGGCAAGGTACTGTCTGTCTATTACAAGATGAGCTCTCGTTTATATTTTTTACACCCATTCGTTTAGTATTGTTTCCATAGCAACCGTCACAACCAGGCAACTACTAGTCCAGAGCTCATCTAGTGGTAGACAGACAGTATGCTAACTGAAACCTATGTAGCATGTTCAGAAAAATCCTGTAAGAGGACAGGAGGGTATGAGTACGCACAAAATAGTAGTTAAATTCAGAATTTAAACGCCAGAGCCTAAAAAATGTACTGAACGTAGGTTTCTTCATTCGCAAATCAACCCACAACTTAAATCTACAACCAAAAATATGTTAAAAATCCCAAGGAAAAATTAAAAAAAAAAATCAAATGTGTAAATTTACCCGAAGTGTGGCGGGTAAAAGTACGCATACGCAGGACGTGAGGCTAAGAGTACGCACTGTGAAAAAAATTAGCCACTTGTTTCGTAATTGAAAGATTCATCCCTCATGTCATCAACCACTATTTTCTTGAAATGAATGAAACATTTTTTACATGAATGAAATACTTTTACAGGATTTTACATTGAGCTAGTTTTCAGCCTCAGATGAGTATTAAGCTTTTGAAGGGTGATATAATGTGACAAAAAAGAAGGGATATTTTCATATGTCATTAAATCTCTGTGTCACACTTTATTTGAACACCATCTTCCACTGCCTTAAAAATGCTTAAAACTCAAAGATGTATTTCTTTTGATGTTTGGTTTGGTTTAGCAAAGAAAAATAAACCAAACATAAAAAGAAATGCATCTTTGAGTTTTAAGCATTTTTTTCTATAATTAAGCATTTTAACTCATTTTTACTATAAGGGTATTATATAGTAAAAATGAGTTGAATTATAATCCTTCAATTTAGTTCTATTTCAAAGTTTCAAAACTGTGACATCCCAATCAGGGAATGGGTTCTCTGAAATGTGACAAAGTTTAACACAACGGTTGCAAAATCCCTTAGAACTATATTCGCCGTATTTTGTGAACGGTCCCTCATCGAAGGGTCCCAAATCCCCTTTGCGCCCCGACCGAATGGTCCGCGGGAAAAAGTCGCGTTCCAATCTGCACTTAATTAAAAGCGCACCCCTTTTTAATTGCGTATACGCACAGCAGCGGCCGAAAAAGAAGCAGGTGCTAATTTTAATCCATGGAGGGAAGGAAGGATGGTTGTGAGAAGAATTAATTAGGTCTCTCTTAATAGCTTTTGAAGAGCGCGAATGCATTCAGGGGGTGCCTCGCTCTGTGTTATCGGCTGCAGGTGTGGAGCGAAGAGGGGATATAGACTGAGCATCAAACCTACTATCTCCATTGACTCCACTGTGATAAAGTCAGATTCACCTAGGCCGTTCCTATCTAAATTGTTACGAAATCACTTATTTGGTATGCGTGAACACTTACATGGTATTTTCCTTATGTTATGAATATAAAAACTAAACTATTTGGCTAAAATAAAAAGTATTCATCAAACATAGGTGGATCACATCACTCAAGAATTATCCACGAAAATGCTTATCTGACGTGAGATTTCTTCCTTGAATAACGTTTTCGTCTTTATGAAACCTATAATCATCTACTTAAATGTATAAGATTCAATAATACATTAAAACAGGTAGAAATAATCATCTAATAGGACGAAATGATAACCCCTATTAGGACGAAATCTGAAAATTGAATACGTTTCCAAAAGACCACAAAGTTTCACTGCGTCGTCACATAAGACATGGTTCATACTCTATCAAACTAAGTAAAGTTCGGGAGCCTTTAAGGAGTTTTTCAGGAGTTAATTACAAGAAAAATCGGGAGTTAACATAAATAATAATTCACCTTATAATGCTTTACATTTACGAACAGAATGAGTTCAGAATGAAGTATGGAACAAAGAATTGCAAGAGATTAGAATTTCACCTGATAACCTCTAATTCTTTTAGTTAAAAAATAATTAATTTTAAAAATGAAAAAAAAATTTGATTAAAATTGCCCCAACAAGAGAAGAAATATTCTTTAAAAGTTCATATCCTTGATTTGTGATTTGTTGCCTGAGTAATTCTTATGTAGATTATGTAGATTCTTATGTAGATTCTCATGAGTAGTATGCAACAAACCGCATATTTTTATCTTTCTTAGTTGTAGAGTTATTAGTTATTGATTTTTAAAATGTGTCGGTCTTTTTTGGGACACCCTACCTATGAAAGGTTGCAGAGAATACACCCTCTGCATTACACTAACTCTACGCGAGTGCCGCGTGTTTTAAAAATGAACGGAAGAACAGGTGGCGATCAGACAGATTCTTCGGAAAACTTCATTAGGTTCCGAACTGACTATCCGAGTTTGTGGAGGGATTTTGTTTAGTTAGAAACTAATAGTCATTAACATAATCTTAATACACATTCTTCTAAAATTACAAAAATCAAACTTGTCTGATGGTAAACTTCTCAATAATGAATTTACGTGCACTGATAATTAAAACTCACAACAAAGCCTTATTATTAAGTTTAATATTAATTTCCCGTTTCAATCAACTTTTACTTCTTGATTACTTTGAAAGAAACTGGAATTTTAATATTTTCATAAAAACAATATAGTCGTCCTTTGCATGTAATTAAATTGCAAAAGATAAATGTGATATAGATGTGGGATTTAAGAGAAACTCTCTTCCCTAGGTTTTGTTTTTGCCTTGATGCTTTATTCTTTTGGCGTGTTTTTCTCTGCTTACTGTTGGTTGTTTTTTTGTTTAGAGAATTCCTTTTTTCTTATGAATCTGTTTTGTTTTAAGATTATTGTTCTGCGAGCTAGCGGCTGCGTGGTATGTTTCCCGCCCCTCTCTGATATTGTAATCATCGTATACCCCTAGACATATTAAATATATTATTTTAAAACAACTTCGTAATCTATCGTGTTCCACATAGATATTGTTTGGTAAATCTAGAAAAAAGTTGACTGACACTTTTACTTATGAAGGTTTTAGGGGATTCCGTACCAAAAAAATTGTTTTCTCAAGTAACATGATTTTATTTTCTCTTTAAGTGTTTAATTATGTATTTATTTCATAATAATTCCTATTTAGCACAAAAAGCAAATACAAATATTTTTAAAAATTACTGCAGTAATTATTATACATTTAATTAAGTATCTAATATAATACGTATATAATATAATCAGTAATATAATGAGTTAATATAATATGGTGTATAATATAATATATTAAGGTAAATTAATATAATAAGGTAAATTAATATAATAAGGTAAAGAAATATAATAAGGTAAAGTAATATAATAAGGTTAAGAAATATAACAAGGTTAATTAATATAATAAGGTTGAGAAATATAATAAGGTTAAGTAATATAATAAGGTTAAGAAATATAATAAGGTTAAGAAATATAATAAGGATAAGTAATATAATAAGGTAAACTAATATAAGAAGGTCAGTAATATAATAAGGTTATTAATATTAATAAAGTTAATAACTATTTTAATAAATTGTATTAAAATCTTTAATTTTGAGCTACAACGCTGTTAATAACTGTGATAACTGTATTATAAGTTGTCATTAGCAATTTAAATTAACTCGGAACAGAGTTTGTTTTAATTAACTACATATTTAATATCGTTTGGTTCATTCTCTGTTTATTGAAGGATAATTACCATGTTCTTAAACTGAATTTTCTTAATTAAAATTACTTATTAATTCGCAAATATTTGACCGTTTTAAAAATAGTTTCCTTACATATTTTGATAAAGTGATACACAATGCCTTACACATAATACATTTACGATGTATTTTGCATGATACACAATTACACTTATATTTAATTAGATTTTTTTGGGACAAATCACTGAAAGACTACTCAATGGCTCACTAATTAGAGAGTTAATATTTAAAATAAGTAACAAGTTCGTTTGAAATAAACTATAATTGAACTACAACACTTGTTATTTAGCATTTGGTATCACTTAAACATTTAAAATACCTCCTTGCATACACTTAAAAAGGTGTAAGGGCTATGTCAGCCTATTTAATAAAGCAGTGTTTTTACAAGTCTAAGTTGCTTCATTTCTTGTGTAAATAGAAGTTGTTTGTTTATATTAAAGTACGATATAATTTTCTTAAAAATACAGTTTTATCAATTAAAATTTAGTTACTTGGTAATACAGTGACGGATCACGTTAACAATTGGATAATGTTATCAAAATTGACTGGTCCCGATCACTCCTATTTAAATTAACGCAAAATGTATCGTTTTATGTGATCATGATATCACTTAATGTTATCGAAATTCGGTGAAATACCCTTAAAACCTCCTTTATTCCTGTTTGAAGCCCAATTTTAATACATAAAAGTACATAAGTCATTAATTCAGTAGTTTTATTTGATCCGCTCTTATATTTTTCTTTGAAAATGTTTTAATTTTGCAAAATGCATACTTTAAAATCGTTTTCAGTACTTCAATATGGACAACAGAATGGTGATTTTAAATCAAAAACTCGAATTAACTGTTTGGAAATCTTTCTAGTATCAAATTACTTATTACAAGAACAAGAACAAATTTATTTATTGACAAAGAAGGAAGGATTTTACAGTTGTGAACATACATAACCTGGAGGAAATAATCCTGTGCAAGTATAATAGAAATACAATGAGATATAATAAACAAACATAAAATTACTGGCAAAATTAATACTTAGAATTGAAATACGAAATAATGAAAAATGTGAAAGGAAAACAAAAACGAATAAATATGTATTAAAAAAAAAGTGTACTAAGCGTTGGCGAAACGGTACGGTGTCGGGGAGTTATCAATTAATTTCAGTCAGTTTAAAAAAGTTGTTCAATATAAGTAATTGTTAGTAAATATAGTTTTAGATGCTTTTTGAAGGTTTTACTGGTTACACTATTTCGTATATTTAGTGGTAGGCTATTGAAAAACTTTGGGCCAAGATACGAAAATATTTTGCGCATGATTTCTTTAGTGGGATATGGAATTTTGTAGATTTCATTACTTCTTTTTGCGTTTATTAGTATTTTTCTTTCACAAAAGTTAGGATTTTTGTAGATGAATAAACACGTTTTGTAAAAATAAAAATATCGTAATGGTAGAATAGATAAAGTTTGGTACATTAAAAGATTTGTGTGGTCTGAAGAGTTTAATATCACTTTAATGAATTTATTTTGGAGTGAAATTAAAGCTGAATAATTACTAACGTATCCACCACCCCATGTAGTTAAACCATATGAAAAAATTGGGTAAACCCAAGCATAGTATAACTGAAGTAAAAATTTATTGTCAATTGAATAACGTAAATGTTTGAATCTAAAGAGCAGAAATCTTAGCCTCTTAATGACATACATTATATGGGTTTTCCATTTTAGGTTTGAGTCAATAAAAATGCCAAGGTATTTCAAGGTATTATTATCATCAATCGGATATATTGTTATCATTCTACTCTTGAACAAAAATGATCACATTAAGCTGAGTAGACTACTATATAATGTTACGTCACTTTAGATCGTACAGTTCAAACACCCATGCAAGCCCATTGGCGAATCAATTAACAGGGCATTTCGGAACATATCGCTGAAAGCCACCCCAACGGTCATGATCGCATGGATGGCCAAACACTCATGAAAGTTGTTGTTCTGAGGGACCATTAACGGTTCCAAAACACGCACACAGACGGTCGAGTAGACTGCATGTGTAATCGACCTCGACATGTGGATCCGGTCTTTAAAACCGTTCTCATAATGAAGCCAATAGTTTTCTGACATCTTCACGATGGGATTAATGGGCCCTGGGAGCATTTGCGATGTTATGTATGATCGTGAATAGTTCACAGGTGGGTGGATTTGGGGTATAATTGGGAATGATGGTCAGTTTGGGAAAGACGCCCGTATGAGTGTCTCTCTTGGTTGTTTGGTTGATTCGGGTTTTATTTTGAGATACGTAAATACGGGCATTCCTTATAGTCATAGAATAAGCCTTAAAATTATCAGAACTTGAGGTAAATTTTAAAAATAGTACAGTACAGCAACCCAACAGGCTTTATGTTTACACACTTTTTCCGTCCTCGTAGTGACATCATTACGGTCAAGACCCGTTGTAGTGTAGTATAGGACTATATGCAAAGGGATTTTTTTAGGTTGGCCTTCATACTCACAAAGATATCCTTTACACAGCAACACTCCAATAGCAATAATTATAATGCACACTTATTTATTATTTTGAAAGTTAGCTTTATATTTCTATTCTACCTTCATAATTGACGAAATTAAATTTATAGCGATAATAGCATATTATTTCGGAAATCAAGATGTGATAAACATGATAAATTTATTAAAACAATAAAAAAAAACTAACGACGCATTCTCAACTGCATGCTAATCAACTAATTTGATATAATACACATTTTTTAAAAAGATTTTAGTATATGATACAACCTCAGCAATGTGCATCTAATCAAAAAGGACAACAGTGGGTATATGTTTCGAATAAACAAATTAGATCTTATTCACAGATAAATTAATTTCTTTCGGCAGAAATAATACGTGAAATTCAATTACGGAATACAATAAAACATTCGAAATAAAATTGAAACGTTGAATTCATCTTAGGAAAATTAAATTATTTAGTCGTATTTCGAATTTACTGAAATAAACTCCTGTATTTTCTCAACTTGAAATTATTTGTATTTGGATAATGGGTTTTTCTTTACTCTACATAATGTAGAATAAAAATACTTTTGCAATTACTAACAAGCAAACAGTGTTTTATGTTTTTTTTCTTTTTTAATTTAAAACACCATTAAAGGAGGATTAAGTTTTAATGTAGTATTTATTTAAACTATTAGCATCAAGTAATACAACAAGTGAAATATAAAGCATATACAATGTTTAAAAGAAACAAACTGTAAATAAAATGTTATCTTTTGTTAGTTCTTTTATTGAATTCTATTGTTATTTACAGAATACGATGGATAGCATTGTTTAGATTGCTTTTATTCTTATATTTATTGATAGTTTATCAAGGGAATTTCTAAAATATTCTTGTAATGTAATGTCTCATGTAAATACTATGCTTAAAATTTTAATATTTGCTTCACAACAGCAATACATTAACTGCAAGAGAAATAATATGAAATGTTAAAAAGAAAAATTGTTAAATGTTGTAAAAATAAACTGCCGTGTTGCAAATGTTGTATTAAATGTAATATTGTATGTAAATGTTGTAAAAATTGTTAAAAAGAAAAATATTTTTAATTTACGAGTAATTTTAAATCGCCCAATAAATGATAATGCAAAATTAAATAATGATAAATTTTGTCTCAATAGAGATATTTCTGCTTGTCTTAATATATTTTCATATGACTGTGCAGAATCTTAATATAATTATAATTAATTAGATAAAATATTATAATATGCAGGGTGTTTCAAAAGTCCTTTTCACGGTGTTTATTTGAAAGCAACGTCTTCTAGGGTCATGGGAGTAAGGTTAATCCCTAGGTAGTAACCATAGGGAATCCATTGAGATGAATTATAGTGCCCCTAGTGGTGAAATAAGAAAGTTTCAAAAATTAATTAAGAAGCTAAAGGAAATACACCAAAAACTTCAATGGGAAAATTGTTTACAATATCAGAAAAAATGCGCAGAAAATTTTTTTCATAAAATATCTCAATGGATTCCCCATAGTCCTAGGAGTAGACTTTACTTCCATGACCCTTGGAGACGTTAGTTCCAAATAAAAGCCGTGAAACGGTCTTTTGAAACACCCTGTATGTGAAAGAATATTTCTTAGCCACATACTAAAACTAGTACAAACCAGACGGTATTTTCCTGTGATCATAATTTTTATACTCGACAGCAACATTTCTTGAACCCAGTATACGTCACTACGCGGAAGGATAAAATGGGTAAACACAAAGCCTGTTGGGTTGTTAGGAGGAGTTTCGGTACGCAAATCGAGATAAAAAAGACTCTTATACATGGGTTTAACAAAATAATCATATTTTTAAATTGACGTTCTTTCATTTCACTCAAAATTCAGACACCACGATGAGAACTACTTTGTTTGTCAGTGACGTCATCATAGGGTCTACTAACGTTGCTGTCTAGTAAAGTAATTAATTGCCAAAAATGTATATATCTCATACAAAATAATTAAAGTAAAATAGGTTCATACAATAAAATTATATGTTATATGGTTCTAAATGTGAAAATATCGAGCGATTCCAATAAACACATCGGGAAACACGAAGGGAACTAATTATTTCCAGATAAATTATATGTTCTCCCCTAAAGATATATCGATTTATTCGATTAAGCGAGAGAATCGCAATAAATCGTTGCGAAGGTTTCATAATTAATTAATTCGCTGGTTTAGTCTCGTAGCATTTAATTGAGTTTGTAATTAAGTGCAAAATCATTACTGCTGCCGTCTAATAAATATGGATTCAATAAGAGACGCTTTTTCGATAAAAACAACAAGAAATCGCCTTAAAGAAAGTCCGATGACAACTCCATAGAAAAGGCTCTAATGGAAGCTTTCGTTTATGTCAATTAGGATGGATGTAGAGATGTGATATGTATAGAGTGTGCTTCGGTTTGAGTACCCTGTGTGGCAGTATGGGTCAGTGGCAATGAGTAATCTGTCTCATAGACAGGCAGGCGGGGACCCAGCAGTGATCCAAGGGGAGGGCAGTTTTTGAGGATCACTTCTACCTTTGGACGTAAACAGACAAAATTTTCCATTTTTCCATATAGCAGATCCAATTTCTCCCTAATAAAATTGCAGGGATTTTGACCCTAAATAACTCATTTTTTATCAGCACAAGCACGTAATGAATGAAAAAGTTAGAAGAATCTGGGGAAAGTGACCCTCTGGGCTTAAAAAAAGGCGCCTAAATGACAAGGAAATTGTTGGTCTTTCAGAATATATTTTCTACTTTCTCCTTTATACGCCTTTTCCCTCTTCATTCCCTTTCTTTTTCAGCCCAAGGAGGGGGGCACTTTCCTGAGTGCCCCCCCTTGAATCCATAGGTGGATTTTGGATTATATCGCTCTCTACTACAGAATAAAATGATAGAAGACATGAAAAATTTTCAACATAAAAGGCATTGTAATTTACAATGACGAATCTTTCTGCGAAAAAAAAAAAATATCTAATCCATGTTTCTTTTTTTATTTGGGATGATCACTATTGCAACGCTGCAGTTTTGGAAGGCATGACTTCCAAATATAATTTGAGTCTTATAATAAGTTCCAAATATAATAGTCTGTGTAAATAGAATCCGCGGTTGACTTTGACTTTTTTCTCAATGTATTTCTTCTGCGTTGCCATGGTAAAGAATGACGTCAAACAGCCTATTTTATTTACACAGACTATAATTACGGGCAAACTTTCCATACAAAATGCAAGAAAACTGCAATAAGGACCTTCTTAATTCATATTCAAGCCATTTCCGATTATTTTAATTGAGACTTTTTAGTAGAGTCCGTTACCTGCTATTTTTGTCTCATAATGTTATCAAAATTTTTCTATCAAAAATTAAAGCTTTGCATCATTTTGAGGGGCAAAAATTAGGTGTCCCTTCCAAAATGTCACAAATACCATGAAATAAGCCTATATGCGAAAGAAAATCACTATTTTAGTTATTAGAAAATAAACTTTAGTTAAATTTGGCGATTGTAGAAGATCTAGTAAGTTACATGAATAACTGCGAATAAGTATACAAATGTGCAATAAAAAAATCTCATACAAAATTGTTTTCACCTGATATTTCAACCGACCAAGTGCTGCAATAGGTAACAGCCACGGTCGGAACAGCCACAGCATTTATCCAAAGCTCCCTCTATGCCTAATACATCACACCAACGACATTCCGAACTCTGCTCTTTCGTGCGCATTAGTGTAACAAGATGAAAAGGATTCGAAATCGAATTCTGAAAAGTTCGAGATGCAGCACACTTCACGGCGGAAGCGCATTTGAGCCCGGGCTTTAATTAAACTTAATTAACTCGACCCCAGAAGTATGATTAAGGCTCTTCTTAACTATATACACTTCAATAATTTATAGTAAGGAGAGTTCGGGATTCTTTGAAATTTATGATGAGGCTACTTTTCAGAGCCTTGTGTATAGCTATTGAGGTTGGATAGACTCGTTAATCATTAAAAAATATTCAGAGGTTTTAAATAGTCGTGTATTTAGTTGTAAAAGTGTGTGCTTTGGTAGTAGATTTAATTTAGGATCATATATGAGAAACATATTGTTGTGAATCTTTACATTTGGAAAATGGACAATTATTTTGTAGCACAAACATTGCATGATTTAGTAGGGTTATGCTAAGACTGAAGCATTTCTTGAACCCAGTACGTCACTACGCGGAAGGAGAACATTAATAAACACAAAGCCTGTTGGGTTGCTAGGAAGAGTTTTGGTACGCAAATCGCGTGATAAAAAGACTCTATATCTACACGGGTTTAAGTTTAACAAAATAATCATATTTTTTTAATTGACGTTCTTCATTTCACTCAAAATTCAAACACCACGATGGGAACTACTTTGATAGTGACGTCATAGTCACGTTGACGTTGTGACATAGTGACGTTGCTGTCTATAGTGTATAGACTGCAACGTTGCTTGACCCTGGGGAAACAAAACAAAGCACGTTGTTCCCATCGCGGTGTGTGAATCTTGAGTGAAATGAAGAAGTCAATTTAAAAAATATGATTGTTTTGTTAAACCCATGTAGATATAGTGTCTTTTTATCACGATTTGCGTACCGAAACTCCTCCTATCAACCCAACAGGCTTTGTATTTACTCATTTTCTCCTCCCACGTAGTGACGTACGGGGTTCACGAAACGTTGCTGTCGAGTATAGATTAGAATGCTATTAGAATGACGTCAAATTTTTTTTACCGAACCCTATTTAATGTCATTATTTCACAAAATCCAATAACAACAATTCTATCTCCGCGTCTAAGTGGTTCACTTTAAATTTTAAGCCTTTCGCTAATAACTTTCATTGTAGCCGAGAACAAGCCCATAAAAGTGTCATCGTCAACCTCGAGTGCAAAAATCCCCCCCCCCTCTCAGGGATAAAACAACTCTCCTCCGCAAACAGCCAAACGACCACCTGTCGCCGGAGAAAGAGGGGAAAAAAACTCTCTTCCACCATAATTGAAAATTCAGTAATCCCTGAGCTGACACTGATCCTCATCTGAACAACACAGGGAAGCGCTGCACATCGTAGAGGGAGAATAACATAGAGGGATCATGAGGATGATAACCATGCGTGACCTATGTGGATTGTGGTAAATAGGAAACCAGTTACACATAACACATCAGGCGCGGATCCAGCACGACTGCCAGGGGAGGGGGCACTTTTCCAGACCTTTACCTTTTGAGAAAAATGTCAAAATGATGGGGATTTTCTAAAAAGTATCCCTCAAGATCCCCTTTTGGTAGAGCTGGGGGGTAAGGGGATTTCCCTAGAAAAAAAAATTTGAAATTTGTTCTGTAAATGTAAGGGTTTAACTCATTTTGAGTACTTTTTGGGACTTTTTTTCGTAATTATGAGTGATTTTTTGGGTCCAACGGGGGGCACTGTCCAGAGTGTCCCCCCTTAACCACCAGCCACCCCCTTGACCCCATCAGAGTGCCCTTTCTTGATGTGTTGCTAAATGAAAAATAAACGACAAGGCTATTTACCAAAAGTGTATTTAGTAGATAATATGTTTTTATAAAATGCATTAAAGTATGAAACTAAATCCCATTATGGAACATAGTATCTAATGTATGTTTATGATTAAAAAAAGGTTTTCTCACTTTTTTTTCAAAAAGGCGCTTTTTTATTTAGTGCAACTGTGTGTTAAAGCTTTGGGAAAAAGATGCTCTTTGGTGTAATCTATCTCAAACTTTTATAGGTTCTATTAAATTTGACTTAAAATGTTGCACAAATTATCTAAATAAATGTAGCGTTGAAAATCCTCCTAAAGATAAAAAGTTAGCATCCACTAACAAGCACTTTATACAGAGATGTCTGATAAAATATACTGTAGCTTAAGATTTATTTTTTAAAGAGGATATTTCCCTATATATTTCGGATACTTCCCATTTTAAGTGTTTTGTATAAGAAATAAGAAAATATTAGTTAATTATCATATGTTCTCCAAAAAAGCATATTTGTAGTGAAACAGAGTATTAGGAAACAAATTTGCGCCATTTTTTTTTTAGTTGTCCAAAGAATTTTCAAATAAAGAGATATTTTTGTAATTGATTTTTTCCTTTACGACGTTACAGTAGCGTCAAGCAAGCTTTTAGGGTGACACGGCCATTTCCTTCACAATACCCTCCTCGATGTTCACTCTATGCCCTTCCCCCCTCTACGCACTGGGATCCGCTCCAGCTGGGCCAAACAGCACAAATCAGAGGGAAGTTTTGCCTCCGAGCGATAAGAAGTCTTAAGCTTATTAATCAGGAGGAGAAGGGGATAAATAGGGGGCCACTTAGCCCCTCCCCCCTTACACAGGGGGGCTTACCTAAACAAATTAAGAACGCTCCCTTCCTCCAAGTATAGTAACCTGGACTAATTGGCGCAAGTGACTTTCGAGTTCGCCAATTGTTTTTGAATTGGATTCCCAATGGTAGACTAGCGAACTGAACTGGCTTTTGAATGTAGCCGATTTCCGTTTGGGTGACGAGGTTAATTTTCTCTTTAACAAACTGGATGTAGTAGAGTTGAGGGGTGCATTATTTATCTCTTTATTTTGGAAATGTCAGAGGGTTGGGACTGTTGTTGAAGTTAAAAAGGAATATTTGTTTCGAATTAGCAGATGGATGTTTATTTTACTATGTATAGGGGTATTTTGTGTGTGGATTTTTGTTTCGCAAAATCTTTTTTCAAAAGTTTTATGAATGGAAATGAAAATAAAATGTATTCAATGGAAATTTATTAAGTATGTTTCAATTGAGTTTTATACAAGCTTGCATTCATATTTGTTCAAACGTTTAAAATACACTTTATTTTACGATATAGTTGTATTTCATTTTACAACGTTTAAATTTGATAAACGAAATACAATACTTACGAAATACTAGAATACAACAATTCTTGACCCTATGACGTCACTACGCGGAAGGAAAACTGAGTAAACAGAAAGTCTGTTCGGCTTTTAAAAAATCTTATTGTATTAAAAAGTTAAATATAAGTAGAGAATTCTAAGTAAGTTGTTATTCTCAAGTCTGTTCGATCATTTAGTTATAAAAAAATAAATATTGCATCCTTGACAAAATATGTTTTTATTATTTCGTGTTGACTGATATGACGAGATGGAAAGTTACGACAACCCGAAAATGTCAACAACCATTACATTTTTTTACTGAACTAAAGTTTACATTTTATAAACAAAGAGTAAATTTACACTATAAGAAAAAAAAACTATAACACGCGTTAATCCTCTATCTCGTCAACTTCAGAGCCATCTGACGTGTTAAAAATTTAATTCTCTCCTCTCCAAAGCACAACTGCAAACACCGTTTTCTCTTAAAAGTTCGCTATGACGAACATAAACCTCTGGTAAACAAACGATCGTGTTCCTGACAATTCTACAGGATGGAACCTTTTCTCTTATAACACCCACCCCTTGTTTATAAAGCTTCGATCGAGACAAGTTTGTTTTGTAACGTTCACGGTTACAGCGTTTATTGTTTTTTTCGCTGTCTCCTGTTGATTAATTAGAGCTGCCAAAGGATTTTGAATAATAAAACGTGCCTTGTCGTTTTTCCTTAGTTCAAACTTTTTAAGTTTGATGTACTAGTGAGTTGTAATAGTGATTTAGGGGGAAAATGTTATGATGACGGTTTTAAAACATGTTGGTGTTGTTTTTGTTAAAGTTGAGAATTTTTAGACAAGGAAAACAAGTGATAGAAATAATGAATCATTGTTAACTTTGTTTAATCCAAATTTTTGACAAAGAAGATGTAAATGTTTGGCAGTTATAGTCGATGGGTGGTATGAATATTAATGTCCAGTCTCTAAAACAGGAGTTTAGAAACTAGAATAGAAATCATAAGTCAAGTGGCAGGCAGCAAAGTAATCTGGCTCCTTTTCACCCATGATATATTTTTCGGGGGTAGTCTAATATGAAACTTTTCCGGCGAGAGAGGGACGAATGACTCTATACATCTTTTAACACTGAATATTAATTAAAGAGGGGGTTTTCCACCAGAAAATGTTTGTAAATTTCCCTAAAAAATAGTGTTTTACCTAATTTTTGGATTCGCCATTTTGTCGTGATGGTTGACATAAGCCTTTATAACCCCTTGCTACACTCATGGGGAATTTCAAGGTATACAATATCCCTCTCGAAACCTCAAACTTTCAATTTTTAACCATAGAAAACGACCGACCAGTTATCTAAGAGGTAAATAGGGGGTTAAATTATTTTTTTTTAAATTTTACCCTAAAAAACAGGGTTTTTAACTTGTTTCGGTACGCCTAGTGCGAATTTCGGGGGGGGGGCAGCCCCCCTTACATAACCCATGAGAGAAATTCCTTTTCTTGTAACCATAACAATAATTGTAACAGCCATAGCTTACAGGTTTCTATACATAACCAAACACAATACCTACACACAACACACATAAAATATCGCATGAATAATTCCAATACAAATTCAATCTGACTTCCAACATGGCAATCCCAGCGACATTCTTATACTAATACTAATAATAATCACATCAACCCTTTGGGCAAACGCTTATGTACACCTTAATCACATCCAATCAATTCGACTGGGCGGGTGATTAGGAATGATTAAAACCACTTACAGGAGGGAGGGGGGGTGACCACCAGACCGTGCAAGAACACCAATACCCGGGGTCTCGGATTTCGCCATTAATCTTGGGAGTACCTTTAATAACGATCAAATATCTTTCTCGCTAGACCCATAAATTACACCGAGCACTTTACGGTGGAAAGATTGGGTGTTGGTGGTGTTGTAGTGGTGGTTTGAAGGGGTGTAGGAGTTTGGAGTATGTTGTGTTGGAAGAAGTTATTTTTTTCACTTAAAATTTGAGCAATTTGGTTTCAGTAAACCTAGTGGACCTATGTTCAAACTATACTCGACAGCAACTTTATTTGACCCTATGACGTCACTATACAAGCAAAGTAGTTCACATCGTGGTGTATGAATTTTGAGTGAACTTCAACTTAGAAATATAATTAGTTTGTTAAACCCATGTGTATATAGTGTCTTTATCGTGATTTAACTCCTCCTAGCAACCCAACAGGCTTTCTGTATACACAGTTTCTCGTTCCGCGTAGTGACTTACTGGGTTCAGGAAACGTCGCTGTTAGAAGTATATTTTTTTTTCACTTTAAATTAGACCAGTTCACTACGGTTTTCCTTTTTCTAGTTCTTTTTTTAACTAGACTTGAAAATTGGAACAAACACGAGAAAATCGAATGCGGCTATAAATGTTTCATGGGGATTTTCTTACCCAAGGAGTTCAAGTTGAGATTGAGAAGTGATAATATAATATAATATCGTTGGCAGTTAAAATGTATAGGGAGGGAATAACCGGAAGATATTTTACACTGATATGCACATGCAGTTTAGCGTTAATATTTTTGGTACTTTACGATTGTTCTCCCCAATTTTTGTGTAAGGCTTATAAAAAGTATGCTGTCATAATAACTTTGTCTTACCAAAAATAAAAGCTAAATTAAAGGTTTGGTGATCAATCGGACTTTCTAACACTGTGAATTAGGTGAACATTGACTTAATATATTGCTGGCTATTAGATTGTAATAGTGAGAAGGAAAGATGTTAGATCATAAATATGCAATTGAATTTTGACAGGTTATATAAGTTCAAAGCATGCTATTAGTATATTTTTCTCAAGAAAACTTAAAGGTTCAGTATTCGAACTAATTGACTTTCAAACTTTTTTATACTTTTTGGCAGTTAATGAAAGGATGAGTTTTGTCTAGTTAGGGGATCATCATCAGCGTGATTACAAAAAAAAATTAAAGAACAGAGAAATAACAAAAATAAATCCTTAAAACCATCCAACATGATTGGCAAATTCTTCACGTATACACCAACACCAGTGTCAAATACCCCACATAAATCTCCTCAACACCTTTAACAACGATCAAATATCCTTAGAGAGAGCTCATAAATTACCAAAGACGGGGTTTAGTGCCTTCACTTTAACCCTTTTATTCCTAACCGCCCGAAATTTACCATAGGATTCAATGGAAATCTCAGGCCACTCAGGATTGAAAGGGTTAAGCACCCGGGATTAAGTTGGAATCTTTTCAAAACGTCGTCGTAATTTGTGGGTCACACAGGAGCACTTATTTTTAGAGAGAGCGCAAATTGGCTCTTTGTTGTTGTTTAATAAGAAGAAATATGAGCCACATAAAAGTGGCTTTGAAGTGTTGTTTTCATTGTTAAGGAAGTGATTATAGGGCTTTTGTAATTGTTGTTTTAGTGGGTGATGTGTAGTATAAGGAGGGTGGGAGTTTTGAAAAATGGGAATATGAGTGTGGAGATGACGTAGCTCGGTGTTCATGGTGATAATTTCCTATACTCGACAGCAACGTTGTCGAGTATAGGACATTACCCTATGATGTCACTAACAAAGTAGTTCCCAGCGTGGTGTCGGAAATTTGAGAGAAATGAAGAACGTCAATTTAGAAATAGGATTGTTTTGTTAAACCCATGCATATATATAGCGTCTTTATTATCACGATTTGCGTTACCGAAATTCCTCATAGAAACCCAAAAGGCTTTCTGTTTAGTCAGTTTCTGCTTCCGCGTAGTGACGTCATAAGGTCAGGAAAAGTGAGAAACATGGTATTAGTAGTGATAGCAGATGTACACTTAATACAACTGTCTTGAAATGCTTAATCTATTCTCTTATTAAAATGCGACTATATCTGCATTCTATTTTGTACGAGCTCCAAATAACAAATGTTATACTAACGCATTTTCATCTACTAAAAATATACAAGGTGTTTCAAATAGAGTTTAACAATAGTCTAAGTATTTCCTAAAATATTTCCCCTAGACACATACTTCCAATCGCAAATCTTCAAAACATTCTAATAAGGTTTGAATAAAATTGAGTTTGATAAGATAAAACACGAATAAGCTTATCTTATACATAGCAGATTCGTGTTTTTGGCGTGGTGGTAACGTTATGTTTGTGGGTAAAGATATAACACATTAGTTAATTGGAAACATAACCATATCCACATAAAAACATAAATTACTTATTCATTCAAAAAATATCGGAAATGTATCTTCTTGAATGCATTATAACCTAATCCACCATATTCCAAACTAAATTAAATTTATCTAACTAAAACCCAACATCCATTCAAAATAATTAAACCCTTTAAAATCATCTCAACCCACCCAAATGCAACCTCATCCATCCAACCAACCCCTTTTAAAAGCGATCAACCAGACAGAAAACTCCCTACTTTAATGGAGCCGCCCATAAAGATCCACTTAAAACTGTCTCGATCGTACAGAGAAAAGCCAGCAGCGGCAGTAGCAGTATCATCTAATCCCGAACTAACAAGATAATCAATGGTAATCTGCGCGATCGTGTCATCTGCAATGAGCAGGGATAATGACTTTTCCGATAGCGATCATGTGTGTGAGATAATCTCAGTGGACAAAGAAGGGTCAGCAAATAATGGTCACTGGCCAGAGTTTGCTCCTTTGGATACTACGTATATTTGGACTAAAAAAAAACCCGGTACTTTTATGTTGTCTCTAAGGTTATACACCGCCATTGATTAGTTTTGAAACCCCAATGATAAGAAGTATCAATAATACTCCAACAAATTGTAAATAAATCGATTAAATTATTGACAGTAGCAAATTCATGAGGTGATTAATTACTAGCGTTCAAAACAGCTTTTTTTCAGTTCAAATGGCAACAAAACAGCGATTTTTTTCAGTGATAGAAAACGTGGTTGTACCAAAAAATTACGTTTTTAAATATCTATGTTATGGGCAAAGTGATTAATCGGGCATTATTACTAATGTCCGATTTATCACATTGCCCGTAACATCTATGCTCGACAGCAGCAACCTTACTTAACCCTGGAGAAACAAAACAAGCAAAGTCGTTCCTAGCGTGTCTGATTTATGAGTGAAATTAGGAACTTTAATTTAAAAATATTATTATTTTGATAAACCCATGAATACATAGCGTCTTTTTATCACGATTTGCGTACCGAAAATCCTTCTGGAAACCCAACAGGCTTTTTGTTTACGCAGTTTATGCTTCCTTGTGGTGACGTCATAGGGTTAGGAAACGTCAAGTATAGGGAATTTTGCCTTTACTTCATCGGTAAACTTTATTTGTGTGAGGCCTGAAAGAAAATTCTTGTGAAGGCCAGGGCCACTGAAAAGGAGATTCTTAAAATTACATTATATCGCTTAATGCTTAAAATTACATTACAATATATCGTCAGATAAATTATTCAAATCAAATCATATCAACTTCTGCCCAGACCTAGTGGCCTATCAGGCGGTGCCCATATCCAGATGAATGATTGCTTTGCATACAAACTGTATATTTTATTTTATAAAGAGTTTAAAAAAATAACAGGATATCAAAATGCTAGTTTTATAATTTTTATCAATTTGCTACTACATTTTCTTAAAATATTCTTTTTTATGCAATGGAAGATTTAGTTTATTCCATAATTTGTTTCGATACACTAAAAGAAATTATTATTCCATTAAAATTATTCCATTAAAATTCCATTAAAATTAATAGTCTTTTTATCCGTATTTTCTGACTAATACAATTTTTTTTTTCATATTAAAGTTTGTACTTGATTTTAGTGAAATTTTAAGCCCAAAATTTAAAATAAGCATAAAAGTTTTTCTATTCTACATTAAGCTTTAATATTTGGAAATGAGAATAAAAAAAAGTTTGTGAAGGATTAATTCAAGAAAAATATAAAAACTATTTCATTGATGGTTATCTTTTAGTTATTTTAAAAGAGAAAAATCCAAAGTAGCAATATTTTACCGAAACATTAATGTTGGTCTGATATTAGGAAAATTAAAATTAACCACATAGAAGTTATTGAACAACCCTTTTAAGTACTTTTAAAATTAATTAATTTTTATTATAAATATTACTAATATTTGAAAAACTCATCAACTCATTTTCGAAAATAAATTTGCTTATAGGGAGTATTAATAATCAGATTAAATTAATTAATCTCTCAACCAAAATAAGATATTTTTCAGCATTGCGTTTGGGGGTTTAATTCTCATTCTATTAAAATACGTACTTCTTTAAAGTATCGCTAATTTTTAAAAATATCGTACTTTAATAATAATGTTTAAGAAAGCAAGCGTAATTTAATTAAAAATATGAAATTTGCGTTCAAACAAGTGATTAAATAAATTAAATGAACCGATATAATTAAGAAATTTTTGTTTCTTCAGCTTTATCGAATTATTCGTTCGATAAATTGTACAAAATGGCGTAGAATGTAACTACTTGAAGAAATAAATGCGCGGTTTTAAAGATATTTTTAATACCGATACTTGTTTAGTTATTTTCAATACTTTGGGTGTTTAATTTGAATTTTTAGAATTATCACATGATATTCTAGCTGTCCCCGAACACTGTAATATAATACTTAAAGAACAATTTTAAATTAAAACATTTTTACAACAATATCTTAAAAGATATCTTACAATATCTCCTCTTTCATAGAGTAAAAAGGTATCAAGTTTGAAATTAAGTTTATTAAACTGAAATAACTTTTTTAAAGTCTGTCGTATTTTAAGGAAAAAATCTCTTAACACTAAATGACGAAATCAGCTTTCACAAAACCTATTTATTTTAATATTAGATACTACATTTTACAGTCGACTCCGCCTAATGTAATCACGATTAATGTTATCAATCGGATAGTGTTATCAAAATTAACCTGTCTCAATTACTCCTATTTAAATTCACCCAAAATGTAACGTTTTATGTGATCAGTATATAGTTTAATGCTATCAAAATTTGGTGAAATCCCTTAAAAACCTACTTTTTCTTCTTGTTTGAATGCCATTTTTACTACACAAACATACAAAATTAAATTAATTATTCATTTATACGTAATATCTGTTACACTCTCTTATATTTTTCTTTAGGAATGTATAATTTGAAAAATTCAAACTAGGGAATCGTTTTAAATACTTCAATTAGGACTACACAGTTGTGATTCTAATGCAAAACTCGAATTACACTGTTTGTTACTTTTCATTATGGAACCGCTTATTATTGTCAATCGGATATTGTTATCATTCTACTCTTGGAAAAAGGTGATCACAAGAAGCGGAGTCCACTGTAATAGAAATTCAACTGACATGGATGCAATTAAAATTTGAACATTACAAAAAATTGAACATTTACTATTCGATATTCAGTATCTGATCATCATGTATGTGTGTCAGAAATACATTTTAAGAACATATCGTCCAAAAGGTTCATTAACATTAATATAATTATTTTACTAATTACTCTTTCACACGCTCATTTATAGAAGAGTAGGGGTTTAAGAGTTTTTGTTGATGGAAATTTATAATAACGTATTAGTTGCTAAAAAAGTAATAAACAAGAAAAGTTCAGGATAAGGTTTGAAAATAATTCGTAAAAAATATGATTATACAAGTTTAATAAGTTTTTTTTTGTTTCTTTATCACTTTGTATGTTTTTATCATCAATATCATATTTTTTATCATTGTACTTTCAGTGGTAAATATTTTTGGTCATCTAAATGGGTTTTACCACCCCAATTGACTCATATATTTATTTTCCTTTCAAATTTTCTCCTCATGTACCGCCAGAAATTGAAAGAAATTATTATTATTATTATTATTATTATTATCATTATTAAATACAGTAATTTTTTCTATTAAGATTGCAGCTTCTGATCATAATAATTCATAAACTAAAATATTTCAGCATCTCCAGAGAGATATAATTAACATAATTCTTGAAAGGTAGCAGTTGCTAATGCTTACACAATTAATTAACTGATAGCATCGCAAATGAAATAAACTATCTATTATTATGGGCAAAAAAGAGTATTTTAATTATAAATGAGTATTTCCAAAACACAACATCAATCAATCATAAATTACAAGGTAATTGATTTAAATAAGGGAAAAAGTTTGCACACTGGTAATAATAATGGACTTTCTTTCCATACTCATTATATTTAATCAAATGCACTTAAGGTATCTGGGTATAATAGAAACCCATTATAGATAAACTAATAACATCTTTGTGAATTAAGCATCATATGTAATTATGATTCGTCATTAGAAGCTGTAATAGCAAAAATTGATTGCAATTTTCGTGAAATTTTCCTCTTTGATGTTAAAAGTAATGTATGTAGTTATATAAAGTAATTATGCTTCTTTTAACTTATAGGAGATGAAGTATAAATAATTGAGCCAAATTAAGTTAATTTCGGTTCATGAATTGAAAAGATAATTTGTATATATCTGGTTCTAAGTACACATGATTAAAACTATTTTTCCTCTGCATTCTTACCTTTTCGTAGTGATTGGCTTTTTTTTATTTTGTCCAACTATTTTTCCGAGTAGAAGTATAAATTTAGTGGATTTTTTATTAAAATATCAGTCAAGAAACACCTGTAAGATTTAAATTTGCTAGTAATAAAATAAATTTCTAATTTTATATAACAGAGTTTTAGCAAAAAAAACCTGACTTTTTCTTTTATAAGAATCATGTTTTGAATAAATTAGATTTTAATGCGTTGGCAATTTTAATTCAGACACTATTTGATTAAAAGAACTTTTTTAATATAAATTGTAAGAAAACATTTTATGGCATTAGTTTTTAATATTTTCAAACACTTGGTTACCAAAATAGTATTAGCATATTACTAGGGGCCGTTCAAATATTACCGTAAGCATGTTTTTGTCATTTTATATTTGGTTTTATTTTGCACAAAACGTATAGTAGTGCCTAAATTCCAGAAATTCGGTTACATAAACACTATAAACCTATCTTTAAAATTTTCCTGAGAAGTCAAAAATGCTTGAAATTTTTACATAGTTCAATTTTTTTTATGAAATATATTTTCGGTTGAATTTTGAAATTAATTTTGCAAGAAACAAGATAATTTCAAAAAATCATTGTTTTTAACATCTTACGTAAGCATTACTCATAACCCCCTCTCCCCTGTCAGGAAAAATAAGCAAACAGCAAACCCCCCCCCTCCCCCCTTTAGCTGCTTACGTAATATTTGAACGGGCCCTAATAGCCTTTCATAATAGCATCTCAAACTTATAAAAATCACTTAAAACCTTCCATTTTTTAAAAACTGACTTTTAACCGCAAATTTCCGCCACTGACCACTTTTCATCCCCAAAAACTAAACAGGCCTGGGTATTTCCGCTCACGTTCTGATGTTTATTTGGGTGGTCGCCTTTTTGTGCATGCATTATAGGAGAAAAAAAAAGTTCTATTTTTTCCTTGATGGGTGCCTCCGTTATTTACTACGGGGCCTCCGAAATTGAATCGACGGGCGGCTGCTGAAACCGGAGAGGAGATAATCGCGTTTGATTTTTGATAAGTTGGTGCGGAAGTGGGTCCATTATGGAAATGGAGCTCTAGCTCCCTTCAAATGAGCTCTCCGAAAAATGCACGCAAAAATGAGAGCGTAGATAGAAAAATGTACGCAATTTCTCGAGCGGCGATATTTAAATATCTAATATGCAGCAGGGTAAACGTGCTGCGAAGGGTAGATATTCTGACGGAGAAATTTGCTTTCATCATTGGCTCTTCTAATTTATTTTTCAGTTTTAACGGTGTGGTTTTATGTACTTACATCACATACATCTCGTTTTCACTTTAAACTTAACTTGGTATTAAGGGGATGAATTTAACCTTTGAATGTATTGCATCTGATTTACTTCTACTCGGGTATTGATTTTTATTGGGATATGTTTTAAGAAGTTGAATAAGTAGTAAAAATTTACTGGGTTATATAGAAAGAATTGCCATTTGTTGAAACTTAAAAGTTATTAGCGTTTCACTATTTTCGTATTATAATATATTAGTTTAGTATTTTAAGAGTGTAGTTCGTATTATAGTATAATAATGTAGTATTTTAGTATCGTAGTTCGTATTATAGTAGTGTAGTTCCTATTATTCTTTCATATACATGGATTTAATTCAGAAACTAATAAAAAAAAAAACGCTAAAAACTTAAAAATTGTTTTTTTTTCTCTTTTTTAACTTTAAATTTCATCTTTAATATTTTCATCACTACTTAATGCATTGACTTTCTATGCTAATTATCGTACGAACGTAATAAGAAGAAATTTAGATCAATACATTAAGATTAAAAAAGTACTATTAGATGTATACCCTTCTATAAAAATCCTACATGATTAGAGACACCTTGTACATTTTATAGTTATACTCCAGAGCGTTCTCTAATAGAGCATTTTCAATCACATGACTCGGACCTAGAACGGCCTTAGCAACAGAAGGTTACAATTTTTTTCCCTGCAGAAGGTTTACAGTTACAGAAAATAGCTGATCGTGCAATTCTTCCATTGGAGCATTTGCAATCACGTCACAATCGCCATAACAACACATACCTCGTCACCTAGCAACCACCTAAACAACAGTTAAAAGCCCTGCAAAAGGCTAACAGTTAAAACGAAATAACTGGTCGCGACGTCACCTGAAAACACTCTATAGTTTTCCGGGATTTTTAGCTGAAGTGAGTAGCCCCATGGATAAAACTATACCAAACAAATGTCTTGTCATCTGCCATCCTTTCATACACTACTCACCAAGACATATAATCCTCAAAAAAACATATATCCCCATTGAAATAAATAAACTCTTCCACATACACAAGAATTTTCTCCCCTTAACTAGTGCACATCCCAGCGGGGAGGACCATCTTTCCCTAAAAGACCATCCATCCATCCTTTCCGAAAAGTTGGTTAACTCATCTCCAATTGTTGAAGGAGGGTAACGAATTGTGAGTTCATCGTCGTATTTGGAAATCATCAATCCCGCAGACGATGAGGGGTGAGATTCATCACTCTCCAACGAGTGTCCGAGGGGCCTTTGTGCGACCAACTTTATCAAGAACTCTCTCTCCCTCCCTTCCGAGACTTCCCTAACAAGAGATGTATAATGTGTAGATGGCGGTTAAACCCTGCGTCCCGAAATGGCCGTAAAGAAATTTCTTAATATGAAATAAATTTCAATGGAAACAAATTTTTTTTAATCGCTTATGGACAGGCTGGAACCCATGGACCACTTTTTTCAAATATACAATGGTTTGCCATCGTTTTTTACAACATTCCTGGATGGATTCACAATGCAATAGTGCGGAGTTAAAGAATATAAATGAGTGGAAATTTATGTAAAAATGTGTATTTATTAAATTGATAGTTGGTTATTGGCATCAGTTACCCAATTCATTAAGTTAAATCAATTAACTAACGTTAAAATATTATAATATTTATTTAGGTCACATGAATAACGCACATGCTTTAGGTTTCTACTTTCCTACAAATCAGTAGCATTTTCTGTGATTAGCTAATTCAAATTTGGGTAAAGCTTCCCCCTGTCAATATGCCATACACTGTAAAAAAAAACTATTGTGTTAACGGATATTCATCAATACTTTTAACAGCGTATCTACATTTGTATGTAAAAACAACATTTAACTGTAATACAGCCACGTTCCAGAAAATCAATGTAATTTTCGCAGGGAAATCCGTTAATATACAATCCTGTTATTTCATACAAACCTAGCAGAACCTGTCTCTCGGCCGTAGCCGAAAAGAAATTAATACGAAATGCACTCGGGTCCAAAAATTAAGGATAGTTTGAGTTTTGGGGAAATATCTAAGAATATAGATCTTAGTTCCTGTAATGTAACTTTCAGGGTCCTATGGCGCAGGAGATGTTGTTCGGGGAAGTATATAAATACGTGCTCGTAAACAGGAACAAAAACAATTTTATTTAAAACTTAACAAGTGGTTAGTTAAAAACATTATGGTAGAAAAAGGTCGTGGTTGTATACAACATTGTAGCTGGCTATTTATACAATTGCTATTTCGATTTCGGTTACGATTAGGATTACAATAATTTGCATATGATAAAATCAGATAAGGGTAAAAAGTTAAAGTACAAAAAATAGAGTTAAAAGTTCGAGTCCCACATGACTCCCTCCCCAGTCCTTTGGACGATGAAGCACTGCGTTTTCCAGTGGACACGGCGTCCTGAGCGAGTTGTTGAAACGGTGTGGGGTTGAACTCCTGGATCGATGTCCGGTGACAATAGGTAGGCGGGTTGTAGACGATCAATGGACACAGTCTTGGGTTGGTCGTTTATCTCCACCTCGAAGAACTTGTCTGTTCGTCTCAGCACCTTGAAGGGTCCGGAGTAGGGTGGGGTCAGGGGTTTTCTATAAGCATCGTTCCTCATAAACACGTGAGTTGATGAAAGCAGGTCTTTACTGATGTAGATGTCCCTGGAAGTATGATGAGAAGCGGGGGTAGGCCGGAGATTCCGCATGTTGAGCCTCAGGCGCGCAACGAAGTCGGAAGCCGGAACAGGATCAGAGCTGGAGTTTCGCAGGATCTCCCCGGGTAGGCGCAGGGTAGACCCGTAAACTAACTCTGCTGGTGAGGCTCCTATATCTTCTTTCAGCGCACACCTGATGCCAAGAAGAACAGTCGGGAGGACCTCCATCCATCTCTCGGTACTGTGACTCATGATGGCTGCTTTGAGCTGACGGTGAAAACGCTCTACAGCACCATTGGCAATAGGGTGGTAGGCAGTAGTTCTCGTGCGATGAGATCCTAAAAATTTAGCAAAGTTATTGAAAAGAGAACTCTCGAAGTTAGACCCTCGGTCGGTTGTTACTACCTCAGGTACTCCGTAACGGGCAATCCAACCCTCGTAAAATGCTTGAGCTGTAGTCTCTGCCGTCTGGTCACGTACAGGAAAGGCTTCAGGCCATCGGGTGTACCGGTCTAAGCATGTTAACAGGTACCGGAAGTCCCTAGATGAAGGCAGGGGTCCGACGATGTCAAGGTGTACATGGGAGAACCTAGCAGATGGTAAGTCAAACGTCGACAAGGGAGCTTTAGTGTGACGCTTCACCTTCGATTGTTGACAGGAAATGCAGGCTCTGCACCAAGTCTTGATATCCTTATCCATCGCATTCCAGACAAACCGCTCCCTGATCAGCTTCAAACAGGGCCTATAAGCTGGATGAGAAAGACTGTGCAAAATGTTAAAAACTATTTTTCTAAAAGATTGAGGAACGTATGGTCTAGCTGAACCCGTAGAAATGTCACAAAACAAAGGTTTGGATGACATGAATTTAGTGGGGATAAGTTTCAGACACGTGTCCGAATCCACCAAGGAACGCATTTCCTGGTCGGATTCCTGAGCGGAGGCCATCTCATCGTAATCTATACTAGAGGGCAAGGTAATCTCAGAAATCCTTGATAGTGCATCTGCAACACTATTCGCATCACCAGCAACGTACCTTAAATCAGTCGAAAATTGACCTATAAATTCCAGATGTCTTGTCTGGCGTGGAGAGCATTTATCAGGCTTTTGCCTAAACGCATAAATTAGCGGACGGTGGTCCGTAAAGATGGAAAAACCTCTACCCTCCAAAAGATACCTAAAATGCTTAACAGCAGCATATATCGCTAACAATTCCCTGTCGTAGACACTATAATTGCTTTCGGCCTTGTTTAACTTACGTGAGAAAAAACCAAGTGGCTCAACTCGTTCATTGACTTTCTGCTGCAATACCGCTCCTAGAGCAATATCAGACGCATCTGTAAAAAGAAAAAGCTCTGCATTAGGAACTGGAAAAGCTAGCAAAGTGGCATTTGCCAACATCTCCTTGCAGTCAGAGAAAGCTTTCCGCGTTTCTTCAGTCCATTCAATGAGAGTCTTGTCATTTTTCTTCTTCTTACCAGCAGTCAGAGCATGTAGAGAAGACTGCATACCAGAGGCGTTCTTCAGAAACTTGTGATAGAAGTTCGTCATGGCCAGGAATCGCCGTAAATCTGAAACAGTATTATAGTCTGTGTAAATAGAATCGGCGGTTGACCTTGAGTTTTTTCTCAATGTATTTCTTCTGCGTTGCCATGGTAAAGCATGACGTGAAACCGCCGATTCTATTTACACAGACTATAGGCAAAGGAAATTCGGTTAGAGCTTTGATTTTATCTGGCAAAGGAGAAATTCCATTTTCAGAAACTCTAAAACCTAAGAAATCGAGCTCTTTCTGCCCAAATACGCATTTTTTTAGATTTATTACAATACCATATTCCTGCAACCGACTGAAAACTCTGGCAAGATCTTCTTTATGGGTAGCTTCGTCGTTCGAGGCAATAAGAAGATCGTCAATGTAAGCAAAGACGCAATCAATGCCTCTGAGCACTTGATCAATGAACCTTTGGAAGCTCTGAGCTGCGTTGCATAAGCCAAAAGTCATCTGACAGTATTCAAAAAGACCTATTGGGGTAATTACTGCTGTCTTGGGAATATCCCGTGATTCAATGGGGATTTGATGAAAGGCTTTAACCAGATCTACTTTTGAAAATATAGATTTACCTGCCAAGCCTAAAGCGAAATCATGAATATGAGGCAGAGGGTATCTGTCGGGGACAGTAACGGCATTGAGTCGCCTAAAATCTCCACAAATCCTCCATTCGTTATTTGATTTCTTGACCATATGAATCGGGCTTGCCCAAGAGCTTTTAGAAGGTCTGATTATTCCCTGTTTCAGAAGACTTTCAAACTCTTTCTTTTAAAAATCTAGTTTTTCTGGCGATAGCCGCCTAACTCTAGAAAAAACCGGTGGGCCACGAGTCTCAATACAGTGAGTGACTGTATGCAATTTAGCATTGGTGTTAGACAAGGGCTGTAAAAGCAGAGGGAACTTGTGTAATACCCTTTGAAAAGGGCAATCGTTACCTATGAGGGTAAGACCCAAAGAAGGGCCAGAATTAACTATACCTTTCTTAGATAGTGAGGTTAAACTATCCACTAAACGGCGGTTTTTAATGTCCACCAACAACCCATACTTCTCCAAGAAGTCCGCACCTAGGATTGGGTGGGACACATCAGCGACTATAAAAGTCCACTCAAAATGGCGTCGCAAGCCAAGGTCTAATGAAATGGCTTTAGTACCAAAAGTTCTAATGGGCGAACCATTTGCTGCGTATAACGTTAAACCTCTACAGCTTTTAGTAATGGAGTGAGATTTCCCTAAACAACTGACTTCTGCGCCACTGTCAACAAGGAATTTCAATCTGTTGACTCTATCCCAGATAAACAAGCGGCGGTTTGGAGGGCTACCATCTGCTGCCGCGACGGCAGTGGAGCCTACTCGTTTTCCCGAAAATTACAGGGAGCTTTACATTTATGAGCTTTGTCAGCATACTTCTCATGATACCAACAAAGGTCTCCATTACGATGATATCGGGACTGAGATCGCCTACGAGATCGGTTAGTTTGCCCTTTAGGACTACGTTGCCTAATGAGTCTTCCAACCTGATCTTTTAAGGCTGAAATTTCAGCTCGTAAAGCTTGTATTTCGGGTACCGCTGAACCAGAAGCTACATTTTCCGATGGGGCAGGTACCTCTGAATAAGAAGCAACATTTCCTGATGGGGCAGATACCTCAAACACCTTGTCGGCAATTTTAGCCAAGGAATTCAAATCCCCAGGAGCTACTGAAAGGATCTGCTGGATGTTTAAGGGGAGGCGTTGTCGCCACAATGTGCCCAAAACATCGTCATCAAATTTGTTATTAGCCAAATTCTTCATTTCCCTGAGCAATTGGGAGGGCTTCTTATCGCCAAGGTCAAGATCTTGCATCAAAAGCTTCAATTTTTCAGATTCAGATTGGGAATGAACCTCTATTAGGCGAGACTTCAGGGTCAAGTACATATCAGACTCGGGTGGGTTTCGCAGAATGTCTCTCACAGACGCAAGGATTTTAGAATCCAAGGCGGCAACCACATAGCTGTATTTGGTCAAATCGACTGAAATACGAGAGACATGAAACTGGCTCTCTAACTGAAAGAACCACGTCTCAGGATCATGGTCCCAAAAGGGTGGTGCCTTTACTGAAACTGGGGATAATTCAGGGTCTGCATTAGGCAGTTTGGATTCAGTTACCTTGGGGTCCTCTTTAACCATCTTGTTGATACTAATCGGTACACAACGCAATGCAACGTAAATGAGATCACTAAAATGGCCAACACTCAGAAACCCGACCGCGAACCTGATGGAAACAGAGACACGACTAAAACTCACCCAATATGAAAATGCTCCAGGACGTCAGCATCTCAATGGCGATGATGAAACTCCAAAGATTTTAAAATCATCATTCTAAAATTCACACGGTCACCACTATGGCGCAGGAGATGTTGTTCGGGGAAGTATATAAATACGTGCTCGTAAACAGGAACAAAAACAATTTTATTTAAAACTTAACAAGTGGTTAGTTAAAAACATTATGGTAGAAAAAGGTCGTGGTTGTATACAACATTGTAGCTGGCTATTTATACAATTGCTATTTCGATTTCGGTTACGATTAGGATTACAATAATTTGCATATGATAAAATCAGATAAGGGTAAAATGTTAAAGTACAAAAAATAGAGTTAAAAGTTCGAGTCCCACAGTCCTCAGATATGAAGTCGAAACAAAAACATTTGGGAGCTTCAAAAAATATCGTTACCACCCACCAATAAAGGAAAGCACAGTATAAGCACATTGCGATAATCTAATTCCAATTTGAATGAAACTTTTGTCTTTTACTGTGTCAGTTGAGCGTAATATTTTCAAAGACTAGTTTTTTAAAATCGGTTATATGCTCATCGCATATGTTTCGTTTTAAGGAACGGGAACTGTATCCATAAGGAATTGTGTCCAATGATAAAATATGCCGATATATCAATGATATCGATATTTTTGTGTAGATAATAACAAGCTATCGATAGATCCATTCTACACAATGATTGTCGAAACAAACATAGTCTGGAAATTTTCGTCATCTTTACACGTATGGCGTATTTCAAGGGATGATCAAAAACTGCATTCATATTTGTAAATTTATTTCAAATTTAAATTACGTATCCCGTATTGTGAAAATTTCCCCAATTGCAGTTCAGTTGTTGCTCTTACAACCTCCAGAGATCACAACCGTTGCTACAGCAGAAATGTGTTTTACATTCTTACGTTCACAATAAAATATTACGGAATTGAACAATACAAATGAGAAGAGTTTCATTGATTTTTTTCATTATGATTTGTTTTAATTTAATTTAAAAAAAACAACGAAAAACTACATGATAACGCTGATTGATGTGCTCATTGTATCTTCTTTAGTTTATTAGGTTTTTTTTACTTTCCTATTTTACCGCTAGGTGCTCTGCAAGCAGTCTCAATGGACTCAGCATGGTGATAGGGGTCGCCTATGGGTACACCTAATTTGTGAAACGGACTTTTGAAACACTCTGTGTAAGGATACAGTAGGACTGTGTGTTCGAAGGTCTCCCTATCCAGTTGGTAACTCCCTGCTTCGAGAGTAGCCAGTGGGAGTTAATCATTAATGATTCTCGAATCCATCATTTCACTCTAGAGGGCGGTGGTATGAATGAATTGGTGAGGGAGCAGCTTTTGTGTGAAAAGGAGGAGGGCAAATAAATAACGCTTGAGATAACTGCAGTAGTTGTGGAATGTACACAAGTAGTTCAATAGAGATGCCTTCCTTATGAGGGGTTTATTTCTAAGCAGGCTATGTGAAGTGGATAGCAGAAATTCTATTTTTCATTTTGATGATTTTGAAAAAAAAAAGTTTTATTTTATGGTAGAAATTCACTCAAGTTCAATGCGTACCTTGTCTTTATTGTATATCTGATAAAAGTCAAATTGTATATAAATTCTGAAAAATAAATATAAGGGGCCGTTCAAATATTACGTAAGCACATAAGGGGGGAGGAGGTTTGCTCTTTGCTTACTGACTTTAAGTCAGGAGAGTCACGTTTTATAAAAATAAGCAAGAATCTGGGCTGAAATGTTGGCTTAGTAGATTTAAAATCTGTTTGAGAACCCATCCTTTCTGAAGCAAATTAAAAACGAAAAGAGAAATCGTCATTGGTTAAATATTATGAAACGAATTAACGCTGCAAATGTACAAAAGGCTTGCTGTAAGTGTGGCATACTCTAAATTTATGTCTATATGGAACATGCTGCACCTGCATAAAAAAGGCACGGTTTATAATAAGTTTTGACTTATGTTATAAGCTTATTTTTAGCTATAAGATTGAGAAATTACGATTTGGGGATAGAAATCAGCTGACGTTTTTCTCTCCTATTGGGTTTACAACGAAGGCTGGAATGGAATACCTGGATTTAGATCCGATATTAAAGGATAAGTGTCAAAAAGTTCAAAATTCACCACCCAACATCTCGGTTTTGACCGCAACTGCCACAGGTACCACTTTTTCTTCACAATCCCTCAACCTACCATCAAAATTACGCTCTCCGTAAATTTACCCCAAAATAATTCCTCTACCCCCGCAACAGCAGGGTTGCAAGACGTGATAAGAAAGTCGAGTTGTCTCCCTCCTTCTTCCCCACCACCGCATTATTAATCAACACTGTCCCGAACACGAACAGGAGGAAGAGGGAATATTTCCCTCACAAAAGAGGGGGGGGTTCTTTCCCTGGAAAAATCCCGGAATCTCGCTCCCGAAATTAATGGCCGCTCTTGTTATCCGGCGGAAAAGTTCAATTAAGAACGAAAGGGGGGTGGAGGGAGGGAGGGAAGAAAAGAATGACAATTACTGCGCATTTTCATCATAATGCCCCCCCCCCGTATTGATTGAGGCATAATTCGGTTTTAAATTTGTTTGGGAGCTATCTGCTCCAGAATTAGCCCCGGTGCTGCGGTTATGAGCAATTTAGCAGTCAATCGGGTTGAGTTGAGTTGTTCAGGACCTGAGGTGTGAGGTGAGGAGTTTTGGAGTGGTGCTCCAGTTTGACTTGTTTGCACTCACTTGAGAAGCTTTAAGCTGTAGTGAGTAGTACTCTGTTCAAAATTTTCAAAATTCGTCAGTTCTCCTAATTGTTACACTTTTAAACAGCTGCTCAGGGTCTATCAATGCATTTTCTTGGTCAAGATTGAATTTTTTAAACTACATTGTTCTCATATTTTAACCGTATAATCTTCCCTTTTGAAGGAGCTTTATTTAAAATCCTTTACGCCTTCTATTCAAAAATTACAATAATTCATTCCTGGCTTTCATACATTAAAATTAATTTAGTGAAGATATAGAAAAGATAGTCTGTATTATATATGTAAATGTAGTGAATTGCGAATAATTGTTTGAAGTACTGCGCATAAAATTTTCAAATTTCATCAATTTTATTCAACAAAGTTACCTTAAACGGCGTTAAATAAGGCGGCATTAAATACATGTTTAACAGCCATTCATAGTTGTATCACTAAAAGTAAGGTTTAACTGTTAATACTTCATTTTCGCAAGTTTGTGACAGTGAATAGTACAAGCTTAGGAACACTAATTTGATCATAAAAATTGTTTTTTCATTCGCATCTATTAGAATCCAATAGTTTCATAACATGGCACTGATAACATCTTAATTCTCTTTATTGGATATGATTAAAATAACTTTCTCAAAACAATTTTTAATCTTTCCCAATCCTTTACCATGTTATTAATTCGACGTTTATATATTGATCAAAAACTAATGCTCTCTTGAACAACTAATAAAAACTACCGCATTCCGTTATTTTGTGTAATTGAAAATGACTTAACCTATACACTACACTTAATAAAAGTCAAACTTCATCACAAGATCCACTAAACGGTGGATTTTTTTTTCGTTTGGAGTAACAGCTAGTTCTTTTACGTCATTCCACTTAACTAAAAGGTGCCCTGTCACTGAACTGTCACATAAAAACATAAGGAGCGTCGTTCTTCGTTAAAAGTTGCAGTCAAAGTCTTACATAGCAAGTGTCAGGGAAAATTTCTAAATAACTTTTTAATAAGAACCATTGTAGTACTTTATCAAGCAGAATTGAATCGGCAATTTGAGAAAAATAGAATAAGTCCAAGAAAATGACAAATGATTTTTAACGAACATATAAATATATTTTAATTTCTATGTAGGATACGCACTTTTTTTCTGATAAATTTACATAATGAAATATTGCAAGAAAATGGTACATCTTTTCTTTGAAGTTAAATGTTTGGTTTTGTTTGGGAAAAGATATAGTTCTCTCAAATTAATGATTTAATTTATGAAGAAAACATTTATAAAATCTTATTCCAGTTGCTAATGTAATTAAATTTTAATGCCTGCAATATTATGTTTCAATTTCAATATAAAGTCTAGGGAATTAAAATTCCTGGTTTTATTAACTAATGCAGGGGTTTTTATAAAATCTGAAGATAAATTAAATAATCATGTTTAAAATCTTCATGCAATCTTGAATTCATCACTTTTATTAGTTTAGTCTTGAGTAAAATAAAAGACAATTTCAAACAAATTAAGTGATAGTCTCTATTAATCTTTCTATGAAAACATGCGAATTCTCATTAAAAATGATGTTTGATATAACCAATGATTACTTTATTTTAATTTTTTTTCTCCAGTTTCATGATAAGAGATGTTTCAATAGAAAAAAAAAATCATCAACTGCTTGCGATAAGAACAAAAGTGTTTCATTTATAAAGAGTGGATTTAGGCATTTTTTAATGTCTTTGGAGAGTAATAATGAAGTTTTAATTTCTTTACATCAGGTAACCAAATTTCTGTTGTTTTACTTACAGCTCAAAGTGTTCCTTACAGAAACTTATTTTAATGGATTTCAATGCGAAAATAAGATTAAAAGTATTGCTCGGAACAACTAATTTAATTTAGTTCGGGGGTAGATTACTTTATTTTCT
This sequence comes from Tetragnatha montana, assembly GCA_963680715.1. Classification (NCBI taxonomy): domain Eukaryota; kingdom Metazoa; phylum Arthropoda; class Arachnida; order Araneae; family Tetragnathidae; genus Tetragnatha; species Tetragnatha montana. The sequence goes on along the minus strand of OY796680.1, from coordinate 59,018,997 downwards.
CACATTCTCACACAATGCAGATAAGTTTTTTTTTTTGTATTTTCTTTTCGAAAAGAGAGCATTTTGCGCTGTACTCCAGGGGCTCCGTCAGACTTAATTAAAATTAGTGTAGTAATGGCAACAGTACGTATCAGCCGATATCCATCGGTGAGTTCTCTTTCGAAAAAGTTGGTTTTTCAGGGAAAAATAACGCTTCGGAATAATTACTAGCAAAGGGGTTTCGCAGCATCCCCTTTGAGTAATTAAGAAGTACAAAGGACAGAAAAAAAACTACTCTTCCAAATTCCATTTGATTCTTAGAAAGTTTTTTTTTTTATTACTAATACCATTGATTTCCGAAATGATTAGTAGAGTGAAAAGAAAACATGTTAATGTGACATTCAATTAAAAGAACTCTTTCAAAAATATTTTAATTAATACTCTCAAACGCAAAAAAAAATCTGAAAAAAAAAGAACAATTTTTACACCTATTATTCTACTATATTGATCAACGTAATTCCTTACGTTTAATTTTTTTTCATCATTTTTTGCCAGGATTAGTTCAATTAATTTTTTTAACTGTAACTTTATTTCAGAAATATTTTAAATGGATCCTATCTAAGCCTCGTTTCAAAAGAGAGGTAATTAATCTTGCTATCTCATCATATCCATTCCGAATCTTAATTGAATTCGGCTAATGTGAGACCGAAACAAAAGGTACGACGTTTTTTTTTTTTTATCCTTGGGAATAACTCAAACTTATCTTTTCTTCTCCCTTATGATAAATTGCAATTTGATGGAAAGTGAGTTATCTTTTACATTCACTATAACGGTGTTTACCTAATAAATCAATATTGAGCTTTTTATGCGCGTTATAGTTAAACCTGACAAAATGCCATTTTTTTTCATAGAAATATATTTTTGGTTTCATATTTTAAAACCGAAGTATTAAATAAAGGATTAACATAATACCAAAGGATTTAACAGGATCTTTTTACTGGATTTTTTTGTAATCAAAAATAGTTTTTTTTTAAATATTTTCTGTATAAAGGAATTAATTATAAGGTTTAGTAGTTAGATTTAAGTAAAAGGGGAAAGGTTACAAAACATTTTAGTTTTTTCATTAGGATTTAATACTTTACTATTTTTAGAATATTTAAAAACATGTATGATACAGTATTTATAAAAATATGTCACTACGCGGAAGGAGAAAATGAGCAAACACAAAACCTGTAGGGTTGCTAAAATGAGTTTCGGTGCCCAAATCGTGATAAAAAAGACGTTATAAATAAATGGGTTTAAAAAAATAAACATACTTTTAAATTGACGTTCTTCGTTTCACTCAAAATTTAGACACCATGATGGGAACTACTTTGTTAGTGACGTCATAGATTCAGGAAACGTTGCCGTCTAGTATAACATAGAACTGACCGTAAATATCATATCCAAACCTTGCACTACATTGACTCAAAACCCCAGACAACACTGACCAATGTTTCCAAAAAAAAAAAAAAAAAAGTAACCCATTCTTATCTAACAAAGTATCCAAAAACCCCAACATCCTTTCCTCCCACAGAGAAAAATCCCCCACGAAACTTATTTATTCCCATCCTATAAACAACGCAAACGCAGCGAAGGGGAAAATATCCCTAAAAAAAATCCCCAAGAAATCTCTAGACACACACAGACCCACAAAATGCGTTCCCAGATTAAAGAATATCCCGAAATGGCTCTCTCCGGTTTTTTAAAAGAGCGGATGAAAAGTCCGGGAACAAAGAAATTCTATATTTATTCCGAATCATATTTACCAAAGGAGGGGGGAGGGAGGGAAAAAGTTGGAGGGAAAAAACGGCTTTGTCTATCACGCTCCCTCTATAAACGTCAAAACATCCGAGTGGTTAGTAGGGACTATTTTTTTTTGCGGCGTATAAACACGATCTGAAGTTGAGTGAGTTGTGAGGAGGCTCTCTCCTCATACAACATGGATAAATCGCACCGGGCACGCGAACTCTCTATCCCCCCCCTCCCCCGATATCGAAGTCATATCCGACTGGACCAGGGGTCGTTCATATATTACGCTTTTGGTGGACATAGGGGCTAACAGTCATAGTCACAGCCCTCATCGTCAGTGTTAACCAGCAGCTAAAGAAATCCCCAACCCCTCTAGAAATTTAATAGACTATATTAAACTTTTTTTCTGGAAAATTATGGGGTTTACTAGGAGTTGTTATCTTTCTACGTAATTCAAAAGGGGCTCAAAATGAGCTGAAACACTACTTTCAGGGACAAATTTTCAAAAGTTTTCTGAGGTGAACCCCAGAACGCCCATATTTATTTGGAGCTCACATTATTAAGTGCAACTTAATTCAATACTTACTTCAATAATTACTTTTAAGTGATCTAAAACTTGACCTATAAATGTACTCGTTAGGGGTTACGTTAAGTCAAGCCCTGATACAAAAGTCTGGTAACGGCCTGTCACACCCATGTATGGCTAAGAATCTTAGTGGTGCTCCCCCCAGAAAGAAATCCTGGATCCGGCCCTGGTTTATTGAAATCCAGGGCCATATCCTAGGGGGGAGTTTACGAGCTCAAACCACTTCTCAAAATTTGGATACAAATTTGTATACTGTTTTTTTTTCCTTAAAAATCATGAGACTCACAAGGAGCAGTGTAACCCAAAGGGTCTCCAAAATGATCCAAAACTTTACTAATAAAGGTAAATAGTCCAAAAACTTCTGGTGGATGACTCCCAAGCCCCCTCAAAATGATGTGGAAATAAAATTATGTACGGTTTTCTATTATGGTTTCCAAAAAGTACCGAAAAAAAGAATAAACCCGAAATTTCTTGGGTAGTTCTAACAAATAGGGCATCATTCCTCTGGAAATAACCTATTACAACGGGGGATTGAGACCCTTGTGTGGCCAAAACACTTCTTAAAATCGAAATAGTCACGCTAATAAGGTACGTAAAATTTTCTATCTACCAACATTTTAGTAGTTTAACATCCATACAAAACAATGGGATAAAATGTATTATGTTAGATGGAGAGGCCCTAACAATATATAATCATGATCAAGGCGTGATTTATCATTAGGCCCGGGCCTAGGGGCCCCACAATTTGGGGGCCCCCTAATTTTAAAAAAAGTTGACAAAAATGTATAGTAGAAATAATGTTTTATACTTCCTGGAATGCTTTTTCTTTCCTTTTTTAAATCGAAAATAAAAATTCAAACCTTAAAAAAACGTAAAAGATAACCGAGAACAAGTCTGCTCCTGACTCCCTGACGATAGTGAATTTTCAAACTAAGCAAACAATTACTTTTCACGCTTCTACATTCATATAACATCTAACGTGGCAACGGTTATATGTAGTACCTTCCGGTATGTAGGGCCTAGTGTTCCAAATTTTCTAAATCGGGCCCTAATCATAATAGACATACCTACAGGTTAGTCCAAATAAATTGTGTTCATCGGAATAACACAACAACACGAGACCTTGTAGTACTTTATGAAACACCCCTTCCAGGACGATCCCATTTTTTCCGCAATTCGTTCCCGAATCTGGCAACTCATGTGTTCCTTTCGCACACCGGTAATGGCGGGGGATTGCGTGACGGCCATCTTGCTTTTTTTTCTTCCTTTTCTTAACGGTTCGGATTTCGGTAATTTGCGAAAGGATTTTAACTGCGACCGCCAAGTGATGGAGGGGAGGGAGGAGAGAGGAAAAAGTGGAGAAATCAGCACGTTCTTCGATGAATAAATTAGGGTGGATAAGAATCATGGAAAGGTAACTTTTGGCAGATGGAAAGATACTACTACTGGAGGAGATGGAGAAGTTTTTTTTTATATTTCAGAAGATGCGTTTTTGATAGAAATAGGAGCGGTTTCTGATGTGTGTGTTTTGATGCATGACCGTAGGATTTCTTGACGTTTCGCATCTTGTATTTTGTTGACTTGGTATGACTTCCTAGCATGTTTCCTAGTAATGTTATAAATTTGGAAAGGATAACTAAAAAAAGGTGTAAATATTTCTTTTTTGGTTTAACATTATTTATTTTATGTGAAATTTATATTTTTAGAAGTCTGCACGTATTGGTTATAAAAATATTAGAGAATTAGTTTTTTTTACAATGTTTGTGAAGTTATTGTAGCATTGTTGTGTTGCTAAGAGGAGTTTTGGTAAGCAAATCGTGATAAAAAAGACGCTATATATACGTTGGCTTATCAAAATAATCATATTTTTAAATTGCCGTTCTTCATTTCACTCAAAATTCAGACACCGTGCTGGGAACTACTTTCTTTGTTTAGTCTCAACTTGTTTCTCCAGGGTCAAGTAACGTTGCAGTCTAGTATAGTCAACTGTACAGCGCAAAACTATACCTTACTAATTTATGGCAAAAATAAACTTGTTTAGATTAATAGTAATTAAGACTTGAGAAAAGTATATTACACAGAAGAGTAGTTATGTATTCTAAGTTTTAAATGCAGTTCAATATCCTCACCGAAAAAAACCCTGAATTTCTGAACTAAACTTTTTCAATAACCACAACGAAACTCCATCCCAAAACTTCTTCTAACCACACAGCGAAAATAAACGTTTTCTTCCTAAGAAGAAAGAAGAAAGAGAATAAGAAGAATCTCCATCACCACAGGCATAAGCGAACCAAACCAACCTCAAAAACCGTAAATACTTAATCGACGTAATCGCTCTCCTGGGGAAACTAGCAAAACTCTTCCTGCGTTGTTTATTTTAACGAAGAATAATTGATATTGGGAATCGTTATATATCTCAAAGATATCGATTTTAGATAGAGCGAGGGGTATAAGGCCCGTAATTCACTTTTTTTAGAAGATCGCGGGCACGGGTTATGGATTTTCACGTAGAGGAGTAATGTGTTGAGAGAGCTTTAGTGGAGCACCCATAGAGGGGACATAGAAATAGAGTGAGCATTTCCATTGAATCCACTCCGAAAAAGAGTAGTAACTGTCATTAGCAGGGCAATTTCACAAAGGCATGCGCTAAATGAAATCTACAAAATTCCATATCCCACTAAAGAAATCATGCATAAAATATTTTCGTATCTTGGCCCAAAGTTTTACAGTAGCCAATAGCTTACCACTTACTTTTCACAACAGTATAACCAGTAAAACTTTTAAAACACATTTAAAATTTTACTTACTTACAATTACCGATATTGAACAGCTCTTTTTAAAAATTGACTCAATTAAATTTCGCCAAAGCTTAGTACACATTTTTTAAAAATATTTATTCGTTTTTTTTTAAATTTTCTTTTTTCTCTAATTTCATTTCTATGTATCATTTTATCATTATTTCTTTTATTTTTATTGTATATTTCAATATGATTATAATGTACTGTAGAGGATCATTTCAGGATCAATCCTGTATACGACCATTTCTTCCAGGTGTTATACATGTTCAATTTGTTAATTCTTCTTTCTTAGTCAATAAATAAATAAATTTATAAAGCTTGGAGACAAAACGCTACGCCAAGAATGCACGCTTTAGCAACACTGCATGGCATAGAAGTTCGGCAGTGAAAACAATTTCCAGTTAGGCTGCTGTCACATATTTGCGGTCATCACGTAACGGCGATGTTTCTAGAAATTATCTTAGCCACTCTTTAGGGTTACCTATGCACTGCTCACTCCACCAATATGTAAACGTAGCGTTATGGAAATATGACCACGGTCGCTTCAACAGACACATATGCTCAAAGAACAGTCTGCATGTTATACATCAACGGATTTTCCTCTCTCTCTTTGAAGAAGAGGAAAAAGTTTTCCCCAAGTAACGTTTCCATCGTGGGGCATTTTTGTCGGTTCATTTAGGTGGGGGTTCCGCTGGGTGATTTATACCTTAACTATCTCCGCTCCGCTTGTTTTCGAAGGGCGTTATCTGAGGGAGAAGAAGGTTGGAGAAGATTCTGCAGCAGATAACGCGGTTTTTCTTCTAGCTTCGATGCATTTCGTAGTTAATAATAATAATAATATGTAGCAATTCATGTTTCCCAGGTATTAATAAGTAATGTATCAAATCTGAGTTATCAAAGGCTGCAGATCTAACTAACTAAAAATATAAAATATTAACCCGGCAGGACGCGCGCAACTAATACAGAATGTAATCATTTATACGTATAAAAACTTAATTTTAAGCTGACAGATTTATTTAGATTCAAAGCAAGATCTTTATTTTGATTGAAAGCAAGCAAAACTTGAGAGGAAGTAAGTGGGTCTTACTATAGATAAAGTACAGAAATTTTCCGTAAAAAATATTTTATAGTAACTGTATCCATGTACGAGATATCTACTCACATTAAAATCAGTAGGGTAGGTTGGGGTAAGTGGAACCCCTTTTTGGAACGCTACATTTCTGAAGCTTAATCGAAAAATTTTGAAATGGTTAAATTTGAACTCATTGACTTATTTTATCTTAGACTAGTATATTTAATAAACTAAAAAAATATTATCAGTTTCTAAAATAATGCTTTACACATTTCTTAAATGGCCTCTTAAAAAAAATCAAATGGGTGTTCCACTTCCCATAAGAAGGTCCAAGTGGGCCAACCACAATTTATTTAGCATAATATTAAATTTAAAATATTTATACTTTATCGAATTTATTTACAGTCGTACTTATATTTCAAAACATCGTTTCAAACACTTAATAAGAAAATATAGTTAAAGCAAGCAAAAGGAGAAATGAATAAACTAAACCAGAACAAAAATACAACTCGAAACAAATACTTCCGCATTCAAATAATTTAGTGAACTTTGAAAACAAAATGTTTTCCCGAGTAAGGCAGTCTCGAAAATTAATGATAATTTTATAATTTATCTCCTTTTGAGTGGTCATGACTCAAACGTAAGGAATTCAGTTGCGAGTATAAATCAAATTTCCCGGGCGAACGCTTTGTTAAACATTCCAGAAATTAATAGTTTCTGTAAATTGAATCAAATACCGATGGATTTAGGTCAAACAGCTTTTGGTGTTACCGCGACTAATGTTTTCCCCCTGTTGTAATTATTTGGACCTTCGTTTTCGCGAATTAATCAAATTTTAATTATTACTGAGCTAATTTAAGGACACACATTTCTATAAATTTCATGTTTTATGTTCATAACTTTCAGATGTATGTATTTATTTAAAATTTTGTGAACTCATGAAGATGTGAAACCTCAGTCTGCATTTAATGATGTTTTCAGATGCATCTAACTTTTTTCAACCTAAATATTGAATTTGGAGTGTAAATTAAAATTAAAATTAAGGAAAAAATATATATTTTAAGAAAATAATTGTCTTTTTATCCCCCATTTCATACTGAAGTATCCGAGTATATGCGTAGTACGTGCTCGTTAAACCTGTGAGTCCGAAAGTCCTGTGGTCGGTCATGGCACAGTTTACCAAGGGTCCAGATCGCCTGGAGACTATTTCCCTCCCCTCCAGAGACATGGCAAAATTGTGGAAGTGGCGATAGATGGTGGAGGCATCTATCATCCGAGGTTTAAGTCGGACTCCTGCCATTCATGGAGCCTCACTTTCTCAGGAGCCGCACCCCCTTTGCCTTAAATCATGTACTTTTTGCGTTGCGGATGGAGCTTGGATACTCCAAGTGGCATGAGAAACATTCTAAAATACCCTTCAATAATCACAGAAAAATCCCTTCAATAATAGTCACAGAAAATACCCGTTAATAGTAACATAACACCACACATGGTGTTTCAAAATCTGTTTTCCCATTCCCTTCAACAATCTATAACAATTATTGGAATGCTGTAATATTTTAAACAGTTAATTGTGTAATATCTCTAAAAGACCTCATCGAATCATCAACAAAATATAAGTATCCATTTGATTGCATTAGTATTATTTTTTTTTATCAAATTGTGAGCACAAACATAATAAATCTTACTTTGAGTACCTTTACGTCAAAAGCCAAGATCAAGAGGGATTCAAAAATCCAAAAGAGGGTACTTACCTAAAAGAGAAAAATATAATTAGTCGTTTGAAAACAATATATATTAAGTTTCCCATTTTATACATTTATCATTCACTTTTTGTTTCAAATTTGAAACTTATATAGGAATATAATACTGGTAGGATAGAATATTTTTATAAATTATTTAAAAAATCACAATTTGCTGGAATCGACCCCCAACCGTTTGCCAACCAATCTCTTAGGGTAGTATCATGGTCATCTAGATTATAAGGCCATAGAAGCTCGAAATCATGACGCTAAATAGTAGACAAGACTTTTCTTCATAGCTTTTTTGGACAACAGTGCAACTCTAGTCAGAAATTTTGTACCTTGCGCTGTTGAAAAGTGACGTCTTGCCTACTATTTCGTGTCACGATTTCGAGTTTCTACGGCCTTATAAGTTTAGATGGCCATGGTAGTTGCACCCTTTATAATGTGGCAACGACATTTTTGACACTCCATGTAGTCGGTATTTTCACCACAAAATACATCTAAAATATTTGAGTATGTCAACCCCATCTCCACACAACCAAACTGATTTTTGTGCACCCTCCACACCACTCCCACCCGTTCTTTTCAACAACCACCACCCCCGCACCGAAAACGGAAACAAATTAGAGAGGGTGGAACACACCCAACCGAGCATCCCCAAAAAGAATCGCATTCTCCGCTCGCTAGGGCTCTTCGTTCGGTACCCGTTGCCACCACCGCCAATCTTATCTCTCCCCGTTCATCCATCAGGAGAGAGAGGGATTTATAGAGATTCTCTCTTTTTTCTCCTCTCTCTTTCGAGAAGCGCCAAAACATCCGGTGAACTTGTTCTCTTTGTGAAATATGGTTCTGGCAACAATGATAAATGGAGGGTTGGAGCGAGGCGCCGAGAATTATTAAAAAAAAAACCGAGGGGCAGTCATTAGAGTAGACTTCGTGATGTTCTCTTCTTAAAAGAGGGGGTTTTGACGAGATGTGAGCTGCTACTGATGAAAATTATCATTTCAACGCACGTTCTTCCTTTTGGGTTTCTTGCGTGAAAGGATATTCGTTAAGAAGGGTAAGGTAGTGTCACGATTTTGACGGGGTAATTTTCAGTGTGAGGGTAAGTGATTAGTAACTAGTGCTCGGCATACGAGAATTACAGTTATTGTTTCTTTTTGGCTTCTTTTACACCACTATGGAAGTGTAACTTGTCACGATTAATTTTGACGTGATAATTTCATGTGTAAGTGATTTGTAACTAGGACTAAGGGTTGGCTTGGCATGTGAATAAGTGAATATTTACACAAATTATTGTTTCGAATAGGAAATTCCCTATTTGAGAAGGAATGATTTTATTATTTTTTCTATCAGAGATGCAGTGTGTTTCTTGAATTAAAAACTCCTTACTCTATATAATAATTAATTTTATCGCCTTGTATTTATTATTCTGCTCTATTTTCTATTTATTTCGTACAAGAAGCCTTATTTTTCTACATTGCAAAATTTAGTTCTACAAACCTGTTTAACTATACTTCTAGTACCAATTGAAAATAATTTTTAACATTTAAAATAGTTATTTTAAAGTAGAAAAACAAAAAACTAAAGCACTTTGCAAAATGAATAGCTGTTGTACATCCAAACTATGCATCGAACTATTATGCCCGTTTAATGAGTTCTATACTTGGCATGTTACAAACACTGCATTTTCGAAAATCGCTTTCTTGCATAAATAATTTCAAAATTCAACCAAAAATAAATTTCACAACAAAAATTGAACTAGGAAAAAAAATCTCAAGCATTTTTCACTGTGAAAGTTTTAACGATAGTTTAAGTGCTCACGAAGAACAATGAATTTAAAAAAATCTAAACATTAATAACGATTTTGTACAAAAACACAACAAAGGTGGGGGTGTCGGGCAGTTTTCTTACGTAATTATGAGACGGGGGGGGGGTTGCAGTTTGTTTATCTTTGCTGACAAGGGGGGATAGGGGTCATAAATGACCAAAAATATGCTTGCGTAATATTTGAAAAACCACTAAAGAAAAATAAATGTAAGGAACAAATTTCTCAGATTACATTTCTTCTTTTACGCGGCCTAAAGAAGAAAATTTGTCAAATGCCCGATAACTTTCGCAGATCGATTTTTAGGGTTGTAATTACTAAAACGACACCATTACTCCCTAATTGCCGTATTGGAGTAATTATTCAATCACAAAATAATTAGGATCGACAAAAACGATACCCCATTTACCCCAGACTTATTATTTTCAACACAGAACATAAAAAAAAATAATTAATTCCAATAAATAAATGATTCGACTTTTCGCTTTGCTGTTTGATGATGAGCAAAGAAGAGAAAAAAAATGTCTAAGTACCCGTATTAATTCGAAACAACCTGCGACCGCTATAAATGTAATTAAGCCAATAATTCACCCGATGGATTGAATTAGAGAAAAGGGATGGATAAAAAAAGTGAAAGAAAATAAAATGTCTGCTGAAATTGGGAAAGTGGAGGAAATAAAGCCGTCGTTTAGTTTCATACTCTTACACATAATTACAGTGTAACAGCGCATTCATGTAATTATTGCATACGTATGCAGTTAGAGTCTAATTGTCTAGCTAGACTGTACGAAATTAATCCTATTATTTCATTTTAAATTACCATTTGCATGGAGAAAAGTTTATCTCAATTATTGCTTTAATTTAGAGTTACACAAATAATATAAGAAAATATAGGAGGATAAGTACCAGTTAATAAGGATAATTTAACAATGTCTATGTTAAATTATCAGATATGTAGTCTCCAACTTCTAATACACATTATAAATGGTATGGTTATATTATTTATTAGGTGCACAGGATTCTCAAGTTTAGTAATTGTGTAAAGATTAGTTAAATTTTAATTTACATTATCATTGATCTCTTAATACCCACGTTTCGATTGTACTTGCAACTGCGACCTTATCCGTAATCTAAATAAATGGAAATATTTTAAAATTGAGATTTTTTTAAAGAAATACAACAGCTTACTGCACATCCTCAAAAGAATCCGGACATTTTATTACCAGAAATGCATCATTCGGTTCAGTAATTAAAAAGTTTTTTCCCTGAAACCAAAAACCAGTTCACCAAAAACTTTTCTTCAGAATAGAGATATTTTTGTGGTTTTTTTTATGTTAAATTGAGAATATCTCTAAACTTTGTAGGGTTTACTTCCCCCCCCCCTTACCTAACGGTACTATAAACGGTTATGCCGCATCCACACATTCGCGCGAACGCGAATCCGAATAACAACAAAGCATGTGTAAGCGGACCGCTCGCGTCTGGACGAGCGTTTGCATCTGGCTTTTCGAATCACTCGCCTACATTCGCGCAAGAGGCGGTTTTTTGAGCACGAGTCAAAGGATCTGACGCGAACACGAACTACCCCATTTACACATTCGTTGTTTCGATTAACTTTTATCATTAATCTTTCATACTTTTTCTATAAATTCATAACAGTTAATTTAGTTTTAAATATAATAAGTATATTTAAAAACTTCAACTTAGTAGCTTAATATTTTATGTCCCGAACATAAATTATACAATTTTAAAAGTCAACTTATTAAAAATTTTTAATCTTAACAGCCTAATAGAATTTCTTGGAAGTAAAATTTATCAACCTTATTTATCAAAGTACAATTTTTCAGATTGAGAAATGAAATCATTTGTGTCCCCAATTACATCTTAATGTTTGAGATGTTTTTTTTTCTGGAATTATAAAATTTGCATAAACCCTATTCTAATTGAAAATTTATTTGTTGCTAGATAAATGGCATTATAGGATACCATCTTTGGCATGAATTTTCTATAAATTTAAAATAGTTATTCAAGTTTAGAGCATGCGCCTGGAATCAAAAACTGAAAAGGAAATAATTATAATTACGGTGTAGGCCATTGCATTTTTTTTTTGGAATTTCCCAGGTGCACCCCTCTAAGTTATTACAATTACTGAAACACAACAGGGAACTTCCCCCCAGCAGGTACCATTGAATTTTTTCCAATAGGATCTTGGGACAATGATATCCCGAAGGTGATATATAAGTTTTAACGTAACGTAATATTTACAGCGTTCAGGCTTATTAAATTAAAAACAATAAAAAGTTGAAGATATTTTCAATATTTTCCCTATACAAAACATGGAAAAACTAGTTTTGAGGTGCGCGGGGGTCAAACATTGGCCTAGTGACCTGAAATTTAGCGGGTAATGTTTCGTATTTCTAAAAACATGAGGGGGTGCACCTTGGGAAATTCCCCCAAAAAATATTCCCATAGACTTTTGCAATGGCCTATTGCGGAATCCTCTTTTTTTCAGATGACACGATCTTGCCCAGTATCTTTTTTCTTTTAGCTTTTGCTTATTTTCTTCGTATTTTAAAAGTTCTAAATCAGTGTTTTCCAACCTTTTTCGGTCCATGTCCCAAAGCCTTTCTAAATTTTCCATGCCCCCATGTCCTTTATTTTTTTTCGAAAATCCTTCTTGAAAAGTAAATAAAACATGGTGGTCCATGCCCCACCTGGGGGGCAATTTGGTTAAAAATTTTCAAATTGCCCCCTTAGAATTTCATATTGCCCCCCAGTGGAGCGTGCGCCTCACGTTGGCATTCACTGTTCTAAATAATTATACTCGTTAGTAAAGAGGGTAAAGAGCATCTTCCATTTTGACCGAATGTTCGTGGAATCGCGAATGTGTAAGCGGACATTCGCAGTTCTAAAAAACAAAAGAAATCCAATTAAAATACTCGGCGAATGTTCGCGCTCGCATTCGTGCGAATGTGTGGACGCGGAGTTACAGTTACCGTACAATATAAATTGACATTATATGAATAGTATATATGAACGCTAACTCCATTTTAAGCCGCTATTAGAGGACACCTTAACCTGCCTTATTCTATGATTACTATCTACCTTATCCCCAATATTAAATAATAGAGTATCCTGCGAATTCCTATATGCGATACTACCCAAAGATAAAAATTCAACATAAAAACAACCCGTCAATACTATAACTATCATCTTTTCGATTGAAAGTAGCTAAAAATAGTTTCCCTAACTACTACTATAACATAGCCCATGCATACCTCGCAATCAATTCATTCATATACCTTGAGCATTATTCCAATCAATGGCTTCCCTCATTACCAGATACTCCAAAGACAGTGGGGGACATATTAATAGAGTGGACCACAAATCATGCCCCGGCTACAATCGGATAATTACTGCTCCCCCTGGAATTGGACCATTTATCCAGATGGGATCATTTTAACCGTTCCAACCCTGCCCCGCCTCTCGTTTTCTATAGGTTTCAACGGAAATATCGGCCGGTTTAGGATTGAAAAGGGTAATGCACTACTGTATAACGAGGCTTGTGTATTGTGTGTGTTGGTAATATAGTGTGTCTTTGCAGAAATTTTAAACCGGGATATGCCCAGTGCATTATGGGCTGATGGTTTGTGTAAATTGATTGGGTTGTCTTTGTTAATAATTGCTTTTGAAGGGGGCACGGAATTTGATAATTTCGGGATGCAATGCGTGTTTGTGAATGATTCAATGTGTAGTAAATTTGAGTTTATTGACTGTTGGGGTTGTTTAAATATTACGTAAACATGTTTTCGGTTATTTTTGACCCCCCTCGTCAGCAAAGATAAGCTAACTGCTAATCCCACTCAAAATTACGTGAGAAAACTTCCCGACCCCCTTGTTCTTTTTTTAAAAAAATAATTTAAAAACAATATTTTTGTTTGAATTTTAAAATTATTTTTACAAGAAACAACAGATTTTCGAAAATGCAGTGTTTGTTACATCTTGCGTAAGCATCACTCCTACCCCCCTTGTCAGGAGAAATAAGTAAAGAGCAACCCCTTTTAAGGTGCTTACGTAATATTTGAACACCCCCTCTGTAGGGTTGTTCATATGTTGTACTCATATTGGAAAAAAAGAATATATTGGGGTAGAAGTTTTTTCAGAGTTCACTTCTGTCTTAATGCGGGACGATCAAAGGTTATTCTTTTGCATTTGATTGCAGTTAGTTACCCAAGTAAAAAATTCTTTAAGGTTAGATCTAGTTGCCAGAGTTAAAAGTTAAATTATCAGTTTGTAAGAACAGGTAAAAAAATTAATTCTTTATAAGAGAAGCACAAGAGAATTTACAAAATATTTCAATCAATCAAAATCAAGTTAGGTGGACCAAGCTTACTACGCGATAAAAAACTCAGTTTTTTTAAAATATGAGGACTCCTTTTGAAGTATTTCCATTGTTAGAGAGTATAAGAAATTAAATTTACTGTATTCTTACTTATATACCGTGGGCATCTCAATTTGTTATCACAGTAGTGAAAATATATTTATTATATGTATAGTAACCCGAGGGACGCTGTAAAAGTTTAGAAATACGCAGATTTTAGAACAGAAAACTAATTTAAAAAAGCCTTTTTTTTTTAATTCAAATTATCTTATTTAACTACTCTATAAAGTGAAAAATAGATTTTTGTAAGTAAAGCTAGTGAACTAATTTCGTTTATGACTTTACTTCAGAAAAAAAAAGAAAAGAAGTTTGATATGAATTAATAAAAGATACATAGCCAAACACACATTTAACTTGATTAAAATTACATTATTTTTTTTATTTAATTAAATTACCAACATTTTTTGGCAAAGAATAATTTGATTAGTGTAATTGATTCCAACTCTATATTAGTTCTGAGAAACATTCACGTATTCGTATTGTATTATATTAGTTATAATAATAAAGTTATTTTTCCCAGACCGTTTTTTGATATAGTACTTATTTTTCTACAATCAAAATTGAGTTTATAAAACAGTTGTATTAAAAATAATTTGATATTCTTCGTAGTTTCTTGAAATTTACACACCATGGGAGATTTCAGAATTTCAATCTCGAAGAAATATAAACAAGTTACTAACGAAACAGGTTCAGATATATCATAGTTATTATTAACAACAATGTGTTGACGGTTTCTTTTTTAAATTACCTTATTCAAACAGCCTGCATAAAGTGAGAAAAACTTTTTGTAAGTAAAGTAAGAGCAATAATTTGGTTTATGATTTTACTTTAGTAAAAAATTGAATATTAGTTTGATATATTTAATTAAAACAACATATGCAAGGACAAAAACACATTTAACTTCATTAAAATTACCTCAATTTTTATTTAATTAACTTTGCAACAATTTTTGGCAAGTAATAACTTGATTTAATTTATTCCGAGTATCTTTCTGACTATATTATAATATCAGTAATAAAAATTAATTTATTTTTTCCAGACAGTCTTTTTAAAATTTTACTCTTCTAGAATCACAATTGAATTTATAAAATAGTTGTTTTAAAATTAATTTGTGATATTCTTTGCAGTTTGTTGAAATTTCATCATGGGGGATTTCAGAGTTACAGTTTCGAAATAAAAACAACTAACTAAACCAGGTTCAGATATTATCATAGATAATAACAATAATGTTGCTTTGATACTTACACTACACAGACATAAAAAATATCAGAATTCTAACTAATTAGTAGTGTCTGTAAATTGAATTAGTATAATTCAAATAAATTAAATTAACTTAAAATGTAATTATATTAACTAACTTATTCACTTGGTAATTGACTCTATGATAATTGAATCAATGTATTGTAATTGAAACTATACTCTTGGGCAAGAACTAAGCTTGAATGAAAGTGTTTGATCATTAAGATACAACACATAAACAGTGGATTGATGAATATATAAAAGCTTTATTGAACAGTCATATTAATTAACGCTATATGTCAGCAGGGGGAAATATTGTGATGGTAAAACAAGGTTTTTAGGGATATTGGAGCTTCAAAGGAGGTTAAGCAATCATTTTCTTTAAATGAAGCTTAGTTTTTGTTTTACAATAAATTATTACTAAACTTACAACCAATGTGGCTGAATAAGGAAAAAAAAATGAGTTAAATGAGTTTTAAAAGGCTATAAATATTGAAGTGTTTAAAGTAGGAAATATTTAAAGAATCTAAAGATTCTTTAAAAACACATCTTGTATTGAATTTCGTATGTTAAAAAATTCTTTGTTTCTATAAAACGTACTGAAAACTAAAAAT
Source organism: Tetragnatha montana (assembly GCA_963680715.1). Taxonomy (NCBI): domain Eukaryota; kingdom Metazoa; phylum Arthropoda; class Arachnida; order Araneae; family Tetragnathidae; genus Tetragnatha; species Tetragnatha montana. Next base: position 59,002,904 of record OY796680.1, on the reverse strand, counting down.
AAAACACCCGTAAATGTGTTCCATTATAGATGTTCTTGCTCCTTACCGTTTCCTGTTTTTAAGAGCATTTACATGATACAAAATATAAATAACTTTTACAAAACTAAAGTATTAAAAGGCTCTTTCAAAATCCAAAATATCCTCAAAGATATTTTAAATGTATTATTGAATGTAAAACATTCAAATACTTACCGGGTTTAAAAATTCAAAAAACATTTATCAATATATTTTTAGAATTTTTTGTGGAATAACTGAAAAGTTGAATAATTTTGAATAATACACTGAAAAAAAGCACCTAATATACTTTTCCTAAAGGATACTTTGAATCATAAATTTATAATTCATCAAAACGTAGAAAAGATTAAAAAATCCATTGTTTAGTTCAAAAAAAAAATTAATAAATAGTTTGACTATCATGATAAATAGGAAATGCACCCCATCAGGTAAGGAAGGAATAAAACCATTTTTCATTTGAGAGGAAGTTTTGAAACATTTTAAGAAAACGTAAAATATTATCGAAAAAAGCAAAGAACCCTCGAAACAATGTTTTGACAGAGATAAATGGAAAATATTTATGTAGTAAAAATATAAATATCTAAATCTTTTCAATGATAAAAATAAACTATTCATTTTTATCATTTCTTTCTAAACTTCGGAGAAAAGAGTTAAACTTTTTGTTCACGATTTAACGAACTGCGAAGTGTTTTTTTCTCTCCTAACCGAGAAAACACAACCGCTTTATAAGGGAACACAACCGCTTTATTTATTTATACAAAAAATGCGATTTGAGCAATCAAAAAGCCAAACTAAAAGGCGATTTAAGTAAATTGAATAAGTTGTACCATCATCAATTTAAATGCTCCCCAAGGAAAAAGTAAAGATTCCCTAAATCGCGAAAAATCTGACGTTTTTTTTCCAAGTTCTTTTTGGGGTACAAGAATAATTAAATGGTCATTAGTATCAACACACGCATGCTCACGCACGCGATGATAGGGACCCACTTTTGTTTGAAAACTTAAGGGGATGAAAAAAGAATTACACTTTTCTTTGACTTGCAAATTATCTTAAGCTTGGCAATAGCGCTGATATGACAATTGCGTTTTAGGACATGATTCCTGTTTCTAATTTACTTTAGACTTACTATACTAGACTGCAACGTTTCTTAATCCTATGACGTCACTACGCGGAAGGAAAAACTGAGTAAACAGAAAGCCTATTGGGTTAGAAATGGCTATTTTGTTAAAACCATGTATATAATAGTGTCTTTTCATCACGATTTGCGTACCGAAACTCCTCCTAGCAACCCAACAGGCTTTGTGTTTACCGATTTCTCCTTCCGCATTTGTGACGTCATAAGGTCAAGAAACGTTGGTCTAGTAAAATACTGTATTCAATACAAGTGGTTCTACAAGATTAAATTTTGTTGTTTTTATTTTATATTGCAATTTTATAGTATGAATAAATTTTAATTGTGATTTTATTTCTTGCAGTGATGAATCAAAAGGATTTTATTCTCATTGTAGGCAAAAAAAAAAAAGAATATTAGTAAAAAAAAATCAACAATTTTTAAAAAAATCAGTGAATTTTCTTAAGCCACACCAAACATAACCACACAAATCCCAAAACCTTACTTTTTAAAACGAACACATCATGAAACTTTTTTTGACCGCAACTGTCATCTCTTGCAACCGCCACGACACCCCTCAACTTAATGAAACGGGGGGGGGGGGCAGTAACGATGGTGACGTCACAACAGGACTTATCTCAGCAGGACGTGTCCACCATTCCTCTTGTTTAATGCTCGCGTCTGTCTCGGAAGGAGGTTTTTGCTCTTATTTATTATTTATCCCACGCTAATCGTCTGGGCGATTATGATTAAAAGTTTTTTTTTCTCCATCGTCATCGCCGCACAAAAGAAAGGAGAGAAAGCGTTTCTGTTAATTACTCGTTAGTATGGTTCCGCGGTTTGTTCCATTCGGCGTGTTCTTTCTTTGTCTAGGGGTACGTTCACAAATTACGGAAGTATGTTTTGGGGGATTTATACCCCCTTCTTACAAGGGGACGGCAAGACCTCGAAAACGGACTTCGGGTTGAAACTTGGCAGGTTTGTAGTACACCCCAAGGGTATCCTACCCTGAAAGTATTACGACGCACTAGCCAGTAGAACCCGAGAAAACGCCCCCTAAAGTTTCGCCCAATTAACTCATAAGCATCATTATTTAAATTGCATTGTTGTAACAAGAGCCGAACTGCCCAGTCGGTAGCGTACTCTCCTCGCAACTGACCGACCTGGGTTCGGTCCTACCTTCGGAATTCTTTTTTTTTTTGCTATTCAAAAATTATTTTTAAAGTTTAAATAAAATATAACCTACAAATATAGTAAATTACCTTATATTTTTTATTAACCATTACAGTATTTTTTTTTACTCCAGTTTGAATTAATGTTTTACTTAAAAATGATGAATTAACGAATTAAATAACATATTAATTCATTATTTAACGTATTAAATATTGAATTTTGTTTTAAAATTAATGAATTAAATATCAAACAAATAACACGTTTTATGGTACAATTTTGGATAGTTAATTTGACAAATATAACTTATTTACAATTATAAAAAAATGTTTCTTATTTTACACACAAGATCCAGAATGATAATTATCATAAAAACATTCAAAACAAAAAGTAGTTTGGCACCTTGCACAATTAATAAAACACGATTTTTTACATGAACAAGGATTTTTTAAAATCTCTGTAGAAAAACACACTTCATTGATATTCATAAAGACTTCTCTTTCATTAGACAGCTTGGAAGCAAACCACGCATATTTGATCATTTTTTGGAAAATGATTTTCAGATGATGGGGAGTATTTGTATGTTTGCAAGAGGCAATAAACACATTTGGACCAATAGTTCAAAAATCATACTGGATCTTGTGTGTAAAATAAGAATTTTTTTTTTATAATTGTAAATAAGTTATATTTGTAAAATTAACTATCCAAAATTGTACCATAAAACGTGTTATTTGTTTGATATTTAATTCATTAATTTTAAAACAAAATTCAATATTTAATACGTTAAATAATGAATTAAGATGTTATTTAATTCGTTAATTCATCATTTTTAAGTAAAACATTAATTCAAACTGGAGTAAAAAAATACTGTAATGGTTAATAAAAATATAAGGTAATTTACTATATTTGTAAGTTATATTTTATTTAAACTTTAAAAATAATTTTTGAATAGCAAAAAAAAAAAAAATTTCCGAAGGTAGGACCGAACCCAGGTCGGTCAGTTGCGAGGAGAGTACGCTACCGACTGGGCAATTCGGCTCTTGTTACAACAATGCAATTTAAATAATAATGCTTATGAGTTAATTGGGCGAAACTTTAGGGGGTGTTTTCTCGGGTTCTACTGGCTAGTGCGTCGTAATACTTTCAGGGTAGGATACCCTTGGGTGTACTACAAACCTGCCAAGTTTCAACCCGAAGTCCGTTTTCGAGGTCTTGCCGTCCCCTTGTTAGTTATACTCGACAGCAACGTTTCCTGAACCCGGTACCTCACTACGTGGAAGGAGAAAATGGGTAAACACAAAGCCTCTTGGGTTGCTAGGAGGAGTTTCGGTACGCAATTCGTTATAAAAAATCGCTATATATACATATGGGTTTAACAAAATAATAATATTTTTAAATTGACGTTCTTCATTTCACACAAAATTCAGACACCGCGATGAGAATTACTTTGTTAGTGACGTCATAGGGTCAACTTAAGTTGCTTGTCTAATGTAGCAGTGAGTGTCCACCCTGGCTTTTTGTGATAACATTTAGAAATGATTTATTTTTTTTAAATTTTAGAACTTTTAATTTGAAATGCATAATAACTTCCCTTGAATAAAAAAACTTACTACCGTAATTAATTTTTAAATTAAACTTTTAAAATTAACTTACTAGTCTATACTACACTGCCACGTTTCCTGACCCTACTATGACGTCATTGACATAAAAAGTAGTTCCCAGCGCGGTGTCTGAATTTTGAGTGAAATGAAGACTGTCTATTTAAAAATATGATTAGTTTTGTTAAACCCATGTATTTATAGCGTCTTTATATCACGATTTGTGTACCGAAACTCCTCCTAGCAACCGAAAATACTTTCTTTTTCCTCATTTTCTGCTTCCACGAAGTGGTGTCTTAGGGTCAGGAAACGTTGCTGTGGAGTGGAGTATAGTTCTGTTAGAAACATCAAAGTATTATGAGTGCCAAACATTCAAATTAGCCATATTTTTAATATGATCATTGATAAGGCATAGGTAACGGAATTTAATGATTTTTTTTCAAAATACAAGCTATTTTTGAAAATACAATTCTTTATTGTCTAACGTAAGTATCACCCATATCCCCCTTGTCAGCAAAAATAAGCAAATACCAAATACCCCATCCCTCCTAAGGTGCTTACGCGATATTTAAACGGCCCCTAGAGAAAAACGAAAAACCTCAGACAGACATTTTATTTAGATTTTAATTAGCTTTTCTTTCCTTATGAGGAACGCCATTTTTGTAATTACGACACATTGATATTTAGAATTGTAAGGTTTTTTTACGTTGTATGAATTCCAAGGTTAAAACTTGCATATGTTAGTAGTTAATTACGAGTAAAGTAATTTATTAAGCAGACGTGGAATTCCGGGGATTTTTTTAAAATGCAGTAATCAACATGAAATTTCATTACGTTACAGTTTTAAAAAATACTATTATACTACAGATTGGGTAGCTAGAGACTCAGCCACTTTGTTGAGATATTTCTTTTTACTCGTATTTCATAAATTTATCAGTGCTCTGCTGGGCATTTTACGGTATTTGTGACATTTTATAGAGTTTGTAACAGATATTTTTGGTCATTATTGTTGCACAACTTTGAATTATTCAAAAATGTTTATGCTAATGCTTTGATATCATGTCATGCAAGCATCAATTTCTTCAAGTTTTTTTTTTTCAAAAATTTCAAATTTATACAATTTTAAAAGACAAAGATGAAATGTTACAAACTATGAGGAATTTCAGTGAAAAGCAAATTTTGTTGAGGATAAATTTAGTACCCAAATAAAAAAAATTCAAGATTGCAAAAAATACTCATACAAAATTAAAATTTCAAGCAAATTTTCTTTAAACAAAAATGTATGTTTTTGTATGTTTAAAAAAATGTATGTTTTAGTCTTTAATGAAAACAATATCCTAAACCATAGTTATCTTAAGCAAAAGAATAGTTTATCACTTAAATAAACATTTCACAAGTAATAGTTAATTTGTAATCTCGGAAAGTTTATTTTTTCCCCCAAAATAATCTCCCTTCTTATCTTCACTTCAGGTAGAACAGTGAAAAGAAAACAATTTGGAAAAGTTTTATCGAAAAAATTCCCTACTTTTTTTTTACGTTTAGCAGAAAAACTACACACATGATCCAATTAAGCTTTTTCATATATCCTAAGAAATACCATACGCCTACTCTGCTAAGCCTCGAAATACCAGCTTATATGTAAAAAAAAAAGAACTTGAATATCACTGTATGGTGGAGGAGTTATCATCAGACAAGAAAAACGAGCTAAATACTCAGAGCAAACCTTAACTGCTTATTTTAATTCCTTAGCGAAGAATACTTGAATGTGTGCTCTTCAGAATGAAAATGGAATAAGTAACTAGGTAGTTAAGTTTTAGGATAAACCTTACCTGTTTGGCCTAAACTGATAGTTTGGGTTGTTTGATATAGCCTTAAATTTGATGAGTAATATTAATGCCTTTAGGTAACGGCATACCTTGAAAACAGGGGAAAATAGGAAGAATTTCGAAAATAAAATTATCTTATTTCATCCAGAATAAATGCTGAATAAGGGTCTGAAAAATAAATTCCAAAAAATGAAAATATAAAATGTTATACCTGCCAGTTTAAAGTTTGGTAACACATGACAAAATATGTACCGAAATCCTTTCAAATGGTCTTTTTCACATTGTATACTATTACTTTTAATGTTTCATGTTGTTTTTAAATCCTTCCTTGCAAGAGAGTTTTCAAGGATTCTAAACGATTAGTTACACAAATTTGTATTTGTTTAATGATTCATGCACATTATGGCTTGAACAAATTGTGGCTTTAGTTGCATGACAAGTGAAGTTTCAGTGACATTTGAGTATTGGTTTCAAAAATACTTTCTAAAAAAGGAAGGAATGCATTAACTTTAATTACAACACAAATGTCGGTATTTCGAACAATAAAATTTTAAATTCAAGAAAAATAAAAAACAATGTTTTAAGAAGTAAAAAAAAATATTTATGATAAATTATAAATAATATTTTCTGTCTTTTTGTGATGTTTTAAATTAATGCGATATATTTATAATGCATATTGCATTTATGTTGAAAATTTCAGAATTCTAAAAGCTATAGATAAGAAAAATAAGTTTTTTCAAGGCCAACTTTCCCCAGTTTGTCTATAAAATCAGTCCCAAATATGCCTTTTCCATAGAGCCAACAAAAACGCTGTTTAAGGAAGTCATAATTTACCCAAAACTAAGTTCAGTACTCTTAAACCACTGTAACTCTTAGCACCCCATATGTTTCTATTTTACAAACAAGGACACACTTGTTACTAGTACCATTTAATTCAGAATAAGTTTCTTCGAGGAGTGGGCACAAAATTGGATCAAAGAATTAAAGGGATAAACTTTACGAACTGGAAATAATGACGCACAAAAAAAAAAATGAATGCTCTGAAAGGACACGATTTTTTCAAAGCACCACAATTCAAATTTTCGGAGTAACGGAGCCATTTTTTAAAATGCGCCTCCTCTAGAGAATTCCAAACGATTAAGATGAAATAAAGTGACTGTAATAATCGAGCGATTATAAATTCCTTAGATTAGATGTTTTCTGAAGAAAAGACGACGAGAAGCGTTTTAAAGGCATTTACGATGAAAATAATTATTTTCCAATTTTGCCGTGAACGTTTTTGAAGAGAAAAACAAGGTTTTTTTATTCTTTGAATAAGTTGGAATGAATTGAACTGTTTTCATGAATGTGGACTTACGAATAAAGATTTTAAAGGATAATAATATTAGGTTCAAGAAAATATTAGGTATTGTTTGTTATTCTTGAGTGAAGTATTAACTGTCTAAATTTTTCCAAAAACGCTTTGTTGTTCAAATTTAAAGTCAAGTGTTTTGGCTAAGTTTACAGCACACATAACAATAAAAGAATGACAAATTCACTAAAAATTTAAATTAAATAAAATAATTATATGAAAGGGGCAACGATTTCGCCAAATTGAAGGTGCTTATCTACCTATAGGGGCGTATTTATTCCCCCCCCCTCTTTTTAATTATGTGTAGAGCAAAGCTAGGACATTTTCTTTAGCACAAAATGTTAATTTGCATTGTTATTTTTTTCCATTTAATCCCTTTTTCAAACTGATGATTCAATTACCGTAATGGTCTCTCATGACAATACAAATTTCCCCATGTATCTCCCGATGTCTACCTTTAGTAACGGATCGTCTGGCATCATCGTGAGGGGTGGACAACAGCGGTCGAAGTGATGTCCGGCTAAGTGGCCACCGGAGGATTAACGATGTCTCGTTCGCGAATCAGGTGATCACCGCCCCCTGACAAGACGTGATTCGGGCTTAGTAACCGGACTTCGATGTCGACGTGAATCAAGGGGGCGGAAAAGATAGTTGCGACGAGGTTTATCTTCAAAGAGATTGTCTCTTACTGTTAGTTTCGATCTACCTGTTTTCCTCTTTGTACCTACATTCCTGTCTCCAAAAATCAAGGATACCTATTTTATTTTTTGAATAATGACAAAAATCCTAGTTCCTTATCAATGAAATTCATGCCGTAGGATCTTCTAAGCGTCAAAATATGTGGTCCTAGATCAAATTCCCCTAACAATAGTTTAAGGGGAGTGAAGATACCCTCCATTAATAATGGAGATCCACACATTTGGAACGATAGCAGAAACGTTCATGTGAGAGTCATTTAGCAAAACAAAATCCCCGATATGTGTAAAGGATAAGATATCTAAAAAATCAATGCACAATTTTAAGTTTGTGAAATACCTTAAAAAGGATTTTTAGGCGATATTAAGTGTCAGGGAGATGCTAAGGGATTTTAGCTCTTGAATCGCCAACCCGCTGATCGCTTTTCAGATTTGAGTTATTTTAGGAATTTTTTTTTCGTTAGCGTCGAAATGGCTTTCAAATGTTTCTCTTAAAGTAACTTAGTA